>JACYXH010000189.1:250000-280000 GCA_026745465.1 Lota lota
AGGCCGAACACCAGGCCGAACACCAGGCCGAACACCAGGCCGAACACCACCGTTGGCCATGACTCAGAATGTCAGATCACGATCCATTTCAATACTCTGTGTGTGAGTGTGCGTGTGTGCGTGCGTGTTTGTGTCTCGTCAAGCGATGATTTGGTAGCCACGGGTAATTAATAAATCGAATTGTAATGATGGGACCCGGAGAAGGTGATGTTTCATTAATCGCCCGCTCCCCTCCCATCATGCCTGGCTATCTTCCATCTTGCCCCGCTCCTAATTAAATTGTTCTGTCTGCCTATTGCGCTCATTACTCAAGCTAAACCAATCAGAGTCCTGCAGCCGCACCGCGCCGCCGGCGTCGCCACACAACGTGAACAACAACACAACGTGAACAACAACACAACATGAACAACACAACGTGAACAGCAACACAACGTGAACAGCATTACAATGTGAACAACAACACAACATGAACAACACAACGTGAACAACACAACGTGAACAGCAACACAACGTGAACAGCAACACAACGTGAACAGCAACACAACGTGAACAACAACACAATGTGAACAGCAACACAACGTGAACAGCAACACAACGTGAACAACAACACAACGTGAACAGTGTGAACAGCAACACAATGTGAACAACAACACAATGTGAACAACAACACAACGTGAACAACAACACAACGTGAACAGCGTGAACAGCAACACAACGTGAACAGCAACACAACGTGAACAACAACACAACGTGAACAACAACACAACGTGAACAACAACACAACGTGAACAGCGTGAACAGCAACACAACGTGAACAGCAACACAACGTGAACAGCAACACAACGTGAACAGCGTGAACAGCAACACAACGTGAACAGCAACACAACGTGAACAGCATTACAACGTGAACAGCAACACAACGCGAACAACACAACGTGAACAACAACACAACGTGAACAACAGCACAACGTGAACAACAACAAAACGTGAACAACAACACAACGTGAACAGCAACACAACGTGAACAGTGTGAACAGCAACACAACGTGAACAACAACACAACGTGAACAGCAACACAACGTGAACAGCAACACAACGTGAACAGCGTGAACAGCAACACAACGTGAACAGCATTACAACGTGAACAGCATTACAACGTGAACAGCAACACAACGTGAACAACAACACAACGTGAACAACAACCCAACGTGAACAACAACACAACAGGAACAGCATTACAATGTGAACAGCAACACAACGTGAACAACAACACAACGTGAACAACAACCCAACGTGAACAACAACACAACGTGAACAGCAACACAACGTGAACAGCGTGAACAGCAACACAACGTGAACAACACAACGTGAACAGCAACACAACGTGAACAACAACACAACGTGAACAGCAACACAACGTGAACAGCAACACAACGTGAACAACAACACAACGTGAACATTAACACAACGTGAACAGCAACACAACGTGAACAACAACACAACGTGAACAGCAACAGAACGTGAACAGCAACACAACGTGAACAACATCATAACTCATGAGCCTTTTCCACGATTGTGATGGCTCGATTTTCCTCCTCTTACTTCCTGTTACCTCCTCTTACTTCCTGTTACCTGTGCACGCCAGTGAACAGTCCCTGTAGCGAGAGGAACAAGAACATGACAAGAAGAAGAACAAAGACGAGGGGAATAAATACGACGAATAGAACTTGACAAAGCAATATCCGAAACATGTAATAGGGATGGATATCTCTCTATTGGGAGTCCCTCCCTCTCTCGTCTCTCACCGCTACACCCATGTAACTCAAAGTTCCTCCCTCTCTCGTCTCTCACCGCTACACCCATGTAACTCAAAGTCCCTCCCTCTCTCGTCTCTCACCGCTACACCCATGTAACTCAAAGTCCCTCCCTCTCTCGTCTCTCACCGCTACACCCATGCAACTCAAAGTCCCTCCCTCTCTCGTCTCTCACCGCTACACCCATGTAACTCAAAGTCCTGCCCTCTCTCTCACCGCTACACCCATGTAACTCAAAGTCCCGCCCTCTCTCGTCTCTAACCGCTACACTCATGTAACTCAAAGTCCCGCCCTCTCTCTCACCGCTACACCCATGTAACTCAAAGTCCCTCCCTCTCTCATCTCTCACCGCTACACCCATGTAACTCACAGTCCCGCCCTCTCTCGTCTCTCACCGCTACACCCATGTAACTCAAAGTCCCTCCCTCTCTCGTCTCTCACCGCTACACCCATGTAACTCAAGGAGAAGGGGAGAGAGAGAGAGAGAGAGAGAGAGAGAGAGAGAGAGAGAGAGAGAGAGAGAGAGAGAGAGATTGCTGGAGTAGGAGAGGTGATAATGGCCTTTTCTTGTCTGCAGCGTGTCGCCGTCTGTTCAGAGCGATGATAGACACGCTGATGTGTTTAACCCACAGAAAGAGAGCGAGGCAGAGAGAGAGGGGAGAGAGAGGGGAGAGAGAGGGGAGAGAGAGATAGAGGGGAGAGAGAGGGGAGAGAGAGAGAGAGGGGAGAGAGAGAGAGGGGAGGGAGAGGGGAGAGAGAGAGGGGAGGGAGAGGGGAGAGAGGGGAGAGAGAGGGGAGAGATGGGGAGAGAGAGGGAGAGAGAGGGGGGAGAGAGGTATGCTGACGATCTTTAACTTCTTTCCACATTACCATTGGCAACCAGAGCGTGGTCGGCCTGGCGACAGATGCAGGGTAATGGAGCTCGCTGTATCTCACCCACCCACCCATTTCCTCTGTCACAACCTTCACTAACTTTCTTATGCCTCCATCTGGTCAGATACATATATATATATATATCTATATATAATTATATAATGTAAACATTCACTGAAGAAGCATGCCAATCTTATTGCACTGAATCTAGGTGCAATGTGTGTGTGTGTGTGTGTGTCGGAGTACATGACTGTGTGTGTGTGTCTGAGTATATCTGTGTGTGTGTGTGTGTCTGAGTACATGACTGTGTGTGTGTGTGTGTGTCTGAGTATTTGACTGTGTGTGTGTGTCTGTGTGTGTCTGAGTTTTACGAATGTGTGTGTGTGTGTCTGAGTATATGACTGTGTGTGTGTGTGTCGGAGTATATGACTGTGTGTGTGTGTGTCGGAGTATATGACTGTGTGTGTGTGTGTGTCGGAGTACATGACTGTGTGTGTGTGTGTTGAGTTATATGACTGTGTGTGTGTGTGTGTGTGTGTGTGTCGGAGTATATGACTGTGTGTGTGTGTGTGTGTGTGTGTGAGAGTTATATGACTGTGTGTGTGTGTGTGTCTGAGTATATGACTGTGTGTGTGTGTGTTGAGTTATATGACTGTGTGTGTGTGTGTGTGTGTGTGTGTCGGAGTATATGACTGTGTGTGTGTGTGTGTGTGTGTCGGAGTATATGACTGTGTGTGTGTGTGTGTGTGTGTGTGTGTCGGAGTATATGACTGTGTGTGTGTCGGAGTATATGACTGTGTGTGTGTGTGTGTAGGAAGCGAGTGGACAGACAAAACATGTAGACTGGGGAGGAAGAGCAGGGTGAGGATTAATTGCTGTGTAGGAATGATAATCTCTTTGTGACTTGAGGAATTAGGCATTCATCTAGCTCTGCTTGATGAGACAGATAAAGAGAGCGGGAGGGAGGGAGAAAGAAAGGGAGAGAGAGATAAAGTGAGAGAGAGAGAGAAATAAAAAGGGAGAGACAGAGAGAGATAGAGAAAGAGGGAGGCAGAGAGAGAGAGATAGAGAAAGAGGGAGGGAGAGAGATTGACAGAGAAAGAGGGAGCGAGAGAGAGAGAGAGAGATAGAGAAAGAGGGAGGGAGGGAGAGAGAGAGATAGAGAAAGAGGGACGGAGAGAGAGATAGAGAAAGAGGGAGGGAGGGAGAGAGAGAGAGATAGAGAAAGAGGGAGGGAGAGAGAGAGATAGAGAAAGAGGGAGGGAGAGAGAGAGATAGAGAAAGAGGGAGGGAGAGAGTGCTCGTTGCTCTGATCTATTGGTCACTTCATCTTGGAGCTTTCTCTCCGCCTGCACTTCGTTTGTCACTGCCAGCTCACCCTCACATCTCACTCCAGCCAGGAGCTGTGTGTGTGTGTGTGTGTGTGTGTGTGTGTGTGTGTGTTTGACAAGAAAAGTGAATGCTGATGTGTACGCCTATCTGTTTTTGTCAGCGAGCCTGTGTGAATGACTTTGTGTGTTTGCGTGATATTGTGTGCATGCATATACGATTATGTGTGTATTACTATGTGTATGACTGTGTGCATTTGAGTGTGTGTGTATTAATGTGAGTGAATGCAAGTGTGTATGTACATGCAAGTGTGCGTGTGTGTGAGCATGCGAGTGTGTGTGCATGTGAGTTTGTGTGTGTGTGTGTGAGCATGCAAGTGTGTGTGTGTGTGTGTGTGAGAGAGCATGCGAGTGTGTGTGCATGTGGGTTTGTGTGTGTGTGTTTGTGTGTGTGTGTGAGCATGCGTAGGTGTGTGTGTGTGTGATCATGCGAGTGTGTGTACATGTGTGTGTGTGTGTGAGCATGCGAGTGTGTGTGAGCATGCAAGTGTGTGTGGATGTGGGTTTGTGTGTGAGCATGCGAGTGTGTGTGCATGTGTGTGTGTGTGTCTGTGAGCATGCGAGTGTGTGTGCATGTGTGTGTGTGAGCATGCGAGTGTGTGTGCATGTGTGTGTGTGTGTATGTGTGTGTGACTAACTCTGACAGAGACAGATGGGCTTACTCCCACTGGTTCCATATGTTTGCTCTCTGTTCCACTGCTGTAGCCAAGAGGTACAATACCTGGGCCTCCACCCCAGGCCCCTTCGCTGCTCCCTTTGTAGCCCAACAACAACGCAAGAGACACGTCCAGAAAAGAAAAGGTTTTTTGCTCTTTTCATGATCCACTCGTAATGCCACAGTGCTGGTTTCACCCGTTCTATTAGCTAGAACTCTAGGTTGGGTTTGCTGATTGGCATAGCAATGCCGTTGATCTAAAAAAGTATGTTTGGTAAAGTATGTTAAAAAATGGACTTGACTAAAGGCCATTAGAAAAAAAGAATGTTTCTAAATGAAAACACTCTTCGCTCCCTTAAAGACACGCCGCCAGTAATTAGTAACATAAGGTCCCGTGTGAATGGGAGCTGGCATCAACAGGAAGGCAAATCCGTTCGGGAAATGTCCCTGCATAAGATGTAGATGTAACATTACTATATGTGTGAACAATGCTTCAGCAATAACGGCCCAAGGACGCACAATGTACGACGCATGGCGCCCTGTTGTCAAACTGTGGGAGTCAATCACAAACCTCCCAAAGAAGTGACAAGTCTAAACTAAAAATATAAACCCTGTACAACGTTTACCTTCTCTAATGACACATCCGGAAGCTCAGTGGATCGGGTGGTAACAAGGGTGCAAACAAAGTTTTGGCAAAAACAGCGATTGGACAAATATTGTTTTCAAACTGCTGTGATTCCGGTGCACAGAAACCGGTAATATGTCCAGGACTGGTAGCACTCGACTTAAAAGGCGGAAAGGTGTGTCTTGAGTGAGCGCAGAAACTGCTACCTTTACCGGAAAACTTAATCTGGTAATTTTACAGCATTCATGTGTGAAGGGGCTTCAAAGTAACACTTATATTTGTGGATAATTTCCCACATTACATACTTACTTTAACAAGTAAGGGTGCTGTATGAAGACATGAAAACCCAAATACACACAAACAGACATAACATTCAAAATGCTCAAAACCTTCCTCCCTCTCTCCCTCCTCCTCTCTCCTTCTCCCTCTCTCTCTCGTCCTTATTTAACACACCTGCCACACCGCCTAAATGCTAAATGTGCCCACGGTCCATCTATGTGTCTGAGCCCAAAGTAACAGCAGCAGCCAGCTAGCTGGCATGACAGCAGAGGGGGGACATTTACTCAGTAAGAATGAAACAGAAAAATTAAGTAAAGAATATTGGAAACAATAAATAAAAGAAGACAAAAAAAAACAGCAGCAGCATTGCCGAGGATCCGGGATGAACAAAGGTGGCTTGTATGAAGAACATCTCCTCCCCCCCGCCTCCTCATTAATTACTGGGAAAACACAGTTCTTAACATCTGTTTTTTGACACACAGCACAAACACGCACACACTGCAGACACACGCACACAGACACACACAGCAGTTGAATACATGCAGAAATACACACATACGCACACATCAGAGAAGAAACACAAATGCTATAGCGTACCACCCTCCCTTCCCAGATTATGCATAAAAGGGTAGCTGTTAGCCCCGCTGCGCTAACACATCCTCCCTCCATCCATATCGGGTCTGTTTGAAATCCTGCTGAACATTTCCAGATTCCTTCCTCACATTTCTGAGCTGGGAGCCGACACGGTGGGGGAGAGAAGGGGGAGAAGGGAGAGAAGGGAGAGAAAGGAGAGAAGGGAGAGAAGAGAGATAGGGGGATAAGGGAGAGGGGAGAGAAGGGAGAGAAAGGAGAGAAGGGACAGAAGGGAGATAGAGAGAGAAGGGGGAGCAGGGAGAGAAGGGGGAGGAGAGGGAGAAGGGAGAGAAGGGAGAGAAGGGAGATAGGGGGAGAAGGGAGAGAAGGGGGAGAATGAGAGAAGGGGGATAGGGAGATAGGGAGAGAAGGGGGAGAAGGAGAGAAGGGCGAGAAGGGAGATAGGGAGAGAAAGGAGATAAGGAGAGAAGGGAGAGAAGGGGGATTAGGGAGAGAAGGGGGAGAAGGGAGATAGGGAGAGAAGGGGGATAATGAGATAAGGGGGATAGGGAGATAGGGGGAGAAGGGGGAGAAGGAGATAAGGGAGATAGGGAGAGAAGGAGAGAAGGGAGATAGGGAGATAGGGAGAGAAGGGAGATAGGGAGATAGGGGGAGAAGGGGGAGAAGGAGAGAGGGGAGAGGCTCAGGTCGCATGGCTCTGGTGTGACATGGAACCAGATGGACCGTAATTACACACGCCGCTCATGGAGGGAGGAGAGGCCCTTCACTAGCTGCTGGGGATTGTCATTGGGGCCGCATGTGGCTGTGTGTGTGTGTGTATGTGTTTGGGGGGGAGGGAGGGATTGCTGCATGTGTTTGCATTACGATTATGTGTGCTTTTGAGCACATCGGTGTGTGTGTTTGTGTGTGTGTGTTTTGGGTATACCTCTATTAATTTGTGTGTGGTTGCCTGTGTGCACATCCCTTTATGTGTGTGTGTGTGTGTGTGTGTGTGTGAATCCATGTGCATGTGTAGTTGTTTGTCCATATGCATTTCAATGTTTGTCTGCGTTTGTAACAGAATGTGTGTGTTTGTTTTTGTGAGGTGTCTTGTGTCTGTGTGTGCGTGTGTATGCGCGTGTGTGTGTGTGTGTGTGTGTGTTTTGGGTATACCACTTCATTTGTGTTTGGTTGACTGTGTGCATATCCCTTTATGTGTGTGTTTGTGTATGTGTGTGTATCTTTGTGTATGTGTGTGTATCCATGTGTATGTGTAGTTGTGTTTGTCTGCGTTTGTAACGGAATGTCCGTGTCCATGTGTGTGTCCGTGTGTGTCCGTTTGTGTGTGTGTGTGTGTGCGTGCATGCGTGCGTGCGTGCATGCGTGCAGGCGTGCGTGTGTGTGTGTGTGGTTAGAGAGCAATTGAGGCTACAGTACCTCCAGGAGAGGTCGAGGCACAATGGGAGTTTGAGTGCTATAATCAACTGTATGTGGGAAACTGGAGGCTGGAAGTATCACGACACACACACACACACGCACAGACACAGACACACACACACACACACAGACACACACACACACAGACACAGACACACACACACACACAGACACACACAGACAGACACACACACACAGATACAGACACAGACACACACACACACACACACACACATATACACACTGTGGAGGACCAAGAGAACCTCAGCTCCTCCAAAGGGCTGAGGAGGGACAGCGCAGATGGGCAGGTAAAGTGCAGTTGGGAAAGGTGATTGACAATCAGTACTATGACTCGCAGCTGCTGCGCTCCTGGGAGTAGCAGCCACCGGCCTTCTTAAGCCGGCCGGTGGCTGCTGAAGCAAGAGGTGTGGGTGCTCCTAGCACGCTGACTACGGTCAGCGGCCTCTGGCCGGGCATTCTTAAAGAAGGACCTGCTGGATGTTTTAAAGATGTGTTAAAGAGAAGAGGAGCTAGGGAAGCTAGCTGCAGCTAAATCCTTTTCCCTGGGTTGGCAGCCGAACTGTTCCTGTCTGATGTCCTGTGTTTTCCCCCTCCCCAGGCCCTATCCAAGGAGAGATTTCCCCAGCAAGAAAAGATTCCCTGGTCTGGGAAGAACCTGTTACCTTTTGATCCCCACCCCCTTTCTTACTTTTGGCCCCGGATTCAATAAATATGCCCTGCATGGGTTTAATCTGTAGCCGTCTCACGGAGGTTTGTTAACTCTCCCGTCTGGGTGCCACATATGGTGGAGGATGCAGAAAGAGCTCTCTGTCAGCCTGCTGCAGGGACAGCTGAAGCTGCAGGGTAAAATGGGTGGAGGTATCACACACCAGGCTGGCGCAGTGGAGCTTCTCCTGCAGGCTGGAGATCTTGTTGCTCCCCTACTGCAGGTCTTTCTTGAAGTTCTCCCTCACCTCCTCCATCTGCTGGAGGCAGGAGGTCAGCTCCTCTCTACATTCGGCCAGGGAGGACTCCAGCTCAAACGCCTTGGTGGTGGAGTCCTCCGCCTGTTCTTTTAAGTGCTGCAGTGCCCCTTCACTACGCAGGAACGCAAAGAGGAAGAAACGCAAGCCGATTTGAATGAAGAAGCGTGTACATCAACAGCGAGAATGACGCTGTTGTATTAGTGTCCATTTTGTAGGCTACCAGGCACTCTAAAGTTAAGTAAACGTTGTATCCTATCAATATTTCCTGATATGCCTGTGTGAGCAAACTGAGTGTCGTGACCAGAAAAGACTACTGCACCTGCTTTGTTAATGGGAATG
This sequence comes from Lota lota, assembly GCA_026745465.1. Lineage (NCBI taxonomy): Eukaryota > Metazoa > Chordata > Actinopteri > Gadiformes > Lotidae > Lota > Lota lota. The sequence goes on from JACYXH010000189.1 coordinate 258,970, forward strand.
GTTTATTTTTACTATAGGCGTCATGATGTTATGCAACAACATGCCCCCATCTCTGCTTAGGGTCGATGTGGGGGCAGTGAAGTAGCATGGCTTCCCTTGGCCTGTGACCTCTCACGCCTGAGCAAACGGGTTGGGCAGTGAGACTCCTGTACTGTGACTTTTGTTGGGGGTTGGTAGGCTGGTAGGGGTTGACATAAAGCGAGGATGTGACACTACATTGATGGGGATCTATTCTCAGGGTCGATGTGGGGGCAGTGAAGTAACATGGCTTCCCTTGGCCTGCTGTGAGAGGTCACAGTACCTTGCTGTGACCTCTCATACTTGAGCAGAGATGGGGGTTGTGACACAATGTCAATGTATAGTCATCACAATCCTTCACATTGACAACACATTGATGAAACCTTTCCCTTATCTACCCATCAAGCAAAACGGTGGGCACGGTTTGCCATCCAGATGCGGCAGGATGCGGCAGGGTTAGTGGAAAACATCAACAAGAAGCATTGGAAAGCTGCTGCCAACTTGATAACGAAGCACAAGGACCATGTGGAAGAAACCTGAAAATTCTTCAGCTAATTCAGCATGAATGCAAAACCCTCTGCAACCCTAAAGGGTGCTTCATGCTGTGGTGGTCATCACCTAAAGATCTGAAGACTTTTTCTTTTTCCAGCTTAGTGTCAGATCTATTTCGCCATTCCTGTTATCCATCATGTCAACTACCACCAACAATTCTCGTCCTTCTGCTGCAGCTGCTATAGCTCTGAGAGGAAGAGAACCCGCCTGTCAGCCTTTCTTACTATCTAAACAGCATACTACAGTATGGCGGGCATAAAAGGCAGTATTTGAAAGGCTGAGCAAAATGGCCATTACAACTACTCACTGTAATGCAGTCGGGAAGCAGAAGGAGTTGGCACACATGTGGGGAGGCTCTTCGGCTGTTAAAGGTGCAGAATGAAGTGTTCCTGAACTCAGAAGCAGATGGGCACATTGATAGAGCCCGTCCAGAAGAGGAGAACAGAGGCAGGGACCTCTGGGGAGCCTCAGGCTGAGTGATTCTGGGATGGACCTCGGCAATGTCAGGAGAAGTATGGAAGAGCTTCACGTGTATCTATCTATCTAAAATGTAATTGTTTTTATCCAACAGAGGAAGTGACACTGAGCATGGATGAGCATGACCCAGCTGTGTTAGCCTTCAGTAGACTAACTGATTCTGAAGCAGTATATTTGGGGGTTAGCTCCATGGCATTCTCTGTCACAAAGCCACCACCTACATAGTCCATCGTTTTTGACAACTTGGACTTTTTTGTGCGTACACACCATCAGTCAACCCTCCACAGCAACAAGTCACTGCCACCACATGGCCGTCCAAGACCGAATCCCCTGAAACATCCTCAACAATGAAAGACCAATCCAAGCCATCCTTCAGTATGATCTCCAGAACTCTATCCCCGGACCGGAAACACAAAATCACATGCGTGTTCAGAATCCTCACTCAGTACCTGACTGTTTTCAAGCATGTTTAAATGTTTAAATCAACCTTAAACACATAAGGCCAAATATGGCAACAGGTAGAAACACCTAATGATACAGAATAAGTGACCAATGGCTACAGTGGCAACAAACCACAGACAGTGCACAAAACACAACGCAACAGGCAGGTCCACAAGAGCTCCTGTGAGATCATGCACAAGGTTGATGGAGCATCAGAGAGGGCCCAGGTAGAGCCGACGAGGCCTTTTAGCAGGTGGCTTGGCTCTCGTGGGTTAGCCTCCCCCAATGAAACCAGCTGGACTCCAGAACAGCCATATTTGTAGTCCTAAAATAAAGGACAAGGAGAGGAAAACAGAAACGGGGCGAAACCAAAACCCCACAAATACATAGGAACGTAATAATGTCCCAGAAGCAGCACAGGGTAGCAGAGAAAGTTCTGCACTTGTTCTGCCTTTGTGGAAGAAGCCGTTTTCATGACGCATAGATGGGTGTGGAAAAGTCTACTCCTACGTTAAGGAAAGAGACAAGCATAAACAAAATAAACACAACATTGTGATACCTGTGCCCGAGACAAACAGGACCACAAACGAGAGCACACTGAAGCAAGACTCCGCTTTGGCTTGTTCCTGTTAAACATGCTTGATGCTGTGAGAGAAGGAGATGGTGAAAGGCTGAGACTGTAAAAAGTCGCTCTACAGAACTAGAAGGCATATGGTCACAGCCATTATGCGTACAGTACCTTTCTCATGACCTATCCCCTCGCTTGTCTCACAGCGTGACATGGAACAGATTCTGGAAGGGTCGTGGAGGGAAGGGTCAAGGGTCATCCCCCTTGAGCTGCACCTAGAACACCTAAACAATTTCCTCAAGTCTTTTTTGAAGGGTCTAGGACCAAACCTGTCAGAGCAGTCAGCATTTAGGATTAGCCAATCCATTGAAGTCCTCAAGGAGCTGATGGAAAACACTGACAGAGAGCTAGAGCTCTCAAGGCAGAGTGGCATCCACCATGCATCCTAAGAAAGTGAGGATGTTCTAACCCTGGTTGGGGTTTTCAGAGAGGGTTAAGGTTAACCCTAACCCTAACTTTTTAAAAACCAACCAGGCAGACAATTCATTGCATTCCCTGGCTTCAACAAAAATGTGTTACAAAAACTAAAGTGAGTTGTGCCAGTGGATGAGGTCCAAGCTGAAGGACTGGAGAAATGTCTCTCTTTAAAGACTGGGGGTGTGGGCAATTAATCCTGTAAATATGTTCACACTTATTTATAATATGTAAAACCTTTTGAAGTGTAATTTAACAGCTTCAACAGTTAATTTGTATTTATGTTTAAACATGTTTCTAACTAATAGTGTTTATTTTCTGTGAAAATCTATCTTTAATTAATGTTTCATTATTAAAAGTATATTTTGTAATAACCATATTGTTCATCTTAATAAAAAACAACACAATACTTCTGATTGGTCTTGATTAAAGGGTGATCTTTAATTCACACAGGAATAACTTCATTCTATTCCTGCCCTATCTGTTTGCATGTACGTTACAAAGGTTGGGCCAGCAAGCAATGTGCCAAGTGTTGTCACTCTAAATAAAGGCACAATCTAGGTGGGCAATCTCTGCCTCCTGTCCCTGGGCTGCTATCAATAGGAGGGGTGTGATGAATTGGCACACTAATCGCTTCGTCTGAATAGGGGCTATACATCTCAAAAGGAGGGTTTGATGGCTCAAAGCAAGGTGGGCACATCTGCCCATATGGGTTTTGGCAAATCAATTGTAAGAAGTCTTGATTAACAACCTTTTTAAGCATAAATTAAGCCAGCTTTATTCAGATGCATTCAGACAATACAGGTGATTAAACAGTCTCACATGTAATCAGTCATTTATTTAGGAAAACACAAAATAGGAACAGCCACAGCTGAAACTGTATCCCCATCACCCACTTCCACACAGTGATCGTAGTGTCTTATAACATGCCACATTTCTTTACTAGACTTAAGCCTTATTTCCCAAGTGTGTGTATCTATTTAGATTTAGTCCGAGGACATCAGTACTGACAATTCTGAGCTGCTGTGTTGTGTTTGTATCTGGTCAACCGCATCCTCCTCATCAAAGTAACCCGTGTAATCCATATCTGGCAGAGAAAAGCTATTGGGAACTGAAGTAGACTCACTGCTGTCAATGTCATCAATGTCATCAAATACCTCACATATTTTTAGAATTGATTTTGCATGTTGTCATTTGAATGCAGGGAGGTTCTGAGTAATGCAGGCCAAGTCAAATATTTGTGTGCTGTGTTCTAGAACAGAATCGATAAGTTCAGTGCCAAACCCAGTGCAAGCTGTCTTGGTGGTGTGCAGATGTGTTTTCCTGAACCAAACGGCCCTGGTTGTCCTCCAACATGTCCCTGATCAAAATCTTGTCTTCAGGTTGTACCTCTCTACATTTAACAGGAGTAACAATTTGTACTTGTGGGTTAGCTCTCCACAACCTTCAGATGTGCAAGAACATACACAATGGCAATAGGTGCAGCACAGATATCCTGGTTCGACACTTTTGGTATGTTCTTCAAACTGACGGTACAGGGATTCCCAAAAGCAGCTCATTCTGCCTGTGTCAAGCAATCCTTTAACTACCTCACCAACCCTTGTAAAAGGATGGAAAGCATACACAACAGCATGTGGCTGAGACCCTTCTCTGCCTGCCCTGCCAACCTGCTGAACAATTGCTTCAACATCCTCTGGCAGCCCATAGATGACCACATGTGAAACTTTGGGAAAGTTTCAGCCCATCCCAAGAGTTGTTGGGACAACAACAATAGAATACAATAGTACACAGACGTTTGTCATGACATGATTTAGTAGCCAACATTTTGTAGACAAGGTGAACTTCATCCACGATAATCCCCATCAGGTTTTCTTGGATAACCGTGGACCCCAACATGTCTCGCCACTTGCTGTTCAGCAGCCAGGGCTCCGGGCTTCCAAATATAAGTTGGCAACGTCCGCTGCGGATTTCTACCTCATGGTGGACCCAGAGCTGAAAGGCAGTGATTCCCAGTTTGGTCGCTTCCCTGATCTGTTCCCCCATGAGAGCGACTAATGGACAAACTACAATAGCTACTGGGTTTTCAATGTGCCCCATCTTTTTGGCGACCAGCGGGGCCAGTTGGTAAATTAAACTTTTACTAAATCCTGTCGGAAGCACGGCAAAGACATATTTCATCTCAACAAAAGCTGTAAGTGCAGTCGTTTGTTCTTGTTTTAGTGAAAATATGCCATCCAGTTCGTTCAATACTGTCTTGATAGCAGAATCAACAGATCATTCTACATCAGCGGTATCCATCTTGTTTTTTAAAACAATGGCGCTCCTCTGCACCTTCATCGCATTCATCCCGCCTCACATTAGATAAAAGGTTGTGATTGGCCCGGTTCATGTCGAGCGGAAATCATGTTGCAGAGCAAATTAAACACGAGCTGGCGAGATTGGTCTGGTACCCAGGCTAGGCAGGTACCCCTCACTGAGCAGGCCAAGGAGAAGACGGCATTCTCCACCCCCGAGGGCCTCTATCAGTATCGGGTGCTTCCCTTTGGGGTTCATGGGGCCCGCCACATTCCAGCGCATGATGGATAAAATCCTCAGACCCCACAAGGACTACGCAGCCGCCTGCCTGGATGACATGGTGATCCGTAAGCCTTGACTGGACCACCCATCTGAAGCGGCTAGAGGCAGTGCTATGAGCCCTGCGGCAGGCAGGTCTACTGGACCACCCATCTGAGGCGGCTAGAGGCAGTGCTATGAGCCCTGCGGCAGGCAGGTCTACTGGACCACCCATCTGAGGCAGCTAGAGGCAGTGCTATGAGCCCTGCGGCAGGCAGGTCTACTGGACCACCCATCTGAAGCGGCTAGAGGCTGTGCTATGAGCCCTGCGGCAGGCAGGTCTACTGGACCACCCATCTGAGGCAGCTAGAGGCAGTGCTATGAGCCCTGCGGCAGGCAGGTCTACTGGACCACCCATCTGAGGCGGCTAGAGGCAGTGCTATGAGCCCTGCGGCAGGCAGGTCTACTGGACCACCCATCTGAGGCGGCTAGAGGCAGTGCTATGAGCCCTGCGGCAGGCAGGTCTAGTGGCGAACCCAACAAAGGGTTTTCTGGGGCTGGAGGAGGCAGAGCACTTGGGCTACAGCATAGGCCAGGGAATGGTCAAACCCCAAAGGGCGAAGGTGGTTAGCATAGCCTGGCCCCGCCCAGTCACTAAGAAACGGGTGAGAACCTTCCTGGGCTTGGTAGGTTACTACCGCCTCTTCATCCCCCGTTTTTCTGCTGTGGCTTCCCCCTTGCGTGATCTCACCCTGAACAGGTTACCCCAACACGTGAAGCGGACAGAGGAAGCAGAGATGGCATTCGCCACCTTGCTCGGAACCTGTCCTGGTTAACCCTAACCCGTTCTGGGAAGAACCAGTTACCTTTTGATCCCCACCCCCTTTCTTACTTTCGGCTCTGGATTCAGTAAATATACCCTGCATGGGTTTAATCTGTAGCCATCTCACGGAGGTTTGTTAATTCTCCGGTCTGGGGTGCCGCAACACACACACACACACACACACATAGACACACACATATACAAATACACACACACATAGACACACACATATACAAATGCAAACACACATATACAAATGCACACACAGACACACATATACAAACACAGAAAATATATTAGGACACATTTACAAAACATGGACATACAGTATAACATCCCTACGGTGTACATTTCCTGCTGGAATTCACTAGTTTTGTAACGTTCAAGGGATTAGGCTCACACATGCAAATACACACACACACACAACCCACAGAAGAATATGTATACCTGTTGGTGACAGAGTAAGTGAAGTGTGAGCAGTGAGTGAGCACATTCTCTGTACAGCGTGGGCTCGTTCTGCGGGGCATGTATGTGACCCACTGTGTGGACACTAGGGTTGGTGCCATAGGCTCCTCCCTGCTGCCATCACTTCCTCATTTCTGCACCGCAACACGGAGCTCAGGCAGATGGAGAAGCCGAGGTCTCTTAGTAAACAGCAAACAGAGAGAGGGAGGAGAAGAGCAAGGGAAAAAACAGGCATGAGCCGTGATTAGTGGACAAAGTGTCATCGCAGGTGGGCGATGGACTAACATGGAACCTTTCCAGGCCCTTTATTTACCATGTGTGTTCATCATTAGATCTTTCCTGCCCGTCACTCCACTTCTTCAAACACGTGCATGCTGGGTGCACGTGTGTTTGTGAGTGAAACAGCAGGCACCTGTTTTCTGGAAGTTGAGTGAATAGCAAATGCTGGGTAAAGGTGGTTTCCATGGCAACATCTGCAGTTAGAAGAACGTTTAACTGCGGGGGTTGCTGCCATGGACCCCAACGTGGTAGCAGATTCCTAACTCGAGGGTCCTGCTTGCTCAGTGGTAGCAGGGGACTGTGAGGAGTCAACATATATACGGCAGAGAAGGAATAAAGATGGAGATGGTGAAGTGATACCTGAGCCAAAAACAAAGTGCAACAATGTCGGTTGCTACATGCCACCGAGGTGGCTGCCACACTCCACCAACTTGGCTTTTATTGGGCTCCTCTCAGTGTGCGAAATACCCAGTGTGAATCAGGGGGCCCCCTAGTCAGGGCCGGGGTGGGGGGGGGGGGGGCTTGAGTTGCGGGGTTCAGCTTTGTTAGGGGAGGGGGTTGTGGTCGCCTCGCGCACCAGATGTCACAAACTGCGGACACAAAGTAACAAGTCTAAACTGAATGCTTGCACTCATCTCTGAGAAGTTCTCATCCGCTGATCTTTTATACAGTTGTATTTAGTTTCCAATTTTATTTTTAGCTCTAAAATAATTACAGAGGCCCAGACCTCGTGACCTCATAGCTGGCTACGGGCATGCCCCGAGCTACTATTATTTTGCACTTGTTTTCTTTTTGACATGTGTGCAACGAACGACTGAATCTGTGTAAGTAATTTTCTCAGACTGAAAAAGCTCCAGAGCCACAGTCCGCAGCACAGGTTATACCGGCGTTGTGTTCTGTGATGTGGGCTTGTTTTGTAATGCCAGTATGAAGGGTTGAAGGGCCTAACCCTATGAAGAGAGTGATCTGTGTTGTTTTGTAATGCCAGTATGAAGGGTTGAAGGGCCTAACCCTATGAAGAGAGTGATCTGTGTTATTTTGTAATGCCACTATGAAGGGTTGAAGGGCCTAACCCTAACACTATGAGAGAGTGATCTGTGTTATTTTGTAATGCCACTATGAAGGGTTGAAGGGCCTAACCCTAACACTATGAGAGAGTGATCTGTGTTAAGACGGTTAGAGGAAGAATGTAAGTAGACGGTCTATGCACATGCTTTTCATTCACAGTAAACATCGTTTTCTTGACTCTTCTTGCTGTCGTTATTTGAAGATAATACGACACCACAAATGCTTATCGCCAACTTATAATATTCTTCTTCTGCCCATCTTTAAAGATTTTTTCCAGAGCCCCCCCCCCCCCCCCCCCCCAGAATTTTGCAGTTAAGGCTCGGCCCCCCCGAATTTCGCACACTAGCTCCTCCAGACAAATGACGCAGGGTGGTGGTGTTGGAAGCCGGCTCATTGTAGAGGTTTGTAGTTAATGAGACATGGCCTGGTGCTCCATGTTGCCAATTACTTCATTTGTTAACTTACACAGTTAAACAATGTAATGAGCTTGCCCCAAAGAAGGCAATACATTTAGTCTAGTATTCTATTTGAGTATATTAGTATAATATATTCGTTTATTATACTTAAAGTATATACATCTCTACTGATTTCATCTTCCTCGGCAGGTCTCTTCCTCTATGGTTGTTTGTGTCTGACCACTTCTCCACACTGGGAGGAGTCAGCCACTAATATCGTCCTCCATGTTTCCGTTGATATGAAGCTTGCAACATATTAACAGTGTGGTGTCACTTCTGGACAACCCATCAAATTATTGTTGAATTTTTCCAGATTATGGAGATTAAGACTCTCAATGCCATCAAGTACTGCAAATTATTGCAATATTATTGAATTGAGTACGCTGTTATAGTTTGGGGTATCCAGTATTGGAGATTGGTTTGGCAATAAGCATATACAATTATCTGGTATATTTACTGTGTCTCCAGGATATACCGAGGTTTTTCTGTTTTCTGTCCTCGTTTGTTGAGTTTCTCTCCAACTTGATTTCCCAGTTTGGTTTAAATATTCCCTAAGCGCTCGTTCTCCCTACATGTGTTTCTGCCCATTTCACTGAGGATATTGGTAATTTATATATTTTATATCTGCCGTTTTATAGCCGTTCATATCTGTGTAGCAGAAAGCATCTATGCTGTGAGGCTAAAAATATCTGGCATCAAATGTAGCGTCCACCTAGCTGTCAGAATGTACTGTAGGATAATATTTAACCCTATCAGTGTACATATCAGTGGTAGAAATTAAAATGATATACAAAAATAAGGGTAAAACGTATTACACCGATTTAATTTGGATCAATTACACCTATGATAAATTACTTCAAATAAACAGCTAAAAAGCTGCATATTTTCTGTCGTGCAAAGCAGTTTTACGGTCCTAAAAATGAAGATTCAGAAAAAAAGCCCGGCTGGCAGCCCTTAGACATACAAACACTTTGGCATAAGAAGACATTAAAAAAACACCACCTTGTTTTTCAAATCAAGGTTTGATACCATTTCATTCATATAATCGATTGCAAGGGGACATTCTAGAAGAGTAGCACTAACATTAGGTAATGCCCATGTCTAGCCAACCCCTGAACCAATCACAGCAGGCCCAGGCAGATAATGCGGCATTGAGGATATTAGAGTAACAAGTCACAATGGGCACACCTATCAACACATCACACATAGGTGGGCGATGGGACAGAGCCAATGCTCTGTGTGTGTGTGTGTGTGTGTGTGTGTGTGTGTTTGTGTGTGCCTATGCCTGTGTTTCCATGTGTGCGTGTTTGTGTGGGCCTGTGTTTGCGTGTGCGTGTGTGTGCGTGTGTGTGTGAGTGCATGTAGATGTGTTAGCCAGCATCCCGCTATGACGTGTGCTCACAAAAGTGTAGGTGTGGTCTCACACCAGTAATGTGTTGTGTGTGTGTGTGTGTGTGCTTGTGTCTGTTTTATTTATGTGTGCAGATGGCGCTTGAGCCAATTTAGAGGAAGGGAGCGGAAAGGGAACCATTAGAGCGCAATTAGCGGTGATTGGCTCCACATTGCTTTGTCCGAGGCGCTGCACTGTGAAATGACCACATGCTGCAACTTGCACCATCATCAAGACCACTGATTCTTCCCACTGCCTTTTGGCTCGGAGGCAGGCATCTGTAGAGAACAGCAGCCCCGGGCAACCTATCGCCTGAATACATGTCCTCCTCCTCCTCATTCTCTACTGCCATCTTTGTTAACACCCCCCCCCCCCCCCCCCCCTCTCACCCCACCCCCATTCATCTGCGTCTTCATTCATCTTCCATGCTGTTTGTAACGTCTGCTCAGTTCAGAGCTGGCCTTTATCCCCTTCCAGTACAGTGTGTGTGCGTGTGTGCGTGTGTGCGTGTGTGCGTGTGTGCGTGTGTGCGTGTGTGCGTGTGTGCGTGTGCGCGTGTGCGTGTGTGTGTGTGTGTGTGTGTGTGTGTACGTGCACAAGTGGGCCTATAATAGTACAAACAAAAAAAAATCATCTGGCCGTTATATTTTTAGATTTGTTTGAGGTGGAGGGGTCGTTAATTAGATATTGAATTATAATTGCTTTTCTTTTCTTTGAAATCACCTAAAAAGAGTTTCTCTCACATGACTGCAGTTTTTATAGATGTTATCCAAGTTGAGAACCTTTATGTGCTGTTTCCAAATGGTTCGATGCTAGGTTGGAAGGCACGCTGGCAGGTGTCTGAGGAGAGCCGAGATTCACACAACCTAAAACGTGACTCTTCTGTACTTGCATTTCAATGAGGGGGTGGGGAGGGCATTTGGGAAGCTTCCAAAAATAGCAAGAAGCGACTGGATCAAACACGGTTCTTCTATCAAACCTAGAGCATATCCATACAGAACAAAGTACCACAACATCAACCACGTCTCTTCATCAACCTACTTGCTTCATCTTCTTCTGCTTTGTTAGCATGCACGTGCATGTGTCTTAGACATGTGTTGTTACACTGTAACAAGGACACTCACGTCAAAGTGTCATGTGTCGGTATATGTGGTGTCTAATTGCAGCCGTGGGGGCCTCTAAGGGAGATGGTAGCCCTGGAAGAGCAGACTTGAGGACAATGATAGGGTAGTAATGCTGTGAATGTATTTTTTCATCTTCATCTACAATTTGCTCTTTTTATTGAGTCTTCAGGGGTATTGAACGAGCTCTCTAAATCTTAAATATCAAGAAAAGCATAATATCCAGGGAATTCAGAATGAGCAACACAATTAGGCTGATATCCCTGTGTGGCTTTCTAGTTGAAAAAGGAACAGTAACTCTTTAAAATAACTGCAAGTTTCAAGCATTAATAATGCTGTAGTTAAGAGTGAATTCCCCATGTATGAAGGATTGTTCATATATGAATATTCATTAGAAAGCTATTCATAATCAGTTCTAACTTTTTATTAAGATAAATAGATAATGGTTTATAAGATCATTCATAATTATATTTTTGTGTTTATAATGCTTTATAAACACTTGATAATGCTGCGATTAAGGATTTGTTTGGGTTGTTAGAAAGCATTAGTTCAGTATTTTGTGTGAGGCCATCTAAAGTGAGGACTATCTACATATGCCTTATTAAGCATTTGTATTTAGACGTTGAAGCTGGAAATGCCTCAAGTACCATTGCAGCAGTACCGATTAAAAAGGAGTAATAAATAGCTAGGCATATATAGTCCTCACTTTAGATGAGCTCAAACTAAAAATTTAACTAATGGTTTGTAACTGCCTGAGCTAATCATGAATTGAAGCATTGTAAAGCATTATCAACACGTTAATAGTTAATTGTTTGTAAATCATCAACTTATGCTTTATAAATGATCTTATAAACAATGTTCTCATTATCTTAATAATCAATAACAGATTATGAATAGCTTATTAATGAATATTCATGTAGAACAATGCCTTATAAATGTTGAATTCACATGATTAATGATTCACTCCTGCGCTTTTTCTCAAGTGCTACCAAAGGAACCTTTCCACGTAAAGCCACAACCATACCCAGAGCAACAGAGTAGGTTTGAGGTCATGCTGATTGGCCAACAGACTGGCGACATTCATCTGCGACAGTGAGGCAGGCAGCAAAACGGACACTGCCAGCGATATGGTCTCTTGTTGCGTGGCCGAGAAAGAACAGCAGGAGAGAACACTGTAGAAATACTATCCCACTGTAGACACTGGTATCAGTAAGGGTGCCATCTCAGCTCACCTTGTCCTCTCAAATTTAAGAAAGAAGAAGAGAACAGTGCAGGGTAGTGTATTAGTGTGATTTATCGTTTTAATCGTTTAACAATTAATCTGCCTTGGAGTCATTTTACCTCCTTTCCATTGTGTATTTCCATGTAGATCGGGTAATTAGCAAAGGAAAAAACCCAGGAGATATGTGATTGAGGTTTATGTCAGCCTGACAAAACATGCTAGGCTGCTGTGTGTTTGCACCTAACATGGGTTTTATATATAAGAGGGACCAGAAAAAGTAGGTAAGTATTTAAATGTTTAAACTATGTTTAAACATAATTCTTTTTTGTGTGATTCGATTAGTTAAAATACTCACACAATGGATTTGGTGTAGGCTACGCTTTTCTGAAGATATTTGGCATGCAGGTCTTCACTTATCCTAGCCTTAAAATGCAGGTAACTCATGGTAGGGTTTCTTAACATTCATATTTTAACAACATGTTTTTCTTATAACCTCCACATGGAAAAAGTTAAATCAGTGGTTCTTACCTTTTGGCCCGCGACCCAAGTTTTTTCAGAAAATTGTTGTGACACACATCGTTTTAACCCAATCAACATCTGCCCCAAATATCAGTGAAATCAATATCATATATAAGATGAATGTCCCAGTGAAGTATGCACGTCACCCCACACTCTGATTAGTAATAGTTTACTCATGGCTGTAGATGTAAATTAATTTCTTCTATGCCTTATTTAGACCACACAATATTAAAGCTAACATCAGTACCTCATTGGACCACATAGTTGTAGTGCTAACATCAGTTCTGACTAGTTTCTGCTTCTACACAGAGTGGTCAACACAACATGAATATAAAGGTGTATGGGTCTGAGATAAGTCAGAGCCTATAGGCGTGGCTTCTTTACCATCCCGCCCACACCACTACAGACTGAAGGTTTACCTGGGTAAGTCAGACCCTGTAGGCGTGGCTTCTTTACCATCCCGCCCACACCACTACAGACTGAAGGTTTACCTGGGTAACTCAGACCCTGTAGGCTTCTTTACCATCCCGCCCACACCACTACAGACTGAAGATTTACCTGGATTCGGCAGATGCTTCATGAACCACCTCCAGAGTATAAGCTTGTTTACCTTGTATCTCTGAATGAACCACGTGTTGAACATTTACCACTCTCCGAGTCATACCTAGCCTAAAACCACAATACCACAGAGGATTCAAATTACGTTTCATCACTATTCTTATATACAGGACATTTATTCGTATTTTTTTATTACAAAATACATAATCAAATATGTATAGCTTATCAGCTTGTCCGTAATCTCCTGTGACTCCATTTGCATATCAAGTCCAAGAGATTGGGAACCCCTGGGTTAAATACTTTTGTCCATTCTCTGACCGTCTGTCAGATCTTTTTTGTTTCACTGATGTTGAAATGTGACGTACTGCTTCTCAGCTTGGATTGGAACAATTTATGTTGCAGGTTTTAAGCTGACAAAACGCTGACGAATCCTATTTGCCCAAGCTGACAGAATGTTTGAGCCTTCAACAGCACCTACAGAGAGCAAAAAACGCCAGCTGAAATGGAAGATCTGCAACTTTTGCTCTGACATTTATCTTTTATAAGAGTGGGAGGAAAAAAGAATTCACAACTTAAACAACTTAAAGGGCACAAGTTAACTTTCTCTTGGGTGTTATCAAAAATGACTTGTCAAAACTCATGACTCGGGGGTCAAGTCGACAAATGCACTCCCAAGAGAGATTTATGAGCTTTTCTTTAAAAGCATCTTGGAAAATCTTGAGAACTGGCCTAGTACAAATGTAGAATAGATCACGCTATAAAAGCTTAAGGCTTCTAGATTATATGGTGCTCATGTCATCAGTGCCATAATACGGCAAAGTCACAAAATATCTACATTTTACAGACCTCAAAGAAAAAACGGTGATGGTAACTGCTCTATCGTTGTAGTTAGATCAATGTAGATGCCTGTCAATTATGGACACTTGCGCCAAATAGCCAGCAGACAATGACGTTATCTACCCAACTTAGATTCATCTTTCAGTGAGCGGAAAGTTGTTGTGCACGACACCTTGATTTACATCATGAGAGAGTGTCCTTTGGTGTCAGGACTGGCAATTCCTTTATGAGATATTGTGTCTAAGACAGATGACACTTGGAAATGCAAAAAAGCACACAATAGTTTTAGAAAATAACCTATATAATGTATGCAGACACCAGTTTCTTCTCTAGCAGAGAAAGCCCTGAATACAATTTCACAGAGTCTTTTAACACAGTTTCACCCTCTGTCCAGAATGCAATTGTCCTTACATCAAAGGAGGGAGATGTTTACCTAATGCTGGGTACACACTACTGGATACTTAGCACGATTTTGTGCCCAATTTTCCAAAGACCTGAATGTTCTATCGATTTTTCTTGCCAGATTATCCTGTGGTATGGGGTATGTTAAGAGTCTTTTAACGATAGGGGCCTCACTAATTCGAAATCGCAAATGTTAAACATGGTCAATATTTAGGATCCGATATCCTGTAGTGTGGGGGAACCCCGACGACAGCTGAGTAAGTAGGCAATTGATTGTCACGTGGGAAAGACAATGGGGAGCCACGCTGACTTAACGTCATGCCAACAATTCATCAGGTAATCATGACAGAAGCCATGGCGGCAAAAGCATAAGTGGGGTAGGCTTCCGAAATGGAAGAACAGCTTGTAGAGTTCACATTTTCCAAGAAAATGGCGGACCGTCGTCCGCCATATTTGTTAACGCTAAAGTCACGAGATTGGCAAGATTTCAAAGTTTTGAAACTTGTATTCAAAAATTTGAATACATGTATTCACGATGTATTCTGTGCACCAGTGATTTTATTTAAATGGCATGACTCCTCTCTTGAGACATAGCGTAATGTTATACGACCCGCTAGACCTTATTCATTTGAAGGTTTTAGACATTTGGAACCAGGTCCTTATAGAACTGGGTCTCGATCCCCATCCCTACCTCTCAGTGGCCTCTTCCTCCAGTGTTACTTGTGTGTATCAGAGGAGGAACAGCAAATGCTGCTCATGTCTCTGAACAACGATCAATGCTAAGCTAAACTGTAAAACCTTGTAGCTTATAAAAGCCCTGCTCGCAGTTTCTTTCCTCAATGTCTATCACACATCAAAGGGTTCCAATGCAACGGTTCTTGAGAATACGAGTTCAACCAGGCAGGTTGGGGGAGAGTTTTAGATGAGGACGACACACTGCGCTCATGCTCTGATCAGCATGCTTCATCTTCCACACATAGTAAATAAGTAGGAAGTAGAGTTTGTATAGCAGCTTTCCCAGATGAGTGCTTTACAACACGAGAACAAGACATTAAAACACAGATGTATATACACACAAAAACAGAAAACACATGCTTCCCAACAGCCTGTCAAAAAAGATGAATCTGAAAAACATTAGTCCACATTCTGTGTTGATTAAGGAAGAGGGTTACAAAGCGTAGGTGCCGCCATCACAAAGATCTCCTCTTGTTTGTCCGATTAGAGAGCCTAGATTAGAGAGCCCTACAGGGGTCAGACGCGTAGCCGTGGGTGGGCCTGAGTGGGCTCGGACCCCCCCACTGGGAATCTGCCCACTAGAAACCTAGCAATAAATTAACTAATTGGTCTTGGATGGGGATTGGCCACTCAATTGTCTCTGGGCCCATCCAAAGTCCAATTTCTGGCTTTGCTTCCGGTAGGGGTGAAGTGAATGCATGCTAGAAGTGGGGGCCAGGACCCTAACATAAACTACAATAATGCCACAATATTAACTACTGTGGGCTCCTGAATGGTTGTGTAGTCTGTAGTACTACTCACACTTAGATTTTGTAATTGACATTCAATGCTCCATTAGTTTTAAATTGAGTGGCAAATAGTAATGTTTCAGTACTATGCATTGAACCAAAAATAATAATTTTTATATTACTACTACAAGTCCGATTTTATGTAATGTTTTTCAAGCAATGTTTTTGCTTTCATTTTCTTTTGCCACAACTTTTTCAAAAGCTTTTCTGATGATTTGACACCACCCCCCCCCCCCCCCCCCCAGCCTTGACAAACAAACACAATGGAAAGAGGGCAAGGATCGAGGATCATTCATAGCAACACAAAGAAAAACTGTTGAAAATCGAATAAAGCTTACAAAAGTGTGTATGTATGCTAAGGAGTAATACTTTTTTTGTAATTAATTGAAATTCTAAGACATTTCATTTCAAAGTATTTCCCAAACTTTGTATTGGCATGCAGGAGGATTGTCCTTCAAATCATTGTTCAGCACAATTTTGAATTTGAATGAGTTCTGGAATCTGTGTGAATCTGTAATCTCTGTGGTAAATATAGTGTGTGTGTGTGTGTGTGTGTGTGTGTGTGTGTGTGTGTGTGTGTGTGTGTTCCTGCTTGCTTAGTATTTTCAGTTTGCCATTACCAAGATGAGACTTTTTTTTCTTGTTTTCACAGTGCACAAATTGTTTGTCCAACGCAAGAAAACTAAACTTTTAAATTTGAGGAACCTGAATATCATTATCAAATTTAGATTATCGTATGTTTTGCATTAACTAGAATGATTGGATTTGTACATTTTTGGGCTAAAGAAATACTATTGGTCTATTCAGACTATTAGGACTATAAAAATGCCTTGATTAAGACTATCAAGACCCTTTGATGATAATGTGTGCTTTGAGCTTCTGGATGGCTTACATAGTGCTCGTAGATACTTTGGCCATTCAGGCCTTTCGCGGTTTTAGAGACGGCACTGATCTATTTGATGAGACAAATTAATGGCTGCTGAGTCGTCAGATTGCCAAGAGCACAGCTTTTAGATTCGTGCCATACTCTGGAGCCTTAACTTAGGCAAGACACATTCCTGTCAAATCCCATGCCTCCACACCTGCAAGCACTTAGCGCACTCTCAGTTTTAACCACAGGATCCTCTCAGAGAGATAGGTCAGCATTTCACAGTCTTCTTTGAGCCGTGCGCTTCCGAGAGTACTGAGAGCCTATCGCACCATCATGCCCCAGTACATATCGTTTCAGTACAGTGCTAACCAACAGACCGAAATTAAGAATGCTTTCTTTGCTACAGCTGGACTTCCAAAGATCATTGGCCCTCTAGACTGCCCCCACATATGCACCAAAGCCCCCTCAACAGATCCATTCTCATTCCTCAACCGTAAGCTGTACCACTCCCTTAATGGCCAAATAACATCAGATGCAAACAGCCCCCTGCTGACGGTTGCGGCCCATTGGCCAGGGGGAGCGCATGACTCCTTTGTGCTGCCCAGTGGAATGCACTAGCTCAAGCAGCTGCTGGCTGCAGACCCTTGCGATACGCTTGTCCTGTTACAACGGCCTGCTGTACGCTGCTCAATGTGGCCATGAGACGTGCCACTTCCAGATCACAAACCCCGTGTGGAGGAGATGCCAGACGACCCAGTACACACACCGTGTGGAGACGCCGTCATCGTTTGGCAGCAGTACATTGACATCTCATGCGGTAGGCTAGCATATGGCTTTTATACCTTTGGGCCTCTAAAGCCCTTTGTGACTGTAAACAGTGATATTGAACTTTAGATAAAGTTGAACTTTAAATGGTGATGAATAACAATTAAGGAATTCCACCAATGTCACATTGTTTTTGAGTGTTTCATTAATCCTTTTAATGTGTTGGGTTATATCATTTAACATAGAAGTCAAAGAAATCAAAGTTGTGGAAATATCTCATAATGTTCAGAGAATCTGTTGTTGATTTTGCAGGAACTCGTCGGACACAAAGTGAGTCTGAGAGAAAATGTGGCGAGGGTTTTCAGGCTCTTCAGTATGCGATGAGGATGCTCTGTGTATTTGTATGTGCAATTGTGTTGATGTGTGCATGTATGTGTGTGTGTGTGTGTGTGTGTGTGTGTGTGTGTGTGTGTGTGTGTGTGAGTGTGTGTCAGGTGGGTCTTTAGGATTCAAGGACCTTTTGACAGTGACCAAAGAGGAACACCACAGGTTACTGGCTTCTATCTCTATTGCACCCCCTCCCTCTTTCATTCGCTGTCCCTCCATCCCTGTCACTCCAGTTGTTTCTCTTCCCTCCTCCTGAGCCACTTGCCTCACAGCGGGGGGGGCGGAGACGTGTTGATTGGCACCATACTGGAAAATAGCAGGAGAGAGAGAGAGAGAGAGAGAGAGAGAGAGAGAGGAGAGAGAGAGAGAGAGAGAGAGAGAGAGAGAGAGAGAGAGAGCAAGAGAGAGAGATAGAGAGAGAGGGAGAGAGGGAGAGAGAGAGAGAGAGAGAGAGAGAGAGAGAGAGAGAGAGAGCAAGAGAGAGATAGAGAGATAGAGAGAGAGGGAGAGAGGGAGAGAGAGAGAGAGAGAGAGAGAGAGAGAGGGAGAGAGAGAGAGAAGATGGGGAGCTATAGTGGAGTTGTAGGTATAGGAGGCTGTACGTGGGCAAGATGGATACATGATCTGCTTTTAGCAACACAGTTAAGTTGCAGACACTCAAAATGTAAACCCTTAATGCAATTCAAGCGAAGCGGATACCTGTGCTGTAGGCTAATGGGAAATGTGTGTCAAAGTTTTCTTTTCACCTTTGCTCTCTGTCACATGCTCCATTTTGATACAGCTCAACTGCCAACTATATGTTAGACGAGTGCAATAAGGCAGTTACTAGCCAGGACAAGATACGCTTTGACGTGAAGAAGAACCAAACCACAACATAACCGGTGAACTGGTTGGCATTGTAGAGGACTCCCTCTCTAGGTTAAACACATGCATAAGCTCTCATTGGTTTGATAGTGGTTGATTGTCGATTGATACTGCATGGTGTGGGAGGTAACGTAAACTAGCTTGCTAACTAAGCTACCCACCAAACTTCTGACAGGCAGGGTTACGTGGGTCCTGTTTTTATTTGTTAAATTTTTGGGTGAACCATCTGGCTAGATATTACATCTTGACAAGGGAGCTTAGTGTTGTTTTGTTTGTTTGCGCAGTGATGTGCAAGAGGAAGGTGAGCGGGGGGGGGGGGGGGAGGGTGGGGGGGAGAGAAAAAGGAAAAGGAAACGGAAGGAGTGAGGAAGGAGGAAAATAAGTTATCTCGTTGAACTTGCTGCCAAATTGTCCAACCGCCATTTTTCTCGAGAGATTGTTGCAGAAGAGAGATTAGGTGGTCGCTGAGGCAAAAAAATGTTACAGCAATCTCGTTCCCTCTGACAACATTGGGGGTGTTTCAGTGTGCTTATGTGTGTAAATGTGTGTGTGAGTATGCATGTGTGTTTGTGTGTGGATGGGATTGGCCTTCAGACAAGGGGATTAGCATATAACAGGATGCTAAAAGCAACTTAGCTCTGACAGCCCGGTTCATGGCCACTGCTTAAAAGCTGGTCCTGTTATCATAATGGATGTTATTCCTAAGGGAGGGGGGAGAGAGACAATAGCCTGACTTCACCATAACTTGTACACATGTTTGCTTGGGTATGTCTGCGTCCTGTTTCTGTAAGTTTGCATCTGTGTTGGTTTGTTATGTGGTTTGCTTGTGTATGTATATTTTATGGGTTTGTGTGTGTGCCTGTGTGTGTGTTTGCATGCATGCACCTGATGCCCAGTGCGTGTATGTGAGTGTGTATGTGTGTGTGCGTGTGCATGTGTGCGTGCGTGTGAAAGAGAGAGTCTGTTTTGCTGAGGCAGAAGGTTGGTGGATCTTTGAGGCTGACTTGGGACTTACTCTATTATACAGACGAGTGGCTCTATTCTCTCCCCTTCACGCACACACACACACACACACACACACACATCCACGCACACACACACACACCCCACGCACACACACACACACACACACACACACACGCACCCACACACACACACACACACACACATACGCACACACACATGCACCCACACCCACGCACACACACATATACACACAAACACACATCCATGCACACACACACGCACACACACGCACCCACACCCACGCACACACACATACACACACACATGCACACTTTAAAGCCTGCATGACTCCTCCTGCCATCGGCTACTCCTCCTCCTAAGAGACCAAATAAACACAGACACACTAACACACACACACACACACAGACACACACACACACACACAGCGCAGGCAGGCATGGCCTGTGAGCGACGGAGGAAGTAGAGCAGATGAGATAAAAGCAGACATGGCAGCAGCAGCGTTCCACAACCTGCCATCACACAAAAAGCAGGAATAGGTTCCTCGGTTCCACCTCCCTCCTTTCCCTTTTATCTGTGTTGTTTTTTCTCCATTGTATACTCCCATCTGTAAGTCACTGAGCTGGGAGCCTCACCATTGTGTGTCTCCACTGCAGGGATCTGTAAGTCACTGAGCTAGGAGCCTCACCATGTGTGTCTCCACTGCAAGGATCTGTAAGTCACTGAGCTAGGAGCATCACCATGTGTGTCTCCACTGCAGGGATCTGTAAGTCACTGAGCTAGGAGCCTCACCATGTGCAGTATGTGACTCCACTGCAGGAATCTGTAAGTCACTGAGCTAGGAGCCTCAGTGTGCATAGTGTCTCCTCACGCTGTCTCACCTCCTGTCCTTTCAGATTTATCTCCATTTTCCTCACCATTCTCCACTGTCACTACCTCATCTTGTGTGTATCAATCATCTAATTCTAGGAGCCTCATCTTGTATCACTGTATGATCTCACACTATGTCACATCCATCATGAGATCTGTTTGTCTCCACTAAATCTCTGCACTGTCTCACCCTCTCAATCATTGTATGTCACTATTACTGCGCATCATTGTCACTGAGGATGGAGCAACCCAATTATCAACTTCACACAATTTCATCAAACGAAAATAAATAATGAATAAGTAAGAAGGGGTCTAGTATAGGACTGCTGCATCATTATTTTGTTGATCATTGCTCATATTTTTTTTTTCTGCTTATCTGCTGCATATTTGACGATGTCTTTCAAATCACACAGCATAAATCATGCTGTGATTTAAGTGAGAGGTCTAGAAGTGAGGCACCTGAAGGGTGGCTTTGATTGGGCTCCTGGTTGATATCTGACATCTGACGCCTGATTGGTGGATGAGACGTTGGATTGAGAGGGAGT
>JACYXH010000189.1:285000-287500 GCA_026745465.1 Lota lota
CAGTTGAAAAGACATTCTGATGGTCTACCAAAAGCCCGGTGGGATCTGCATAAGCCAAGGGGGGGAGAGGGGGGTCGCGCCAAAACATCCAGCACAGCATAATGGCAGTGAGTTGGCCGGGATAGGCAACAGATTGCCGTTTGTCCCGGGAGGTTGAGAATCGTAACCTTGGCAACGTGTGACTGACAGCCAAGCTGGAGTCAGGCTGAGCCGGGGGAGATGGACGAATGGACGGGCAGACGTTTATGAGGCTTTCTGAAGAGGGGGCTAGGAGGGGGATGGGGAGGAGGAGGAGGAGGAGGAGGAGGAGGAGGAGGAGGAGGAGGAGGATGAGGAGGAGGAGGAGGAGGAAAGGGAGGAGGAGGAGGAGGTACTGAATGAGTCTGGTTTTGGTCCAATTCTCTATGTCTGGTCTGGCTGTGGTATTTCAGGGACGCAGATACATGATGCAAGAGACACACACACACACACACACACACACACACACACACACACACAGACCCACACACACCATGTCAGAAGAGCCATCTCTCTCTCTCCATCAGCTCCACCTGTATAAAGCTGCTTTCATGTATGTGTGATGAACATGTGATGCTTCTTGTGGGATCCTACCATAGGAAGTGCATGCAATCAAACAGAATGACATTGCATACACATGTGCAGACTGATGAAACAGTCCACACACGTACGGCTCATATAATAAGGTACGGTGGTATCACGGTGAGGTGGGATTCACTATGGTTTCCATAGACTAAATGTATGCCTGAACATTTAATTTGATTGAGATTTTCCATGTATTATTATGACGACAACATGGAGAGCTTGGCTTCCAGCAGCACAACATAAACACAACACTAGTGCCTGCATTTAAACTCAACAAAGACATGCATAGATCAGCAGCATACGGCAAAATGAAGTCACACAGCAGCGCCATGGAGCTAAATAGGACCACTTTTTAAAGATTGATCTGTCAACATGACAACATGACAGGAAATTGTGACTTTTAATCTCCCAGTCCGCTGTGATCAGCAGTTCCAGTAAGGTTGCTCTGACTGTAGCGCAAGAGAAGCCTTTTCTGACATGCCACTTTGTTCTTGTGTTGTGTTGTGCAGATATTACTGACCCAATGTGTAAGGCGAAGTAGCAGAATATGGTGGGTCAAGCACTTTAAACATGGTGGGGAGCCCCGTCCTCTTCACCACAGAGAAGTCCCTCATATCGTCCTCTGAATATCTGTTGCCTGAGGGAGGAGTTGTTGCTGTTTGGCTTCTCTACAAATGTTTTGCCTAGTGCCACCGATTGTCGGGGGACCCTCTCCATTGTTTTCCTTTGGAGAAAGTGTTTTAGCAATATCAGGGAGCGGGGGCCGACTCCGAAAAGCCAGAATGTTTTGAGCCGCAGCCGATTGTGTTTTAAACTCAGCGCGCTGGAGAACACAGCCTGACCTAGGGTTAGGGTTTACTGCTGCATCCCAGAGGGCATCACTTCGTGGAGCTTCTCCCTGCGTTCATCTTCTGCAGAGGGTTCAACTTACCCTAGATTCCTCCAACCAACACAGGGTTGTACTCTCCAGCACATAACTCAGACACTTCAAGTCAGGAAAGGGTTCTATAGGTACGTTTGGACAAATGTTACCCATGTCATTTTTATCAGCCTGTATCCATGGCACTTTTCTGACTATCGGCTGTGTAAAATACTGTGAAAATCCCTCATATCAAATCCTAGTAATAATCGGTGCTGATAATCATTCGTGCCAACTTAAGTTGGTGCGCCTTGAATGTATGGTTAGGATCATCCATTGCCTTGTACCCAGAAGGCTGGGATCTGCTCTGTGTAACAAGCAATGAAAGCCACCCTAGTGTTCTCCATCTAGCACACCGTGGCCTGGATCTGTTGTCACCGCCTCATTGTGTTCTTGTGTTCTTGTGTTGTTATTTGGGTTAGAAGCAGAGCTCGTCTTTAGGCCCACAGCCTCTAAGACTAGTGAGAGTCGTCTGTTCAAGACAACGGTGGCCCTCCCCACGGCACAGACCAATTTAAAACAGGAAGATAACATTTGCTCTCTTATTTGGGGATGTCGTCAAGAGCAAAACAGCTGGTGGATGAGAGACAGAGCAAGACAGAGAGAGAAACAGACAGACAGAGCGAGACAGAGAGAGAAACAGACAGACAGAGAGACAGACAGGCAGACAGAGAGAGAGAGAGAGAGAGACAGACAGAGAGACAGACAGAGAGAGAGACAGACAGAGAGAGACAGAGAGAGAGACAGAGCGAGACAGAGAGAGAAACAGACAGACAGAGAGACAGACAGGCAGACAGAGAGAGACAGAGAGAGAGAGAGAGACAGAGAGAGACAGACAGAGAGACAGAGCGAGACAGAGAGAGAAACAGACAGACAGAGAGACAGAGAGAGAGAGACAGACAGACAGACAGACAGACAGACAGACAGACAGAGAGAGACAGACAGACAGACAGACAGAGAGATAGAGACAGACAGACA
>JACYXH010000189.1:292500-320000 GCA_026745465.1 Lota lota
GAGCCACCAGGGGGGCCACCAGGGGGGCCACCAGGGGAGCCACCAGGGGAGCCACCAGGGGGGGCCACCAGGGGAGCCACCAGGGGGGGCCACCAGGGGGGCCACCAGGGGGGCCACCAGGGGGGCCACCAGGGGAGCCACCAGGGGGGCCACCAGGGGTGCCACCAGGGGGGCCACCAGGGGAGCCACCAGGGGGGCCACCAGGGGTGCCACCAGGGGGGCCACCAGGGGAGCCACCAGGGGGGCCACCAGGGGGGCCACCAGGGGGGCCACCAGGGGAGCCACCAGGGGAGCCACCAGGGGGGCCACCAGGGGAGCCACCAGGGGGCTGCGTTGGAAAGTCCCTTTAAACTCTATCCACCGTTCTGAGAACTGGAACGCACTGCTGAAACAGTAGCCCCCCCCCCCCCCCCCCCCCCCCCCCGCACCCCACACACAACTCAAAATTGCAAGTCCATCTCTAGGACAGCTTTCGCGATTCCATCTCTCATCTCGGCATGTCCCCCCCACCCCACCCAATAATAAATGGGTGGATGTGAATGTTTCAGTCACAGGCAGGAAGGAAATGAAACTGCATTAAAGATAATTAATCTTCTTCAAGGCACGGCTGCTATTTTGAGCCTGGGGCAGGTGGGCTTCAAACCGAGATGAGCTGCCTAAGTGTCATGCCGTGGTTCTACCTGTCCCACAACGTTCAAGTCAACTTTCTCCCCTGTGACAGAACTGCATATTGAGTTCATTCCGCTGCTTAAAATTATCAATGTTTATCCGACATTAATAGTTGGGATATATCGTTTTTTGAAAGCCAGTTAAATCACTGTAGCTGATACAGTGTACTCACTGTAGCTGATACAGTATTCTCACTGTAGCTGATACAGTATTCTCACTGTAGCTGATACAGTATTCTCACTGTAGCTGATACAGTGTTCTCACTGTAGCTGATACAGTATTCTCACTGTAGCTGATACAGTATTCTCACTGTAGCTGATACAGTATGCTCACTGTAGCTGATACAGTGTACTCACTGTAGCTGATACAGTATTCTCACTGTAGCTGATACAGTATTCTCACTGTAGCTGATACAGTATTCTCACTGTAGCTAGTAGGCCAAATGGGACTCCAGGCCAACGAGGAGACTAGAAGCATGGTGTTCTTTCATATAGCATTAATACTAGCAGCTGATCCTTCTGACCACAGACCCCTGACGATCAGATGAAATGAAACACATCTGTGTTGTGATTCATTGGGATTCGAATTCATGCAGATCCCCCCCCCCCCCCCCCCCCCCCTGTATAGCCGGCTGAACGGAGACAGGGAGCGCCAGGGGAGGGAACGTCATGTTCTCTTCCGCTGACGCTATCGCCTTCATTTTGGGTCCCACGGAAACGTGGCTTTTAGGGAAAATTCTGTCTGACCCAAAATTATACGAATAATATATCATTATGATAATAATAATATTACCTACTAAGATTTGTCCACCAGTGACATGCGTTATTTGGAAATACATAATATTGTGGAAGTCAAATACTCTGAACGCCATTTCATGTGTTGATACCCTGAAACAAAGTCGACAACCCTTTGCTGTGGAGAACAGGGAGAATAATACAGTGTCTGGTCTCTGCACAGGCCTTTCAGCTTAATGAGAGCATTCCTACTTCTACAGAGGAGGCCTTCAAGATAAATACAAAAGAAATAAATAAATGGGACAGCCTATATCGCACGGAGACAATCATGTGGAGACAGTGTGCATTCTTAGTGTCAGGCAGTGTGTGTGTATTTATGTGTGTGTGTGTTATTGACAGTCAGTGTGTGTGTGTGTGTGTGTGTGTGTGTGTGTGCGTGTGTGGGGGTGTTGTTGACAGGCAGTGTGTGTGTGTTGTTGACAGGCAGTGTGTGTGTGTTTGTGTGTGTGGGTCTGTGTGTGTGTGTTGTTGACAGGCAGCGTGTGTGTGTTTGAGTGTGAATGTGTGTGTGTGTGTGTGTGTGTGTGTGTGTGTGTGTGTGTGTGTTCGTATTAGTGTACATCCTGGGTCTTGAGTCTATTTTCCATCACTCTCTCTTATATATTTTCCTTCCCCTATCCAATCTTCTCTCTCAAACGTGTCTGGTTTTCTGTCCCTCTATATATCCCCCCTGCAGGCCCTAGACTCACCACTAATGATGGGGGACTGTGTGTGTGTGTGTGTGTGTGTGTGTGTGTGTGTGTGTGTGTGTGTGTGTGTGTGTGTGTGTGTGTGTGTGTGTGTGTGTGTGTGTGTGTGTGCGTTTGTATATGTCCGTCGATGGGGTTTCAAGGCTGAAAGGAATGACAATGATCTGTCCACCTACGACTGCAAGAGAAAACACACACACATACCCACAGACACTGACGGACACACACACACACACACACACACACACACACACACACACACACATACCATTCTGTGGCAGTGCAGCCATTCATTCCTTTTAATTGGAGAAATTCCATCCTCTGAGATGGAAGAGGGGGAGAGCATTTCCTGTGTCTGATGGTGGCCGGGCGTTCTCTGTAATGATGCCACAAAGTGTCATGTGTCACTATCTCACAGAGCCCAGGCTAAAAACACAGTAAAGCTTGTTCGGAGACCTAACAAGAAAATAACTCCTCTTCGTTTGAAAAAAAGAGAAAAAAAAAAGAAATGAAAGTATTAAATTTCCACTGCGACCGTCAATTAGCGGCAGAGTGATAAATTGGCCCTCATTTACCAAGCCTTCCACCCCCCCTCCCTCCCCTCCTTCCCCTTTCCACAACCCCCTCACCCCTCCCATGTAAGTGAAGCCTTAATAACGGAGCAAAAGATAGAGCCAACCCATCCCAGAGTGTAGAATGTGGCACATGGTGACAGCTGAAATCAGCAGGCTTAGCATAACGAGCATGTTCAATACAGAGCCTCAGCCACTCAGCAGCATGTAGTATGTGTCAGGGTTGTGGGCTAGGGTTGTGTGTTATATTCCCCCAGTCTTGGCGGAGTCTGTACGCCAGCGTGCTTTGAAGTACATTTATCATCTTTTATCCACCATAGGTCCACACACACACACACACACACACACACACACACACACACACACACACACACACACACATACACATACACACACACAACTCGCTGGCCCACAAGGAAAAAAGCCAGAGACGTATTCCAACAAACAATCTATTCCTAATAAATGCTTTTTTTCCCCGTGTGATTCTCGTTTCATTGATCAGACCTTCCAATCTAAGGCTAAAGATGTCGGACAGACTGTGAGCGATGAGAGTTTCACTAAGTGGGATGAATGATGAGGATTCTGTGTGAAAAGTGTGGCTCCAACTAGCATGCAGCATAGGGCTTATGGTTTCAACTTAACTCAACAGTCCAGATTGGACCTTGAGAGAGTGGTATAGTGGACTTTTTGCCCTTTATTTTCAAAGCCAATGTGGGCGATGGGTTAACAAGTCAGCTTTGTAAATGACCTCTTCATTTGGAGTGAAGTAGCTAAGTAGCTGTAGTTAAGATGCACTGCAACATTTCAACAAATGAGGTCACATGCTAACTGCTGTATTCTGAATTAAATGGGAAATTTGCTGAAAAAAACAGGAAGGCTAACAGCCTTTCTTATCAGAGAAAAAGTAACCAAAATACATAAACTTCCCCAACTAGTCAACACAGGAAGAAAACAATGCATGGCTCACAAGCTATTAAATGTGATGTAGGCAAGGTTTAAAATATGTTCATTGAGTGTAATTTGTTATAAATGGCATAGCCAGCTATTAATGAAATGCGCTGTGAGCATATCCATTTTGAGTTGCCTCTGTATGGGACAATTCCGATTACAAACCACTTTGTCACTTAAATTTGTTTGTCACAAATTGTGACTAACCAGGGTATATCCTCCCTGATTGGTTTGGTGAATCTATCTTACCTTTAAATCACAGCAGCGTTGAATGTAACACTTCCCAAGAGAAATATAGGGAAGGTCTTTTGGTTGTTTTATTTCAAAATCTTGCTGTTTTCTCTCTGTTTACAATTCTCAAATCTTACATTCAAGGAACAGGAATAAGATTGACTCTATTTAAAGAGACACAAAGGACATGGTGGACGACAACAAAAACACCAGTATCAGCCTGGGTTGTAACATTCATGCTTTTCACAATTGACGTATTCTTTGGTAAGTGACTATGTAGAACATGCAGCCTACACTAGTCCTCATGTGTCATACGTTTGTTTCTAATGAAATGTCCAGTTTGGGTGCTAGTTCTGAACTCTGAAAGTGATGGTTTAGTACTTCACATCATGGGGGGACAACAGGAAGTAGCGTATGGTGACTAGAACAAGCTATTCCTTGTCAGAAAACAAGTACTGCAGAAATATCCCATTTTCCATTTCCTTCTTTCTGAATCAAAGTGTGCTGCTTCCCGGTACTCATAGTCATGGTGTAAGAATAGGGTATGCTGGGACATGGAGTAAGAATAGGGCATGCTGGGACATGGAGTAAGAATAAAAAAGGTGTGGAATCCTGCAGCTATTTGTCTGGCTAGATGTCGAGCCGTTCATGGAGAGTGTGCGTGGTGAGAGAAAATGAATAAGTAAATAAGGTGAGGCGAGGTGAAAGCTTGCTACGTCTCACTCTATAACGAGGCCAGAGCGATGGCCAGCTAGCATCTCTCTCTTTCTCTCACTCTCGTTTCTTAACAAGCTCTCGCTCCTCGTTTGCCTATGTGTGCACATGTGCAACATCCCTCCACAACAACATTAGATCCTACCTTCTCTTTAGGACCCTGCCCTGCACACACACAAGGAGAAGGCCTCTGGAAGGAGGGTTTGTGTGTCTGTGTGTGTGTATATGAGTGTGCACAGATGTGTGTTTGAGTTTGGGACAGGAGTGCGAGGAGCAATTGTGTTGACGACATTTGCATATCAGACACATGGTAAGAACTGTGGATTAGCAGAGCAGATGCACATTTCCATATTCAACGTCAGGCCAGCCCATGTGTATGCATTATTCTGTTGAAAACACTCTGAAATGTATGTTATTGTGTGTGTGCTATGCATATGTGTGTATGCCATGAGTGTGTGTAGGATAGATAGGGTACGTACACATCCTGATTGCTCATGAAATAGAAAACATTTCACAGTTGAAATGTGCAATCGTACTGCGGAAACAAATATCCACTTGAAATACGGCTAGGGTCAGTATTGGCCAGTGGTTAGAGAAGAATTACGTTTAGGGATCATTAAGCTTACTTAAGATTAGAGAAGGTCAAGGTGAGATTTAAGCTTGGAGACAATTCAATTCAGTATTGCCTCTTGGCCATCGTTAAAATAGATACAGCTTTTAAGTTTAAGTATTTCATTTTTAATTTGACAGATTGCTCTGATCCGTTTAAGAAATCGTTTGGTGGGATACCATTTTTTTGCCTATGCATACTAATATTCTCCTCTTCTGGTCTAACTCAACTGGCAGAGCTTGGCATTAACACCGCCAGGGTTACAGGTTTGATTCCCTGTTGGTATTTGAAAAACCTTTGAAGAAAAAGTGTCCACCAAATACCATAGATATTTCTTTGGACTTTTTCCAGTCCAAAAGATTGGCATTTCTGTTTAAGAAAATTTTTGAAGTGGAGATGTGACGATATGGAGAAGGAGGGGGTGGAGCTCTTTGATTGATGGGTGCTGTAATGAATAGTAAATATCAGAGAGAAAGAGAGAGAGAGAGAGAGAGAGAGAGAGAGAGAGAGAGAGAGAGGGGGGGGAGAGAGAGAGAGACAGAGAGAGACAGAGAGAGAGAGGGGGGGAGAGAGAGAGAGAGACAGAGAGAGAGAGGGGAGAGAGAGAGACAGAGACAGAGAGAGAGAGGGGGGAGAGAGAGAGACAGAGACAGAGAGAGAGAGGGGGGGAGAGAGAGAGAGAGAGAGAGAGAGAGAGAGAGAGAGGGGAGCGAGAGACAGAGAGAGAGAGAGAGGGGGGGGAGAGAGAGAGAGAGAGACAGAGAGAGAGAGAGGGGGGGAGAGAGAGAGAGAGAGACAGAGAGAGAGAGAGAGAGGGGGGAGAGAGAGAGAGACAGACAGAGAGAGAGCGAGAGAGAGAGAGAGAGAGAGAGAGAGAAGAGAGAGTTTGGTTTGTTGGTTCCCTTCTAATAATGGGGGGGGGTCGCCTTACTGATGTTGGTACCCTTTCTATCATGGGGGGGCAACTTACTGATGTTTGGTTCCCCTTTCCTATCATGGGGGGGGCACCTTACTTATGTTTGGTTCCCTTTCTATCGTGGGGGGGGGCACCTTACTGATGTTTGGTTCCCTTTCTATCGTGGGGGGGGGGCACCTTACTGATATTTGGTTCCCTTTCTATCGCTGCGTGGGGGCACCCTACTTTAAAGTTTGGTTCCCTTTCTATCGTGGGGGGGGAGGCACCTTACTGAATGTCCTTCGGGGGGGGGCACCTTACTGATGTTTGGTTCCCTTTCTATCGCTGCGGGGGGGCCATTTTAAAGCCGCACCCTCATCTTTTCCAGCCACCACGTTGGCGCTTTGTTGTTGCCTTTATTCTGTGGTTGAAAACGCTTTCTGTTCTGCATCAGAATCTCCAGCTTGCCCACAACTCTTCTGAGGTCTGTAACTTTTCCTTTCTCACTGTCTGACTCTTCATTTGTGAAGTTGCTCCAACTCCTATACAACTGACCGACCTAACCAACATCGCTCCCCCCCTCTCTGTTTTCTTCCCTTTCCAGGCTTTCCATGGCCTCTGTTTGGCCTGGTGATAGAACAGATCTGATATCCTCCAGGCTGGCTCTGTGTGAAGGAGGCCTGAGGGGATGGGGGCTGTGTGTGTGTGTGTGTCGGTTCATGTGTGTGTGTGTGCATGAACATGGGCTTTTGTGTGTGTGAACATGTTTTTTTTCGTATGAAAACAGGCTCACACACGTACACCCAACCTTTAATTTACAGCATACTGCAGTGCTGTCCAGACATATCTGACACTGCCTATGGCCAGTGCCCATGGCTAAATTCGACCAAAAAATAAAGCTCTGACACACACACCAACACACACACAAACTCCCACAAACCCTTTCATGGTTGATGTATTTGTGCTTGTTGCAGCATGTGTATCCCCTGCCATTGGACAGACCCCACCCCCCCCCCCACACACACACACACACACACAGCCCCCATCCCCTCAGGCCTCCTTATCACCCATACTTTCTCTGTCCACAGCGTCCGGTCTGTTCTTCTTCTCACCCTCTGTTCATTTGTCATCACTTCTCTCTCCTCCCGTCCTATCTCCCTTTCTCTCACTTTCTCTGTACACACATTCGCCTCACTCAGTCTGTCCCCCGCACATTCCTACGCACACGCACATCACATACACACACACACATGCAGGCACGCACACGCACACAAGCAGGCACACAGATTCAATACAGTATTGATTGCTTTCCCTCCTGTTTCGGCTGACCTTGCTGTAATGGTGCCGTGGAGGTCATGGCAGATGGATTCCTCCAAAGGAGATGCTGTCATGTTCGGTAATCTACGGCCGAACTGCTCCAATTAGCGACAAATAGCCCCCAGACCTATTCTCATTCAGGGGCCACATTTAGCTCAGGACCGTGCTGTATTCAGCTGTGGGATCAAATTCAGCGGGCACGTCGCGTTTCGCTTATTCGCCAGCGCTAGTTGTCTTGGATGTGACAAAGTGATGAAAATGCATTGTTTGACATTTGCTGTAAACAAGCGTTAACGTCTTGACATAAAATGACCTATGCCGTTACAATTAACAATTAACCACTTCAGTAAATCGCACCTAGTCGGAGTGACAAATGTAATCATTCAGCTCGCCTTGGTTGCATACTGCTATAGTCTCGCATTACATATGCCTGAAGGGTTTTCATAATTAAATGGAATTCTCTGCCTGTCCATTGTCCAACCATGTCTTTCCCCTAATTCGTATCCATATTTTAAATGCTTCCACTTTTGAACTGTACAAAAAAAACTGTAGCTCAATTATCCTTTGTGGCCAGCAAGGATCTCAGGGATGGCATTTGTGTTCTTTGATTTTAGCCTAAAGGCAAAGAAACAACATGCAAGGTTAATAACATTTCATAACAAGAGCTTTCTGTCACATGACTTTGTGGTTGTGTTCCCAGTATGTAGGCCTTCACCAGCAGCTTCTCTGGCACTCAGGGTCTTTGTGGTTGTGTTCCCAGTATGTAGGCCTTCACCAGCAGCTTCTCTGGCACTCAGGGTCTTTGTGGTTGTGTTCCCAGTGTGTAGGCCTTCACCAGCAGCTTCTCTGGCACTCAGGGTCTTTGTGGTTGTGTTCCCAGTGTGTAGGCCTTCACCAGCAGCTTCTCTGGCACTCAGGGTCTTTGTGGTTGTGTTCCCAGTGTGTAGGCCTTCACCAGCAGCTTCTTTGGCCAAGCAGATGCTTGTTGCGTGTTTATTAACTTTTTTTCAAAAAAGATATTCAAATATTTTGTTAACGTTAGCACTTTGAGCGCTGCCGTCCAGTGTGAGGATACGGAAGTCAATAACCCCCCCGGCCTCGTTTTAGAAGGGTTTTAATAATGAACGTATTTAGCAGCTATGTTCAAAAGCTATGTTTAGCAGCAATGTTCAAACGAGTCCAAAAGACACCAAGAAGCTCTACCATGTTGGTTATTCAGTAAACATGAATAGAACAGGTAGCCATGTTTTTCCTTGTATGGCGATCCGTCCCCCACGATAGCGCCTGTGTGATTCAGCACCGGGTAAATAGCACTAGCCCTGCCCTGAAATGTATTCCAAACTTTGCACCATGTTCAAACCACCTATTTGCGTTGTGATAATTGGAAGTAGGCCTACTCTCAGACTTTGGAAAGCGTGTGTGTTCAGAAACGTTTAGGCTACATTGAAGCTCTGCCGTCACCAAGTCGAACTCTGACTGATGAGTGGATTTAAAAGCCACTGACGGGATATTGTTGTTTTTCTATTTTGCGTTATTAAAATAACACATTTATTTAACCACTTGAACACCTTTCAAAAATGATCAGTTGATAAAAGCTTGATTCTGCAGCAGTGGCCTCCTCTTGCTACGTTTACAGGCAGTGAAAGATACGCACTATGAATGGATTTTTTCTTTCGTTTTTTCTTCACAGAATATTCGGTTATTCGTTTGGAAACCTAACAAATATCCGAAGCTTGAAATGATGAATTCGAGGCAGCCCTATTATTAAATGGTTACTATAGCCTTTCTGAAGACATGCAAACTATTCAGAATTATTGATAGTCTAATGATAGTCTACAAAAAAACATGTTCACGGTTCAGTCATAATCAGCAGTCAAAATCATGGCATTTGATTGATAAATCTATACATTAAAACGTTTTAATATTGAAGGGGACAGATCTGTTTCTATGTACTACTGATATGCAAGGAGTTACAGCTAGCTAGCAAAACACAAGCTTTACATGCTACGTGAGGAGGCGTGAAGCATGACGAAAAAAGTCCCAATTTGAAGCCAAATCACAGAGAAAGTAAAAGGTTGAGTTAAAATGGTGCAAGCAGAGGCGGATGTGTAAAAGTTGTTTTTTTCCTCAGTTTGGAGAAGGCGGAAGAATTCATTAATTCATGGATTCATTCACTGGTTTTTATCTGGGTCATCCCTTTTGAGTGCTACGTGAATAATCAGGAACACAGGCACCAGCCCGCCAACAGACACACACAGTCCCTCCACGGTGCATGCTCACACACTTAGAAATGCACACCAGAAAAGAAAGCAAAAACCAACACAGGCATAACCAGCCACAGACACACACACACACACGCACATATACACACACATGCACACACGCGCGCATGCATACACACACATGCACACCCACGCACACAAACACTGCATCAGCCACTCCAGAGGAATTCATATTTCACAGATGGTGTGAGAAAATGTGCTTCCACAGTGACACCCTCATGAGGTTTCTGCCTCACTCTCCTCCGACATTCTCTCTCCCTCCTTCTCCTCTCTCTCTCAATCTCTCTCTCTCTCTCTCTCTCCCATCCACCCCCGCTCCTCAGTTCATCAGGGACACGTCTGTCACCCCCCTCATCCCCCAGAGCCTGGGCTGGACACCAGATACTGCAAAGGGCGGAGTTACACCTTGTTTCCTGTTTCGTAACGGAGACATTGTACCGAAGACAACTCATTTCCACGAGATGATGAAGCTTTCAGGAGGGGTTTTAACATGTGTCTCTCTCTTC
Source organism: Lota lota (assembly GCA_026745465.1). Lineage (NCBI taxonomy): Eukaryota > Metazoa > Chordata > Actinopteri > Gadiformes > Lotidae > Lota > Lota lota. The sequence goes on from JACYXH010000189.1 coordinate 302,728, forward strand.
TACAGGCTGTTGAATTGAAAGCTGCCGGACGACTTTGTGTTAGGCAGCTCCCCGCCTCCAGTTCCCCGCCTCCATCAACGTGATTGGTTGAAACAAACGCAGGAGAAGGTGGTGACGGTGCAACTTTCTAGAGCAGGTGCTTCTGAACCTCTTCACCTCAGGACCCAGAAAACATTTCTTTGTGTCTTCAGGACCCAACATCCTCACTAGGAACTGGTCATACTTACGTTTTCTGAGTGCTTTGTTCTGCACTGGATTGCGACCCATTTTGGATCCAGACCCATAGTTTAAGAAACGCTGCCCTAGGAGGCTTTTGTGCTGTGAGCCAAGCCAGCATTAGCATGATACAGTTCTTTATTTGATTGGGGGGGGGGGGGGGGGGGGGGTTGTTAGGTGTCTTCTCGATGTCGTCACCAGTCTCTTTGTCTTACAGACAGCTCTGAATTAAAGTGGGCACCTTATCCAATAATGACTAATGACAAACTTAACATTGTGTGAATGTGTTGTGGATCTGAACGTTATAACAGACATGGCACTCACATCAGTGTGCTCAAGACATCCTCTTGCTTTCATAATTCAGACTTCTAATGATAAATGGATTGCTACCTAACAAATTCAACAACCATCAAACTGTGGTACATCTGTGTGGGAGTGTGTGTGGATGGTGGCTGGTTTAAGCAGCTTCACCTGGCCCGAGTCAGACTGATTGGACTCTGGGGCTGGGTGGGGCTGCACACCTGTTGCACATTGAGCAATCAGTGTGCACAGGTTAAACCGGCCACCACCACACACGCTCGAGGAGAGCTCTCTGGCATGGCAGCATGGAGCACCATCTGCATGCATCATTCCATTCACCCTTAACAATAAACCGGTTTTCAACATCACCACCCTCTGTCCAATTGTTTGGAGGAGCCTGAGGAAAGTCACCTAGGTGGAGTATGGGAGCCACCTAGGTGGCGTGTAGTAGTGGACTTTGCTACAATCTGTTTTTTTATATTTTATTAGCTTTGGTCTTGCAATATAGCGACTATTTAAGATGAGCCATCAATCTTGTCAACAATTTCATTTTCCAATGTTGGTATCGACTCCCTTCCCAGACACACACTACAGACAAGCGCATGGTTATGAACACCTCCTTACCACTGAAAACATCCTGAGGGCACAAACAAATGTCAGGCCAGGGTTCTGGGTTGTGAAGAGACACCAGTGCCACGGGAAGAGGAGAGAGACATGTTATATATGGGCTCCCTCTATCCATATGAGGGCTTTGAGAGGAGCTGCATTTAGGACAGCAGGTAAGGGAGCCGACACCTTCTCAGGCATACACGTGTGTGTGTGTGTGTGTGTGTGTGTGTGTGTGTGTGTGTGTGTGTGTGTGTGTGTGTGTGTGTGTGTGTGTGTGTGTGTGTGTGTGTGTGTGTGTGTGTGTGTGTGTGTGTGTGTGTGTGTGTGTGTGTGTGTGTGCCTTGATACTGTACATTTTGTGAATGTCTAAAAGTTCCTGTGTATAGCTTGGTGTGTGTGTGTATTTGCTCCACATTTGAGTAATCACACAGACACACTGCCATGGGTCGCCGAGGGACATATTAGGCAGAGGCTTATACAAATCGTCCTGCCCCAGATCTCTACGGCATCACAGGAGGGGAGAGATGGATTAGGATCATTGTACGTCCTCAGCAGGAAAACACAAACCTGCTCCATTAACATGCTCCTCTAATGTCCTTACACCCTTCCTACCTCTCTTGAGCCATATTCACAGGACTCACACTCACACTCACAGACACGCACACAGACACACACAGAGACACACTCACACACACACACAGACACACACACACACACACACACATACACAGACACACACACACACAGAGACACATACACACACACACTCACACACACACACACACACACACGCACACACGCACACACGCACACTCACACACACACAGATACGCAACTCCTCCCAACCTGTGAATGTGTCAGTATCAATAAAGTCACACAACGTGTGTCGTATGAATGCATTACCGTGGGGACGGGCTGACCACACCTCGCTTCAGTGATTGAAGCGATGAGGCTCTTTTCTCGGCTGTAATAGATGGGATGGCCTCCTATTGGACAGGTGGTGTGTGTGTGTGTGTGTGTTGCATGTGTCAGTGTGTGTGATGTCTGTGTGTTGTTTTTGTCCGTGCAGGTTGGTCTATTTAGTTTTGTCTCATCTCAATCCGGGTAGAAGGTGCTTCATTAACCCTGCTGTCAGGAAGACGTCTCAACCAGCAGCAGTCCTCATGGACCTTGTTACCGCCTTCATTAGCACTGGATTGAAATCACCCGTCAGCCCGGCTCCATCCGGCCTACGACAACCTGCCCAGGGATAGGTGTTCATGTGAGGCGACTTCAGGGGATAGGTGTTCCTGTGAGGCGACACCAGGGGATAGGTGTTCCTGTGAGGCGACACCAGGGGATAGGTGTTCCTGTGAGGCGACACCAGGGGATAGGTGTTCCTGTGAGGCGACTTCAGGGGATAGGTGTTCCTGTGAGGCGACTCCAGGGGATAGGTGTTCCTGTGAGGCGACTTCAGGGGATAGGTGTTCATGTGAGGCGACACCAGGGGATAGGTGTTCCTGTGAGGCGACTTCAGGGTATAGGTGTTCCTGTGAGGGTTTTTAATTAACCTTAACCCGACACCAGGGACGGGCTGGAGGGAACCTGGAGATGGGGTTAGTGCAGACGCACAGTGGTGATGGAGGGAACCTGGAGATGGGGTTAGTGCAGACGCACAGTGGTGATGGAGGGAACCTGGAGATGGGGTTAGTACCTGGAGATGGGGTTAGTGCAGACGCACAGTGGTGGTGGAGGGAACGGCTGTCAGTCTTCACAAATTTTTGGGGGTAAGCTGGGATCCAGCAGACGCCTTGGTTCCTGTTTCCTTCATTCGGTCCAAGAGAAACTAATTTGGGTTAGTGGATAACGCTTTGGGAAGGGCATTTTAAGAAGTGCATTCATACAGCAGCCAGTCTACCAGGTGTTGCTTTAAAACCCTTACAGACCCTTTTTGTCCGGACAGGATGTTTGAGCTTGTCTAAAACCAGCCGGTCACCCAGATTTGAGCTAGTCTGATATCCAATTTATCTAAAGTCTGATTTGTGAGACTAGGAGGTGAGTAATGTGGTTGCTAAAGAACCCAAAAGCCGAAGCTGAAAAATGCAGTTTTACCGAGCGATGCATGTGCCTGGAATGAATGATTAAAAACCAGTCCGCTCAACATCGTTTTGAAAAACAGACTCTGTCTCTCTCGCTTCCCTTTTATAAAAAAAGAAATATTCCCCATATGTCTACGTTGGCTTAAACAGCCTCACTAATCACAAACAATAAAATCCAGAAAGAGCTAAACAAAACTCTCCTTTCAAGTCACCCTTTTCATTAATCTCTTTTAAGACTTGCTGGGAATTAAATATTTTATTATGAAAAAAATGGAGGAAAAGATCCAAGAGATCCATTGACTTCAAACAGAATACACGCCAAGCTGCTGAGATCTCGCAACCAGGCTTCACTCAAAAAAGGATAAAGCAAAGCAACATGTGGACGCGTTGCCATGTGACTCATCAAGTCTTTTTTTATTAACCCTGTACATGTTCTGTTTTCTGACTGTCAGGAAGAATTGGGTGTGTGTGATTGGAGGGGGTGGAGGAAAGGTTTTTGATCCTTGCTCGATGAAAGCGTTATTATTTTGTTTAACCTTTTTTCAAATGTACATATTTTTATAATCTAAAAGTAGCTGTGTTTCACAAGCAGTCCTATGGTATATCCAGAGATCAGCAAAGAGACACCTTCTGTGAGGCAGACGACAACATGAAGTGTGATATAAAAACTTAACTTTTCCTTTTACCATCAAATCCAATCAACGGCAAGTGTGTGATAAGGGATAACCTTAACATGTCTTTGCCCTTTTGTTGATTCCTGTATCTTGCTGTTTTCCAACACAAAAGCTTTAGGAACATATCTGTGTCGTGAAAATAGTCAAATTGATTGTTTGGATGGATGTTCTCTCTTTGGCGGTCCTTGCGGAAATCCCTGCGAATGACAAAATGAAAAGATAGGATGGCCACGCGCATGCCTGTGCAAACAAACATGCCAACGTCACCTTGGTGTGACGGGGTCATTTGGGGTTTAGGGTTTCCATTTGACTTTACTGAAGTGAACGCTAAACCTTGTCAAACCTCAAACTCACAATGTCTTGCATTTGTTGTCCTGCATGCCTGGAGAACAGCCAGATGCAGGTCTGTCACGCACACTGCAGTGTGCTAGGGCCCCCCAGAGGAACGCTTGGCATGTTTGTTCGCTGTCAAATTAGATCGCTAAAGTTCCTGCACAACTGCAGTGTTTTGTATCTCTCAATTCACTGTAGGCAATAAACCTTATTATAGGTGACATCACCGTATGTGCCAGCTACGCTCATGGTCCTTACGGAAGCAACAAGCTAGTGGGACTCTTAGCAGGGTTGTTAGCATGGTTGTTAGCATGCCGCTAACAGTAAGGGTATTCAACTGTTGCCTGAAGCGGCACATTCGAAAGCAGCTTTGTCAGTTCTAGATTAATCAATTTCCCAATGACTGGTAGGAATCCCATCGGCATCGCTTTGCCTCAAGAAATTGTCAATAAAGTTTAAGCTTACTGGTCTGACAAGTTCTGTTTTGTCCTCTCAAATTTCGAGGTCATTATTTATGTCCAGTTCCATGTAAGTGCAGGTGCCAATAGCATGTGAACACCAAACTATTCGTTTTGCAACATCAATTTGAAACAACAACCATGAACCACACACCAAATATTCAGCCCCTAGCGATGTCCATGTGCATCCCCAGGTCTGTTTCAACCCAGACCCCACATTGCCCGCTAACGCTGCCCCACGAGCAATCGCGGCCCAGCGCGCACAGCACAGTGAATTACCAGTGTGCTCCATGCAGAATGATTAGCTAAATCTGACTAAATGTCCCGTTCAAACTCAATAGGGGCCATAGCCTTTTAGCCACAGATATGCTATCAGAAACCTAGCAATCCACCCCGACTGTTTCTCAGTAGGGAAACCAGAGACCCAAGTACTGACCAGCTTCAACTGATTTATAATGCAGGAGCAGGCAGACAGCTACAAGGAGAGAGTTGTAGATAACGGTGTGGGTTTTGGGGGGAAGACGGCTTGTGGGAGGATCATTTAAAAGTGGCGGTGGAGGATACAGAGAAATAAAAAGAACAAAATCCATTTCACAAATAAAAGCTGTTAAAAATAACAAGATAGGAAGTGACAGTGTCTGACAATAAAACACTGTTGAATGAAGAGCTGGAGGCAAGCTGTAAAAAAGAGCTGGCAAGGGAGAGAGAGGCTGTGAAAGAGAGACAGGCAACACGAGAGAGTTAGAAAGAGGTGGCGAGAAACAGCAAATGATGGAGAGAGACAAGAGGGAGAATGAGAGAGGGATGGCAAGAGGGAGAGAGAGACATGGGGGGAGGAGATGGGGAGTGTGTTTCGATCGACATTTACTTGAGACAGAAGCAGCGAGCGGGCAGACGTGTCAACGCTCACACAAGCTTCCAAGAACTCACCCGCATGAGCCACACAATACCTAGACAACCACCAGACAAGTGTAGGAACAAATCCACACACACACACACACACACACACACACACACACACACACACACATCTATCTCTATGCATATTTGGCTCTGTTTCTCAGTTCCAGTCAGCCAGCCTTCCAGCGTCTACCTGTCTGCCCGTCCTTCTGTGTGTGCAGGCTGAAGGCAGAGGGCCAGAGGACGGAGCAGGCAGAATGCTGATACTGGTGACAGGACAGGGACTCTGCATTTATCCAGGGTGCAGCCCAGGAAATGATTAATGTCCACCCTGTAACAACACACCCTGACCCTTAGTCCACAGCAGGAAGTGTGGTAGAGTGGCAGTGCACCATTTATTAAGCAGCACCAGCTAGCGTCTTCGAGCCTGCCTCACAGTGTGTGGGTTTTGGTTGTGCATGCGTACAGTATTGTGTGTGTCACCCTATTATTAGGACATGACACTGTGTGTGCGTGTTTCTATAATGCGTGTCTATTGTGTGTGATGGCACACTGAGCCTTCTCAATCTGTTGGCAGAGGGCTCTCTGCAGGGGTACAGACATTCAAGGACTCTCCATCTTCCACAGAGAGAGAACAGCATATCCTCTAGAGAGAGGGGTGAGAGAGAGAACAGCATATCCTCTAGAGAGAGGGGTGAGAGAGAGAGACAAAGACAGCATATGAGAGAGAGAGAACAGCATATCCTCTAGAGAGAGGGGTGAGAGAGAGAGAACAGCATATCCTCTAGAGAGAGGGTGAGAGAGAGAGACAAACACAGCATATGAGAGAGAGAACAGCATATCCTCTAGAGAGAGGAGTGAGAGAGAGAGAGAACAGCATATCCTCTAGAGAGAGGGGTGAGAGAGAGAACAGCATATCCTCTAGAGAGAGGGGTGAGAGAGAGAGACAAACACAGCATATGAGAGAGAGAGAACAGCATATCCTCTAGAGAGAGGAGTGAGAGAGAGAGAACAGCATATCCTCTAGAGAGAGGGGTGAGAGAGAGAACAGCATATCCTCTAGAGAGAGGGGTGAGAGAGAGACAAAGACAGCATATGAGAGAGAACAGCATATCCGCTAGAGAGAGGAGTGAGAGAGAGAGAACAGCATATCCTCTAGAGAGAGGAGTGAGAGAGAGAGAACAGCATATCCTCTAGAGAGAGGAGTGAGAGAGAGAGAACAGCATATCCTCTAGAGAGAGGAGAGAGAGAACAGCATTTCCTCTAGAGAGAGGAGTGAGAGAGCGAGAACAACATATCCTCTAGAGAGAGTAGTGAGAGAGAACATCATATCCTCTAGAGAGAAGGAGTGAGAGAGAGAGAACAGCATATCCTCTAGAGACCGGGGTGAGAGAGACAAAGATAGCATATGAGAGAGAGAGAACAGCATGTCCTCTAGAGAGAGGGATGAGAGAGAGGACAGCATGTCTTCTAGAGAGAAGGAGTGAGAGAGAGACAAAGATAGCATATGAGAGAGAGCAGCATATCCTCTAGAGAGAGGGATAAGAGAGAGAACAGCATATACTTAGAGAGAAGGAGTTAGAGAGAGAGATCAGCATATATTCTAGAGAGAAGCAGTGAGAGAGAGCGATAAAGATAGCATATGAAAGAGAGAGAGAGTGGGATGTGTTTGCACAGGCATTGCAGGGACATGTGAAGCTTTGAGCTGTGCCAGGGAGATTGGCCTGAGCGGTAGGGGTGGTGGGTGATGCCTGTCAACCCCCACCCCACCCCACCCCACCCCTCCCCTCCCCACACACACATTCTCGTCCTGGTGACGATGCGGACAAGGCAATTACATCCACACTCACCTGTCTCACCTGGAGCTGAAAGCCCACCGGAGACACATCCACACTCCCAGGATGACAGAGGTAAGAGAGATAAACAGACTGGGAAAGGGGGAAGGAGAGAGTGAGAGAGAGGATGCATCCTCAGCACTAAGCGTCACAATCAGCACTAGGCGAAAGAGCAAACCGCGTCAGGACGGAAACATCCAGAACCTCCGTTAGCATCGTTCTATTATGGTCCAAAGTGCAGACACGTTAGCAAGCATTGAGAGAGACCCCCCACCTACACACACACCAGTCATTTGTACCAATGGCCCCACAAGGCTTTGCTTACAAGACGAGACTGCAGGTAAACAAATGATGTCGTCATGGTGAACACAATGTGCAGGGCCTCGGACTCGCGTGTTAAATAAGTGTTCATATGAGAAGAGAGGGACTTTGGCGAAAGGGCAACTGCATAAGTGAAATGAGAGTATGTGTTGGTTGGTTGGAGGGTGTTTTTGGACACGTGTGTGTGTGTGTGTGTGTGTGTGTGTGTGTGTGTGTGTGTGTGTGTGTGTTGATAAGGGAAGTGGGAGATATTCAGATATTGAGGATTAAAGCAAGTGCTAGTATGACACTCTAAAACAAATTTTACCTGCTGCCACGCTCAGATTTGGTGAATTTCTGATGTTATTTCTGTTCTTGGTCCACAAAATCCCACCTCACCCTCCGTATAGCCACCCTTCCCTTATGTAAGATCAGAGCTGACTAGGGAGAGAACCATAATCAGAGAAGCAATTCAATCCAAAAAGTCTGTTGCGTCAATAGAAAGAATGGATACAGGGTAGTGACCTTTCCTGAGTCTGGTGACAGACTCAGGAAAGGTCAGCTGGTTGCAGGTTCAGCTGATTTTTAAAGGGAAGACAGGTTATTAGTAATCATGTTAGCCCACCTGTTTTCTAATCAACTGATGATATTCAACCCATTCCATTTCAATCATTCGTTTTTGTGTTGCTTCTGTCCAGAAGCAACAACTCTACTATGTCAGTCCGTCTTGTAACCAGGATCAATTGTCTTTAAGAAAATCTGTCCAGAAACAATGGTGAAAAGGAAATGTATTTGTGATTCACAAGTTGCAGGCATCTAACCTTTAAGAAGTGTATAACTCATCAATGTGCTATGACATTTACGTTGTTTCTCCTTCACCTTATTCATGTTGCCGTGTGCTGGGCGTTTCGTGCAAAAAAACACTACTTAAAAATATAAAAAAATGAATGGACTGCAATATCCAACTACTTTCATAAACATGAGCCATGTCTATGGATGGCTGGATAAATAAAGTGGCCACGCGCGTGCCTCTGGCTCAACAGAACAGTTTGCCAGGGGGTTCAAAACCAAAGGTAGATCGCGATTGATGCAGAATGACTCCTGGTTTATTTGTTGAGCAGCTTGTGATCCTGTTCCCTGTCTTCAGGGGATCCACATGGACCATTTATGCTCCTCTCTGTCAACACTGACAGCGATGCCTAACTCATCGCCGTGGCGACCAGGATGACACCATCAGTGTTATGGGGAACAGAGCGAGAGGACCCAAATGCTCGACACAGAGACACGGACACGACGGTGTGGTAAGCAAGGTGTTTGATGCAGGCGGGAAATCAGACAGGCAGAGGGTTGGGCAACAGGCGGGAAATCAGACAAGCGGAGGGTCCGGCAACAGGCGGGGGGTCAGGAAGGCGAGGGTCCGGTGACGGAGCGGGGGGTCAGGCAGGCTAATCAGAGGGAGAAGGGGGGTTAGCAAAAAGAGCAGTGATCAGGCAAGCGATCTAATCTGGAGGAAGAGCCAGAGACGAGGTCCTAACTAGAGAAGTGTGAGCAACGAGCCAGCGCCGGCTGCTTGGAGATCCGGGGCTGATATAGAGTGCTGAGGATGTGTGTGAACAGGAGGAGATGAATGAAGAACGTAGGGTGAACCGTCGATGGATAGAGTCCAGGGTGCGAGTTCTGCCTGGGTGACGAGTCTTGTAGAGTGGGCCCAAGTAAAGCACCCTAGACCGCACCGCGTTCGGGACGAACGAGCGGGTGGGTGGACCGGTGCCGGGTCTGGCTGTTGAGTATTTTATATATATATATATATATATATATATACTATATATACTATATATATATATTACTACTACTCTCTACTATTTTGTGTTAGTTCAGTATGGTTGCTGAGCCTGTGTTCCGAGTTGAGTACTTCTAGGACACCAGTAGTGGGAGTTTTGAACTGTTAACGAGACAGAATCTCCAACTATTGCCATGGCAACATAATATTCCCTTTGTGAGTAGTAGTTACCAAGATCAATATGTCGGCCAAGTTTCATGTCTCCAGCACAAAGCAGCTCACAGGAAATTGACCGAAGGCAGGAAACGCTGAATCCAAATAAAATAATAAATAAGCACCTACAAACCCTTCAGGGGCCAGGAGCGCAGGACTGCAGGTGCTGGCCCCCCGAGCAAAAGGCAACAACATGAAGAACTATCCTCTTTACCTACCAGTCTAAATGCACACGCATGTGGGGAGACCTCGCAAACTGGCCCCATTTCTAAACTGAGAGGATTATGAGCGTAAACATGTTTCTTTTTAATTCTAGATACAATCTAGATTAAAAACGGTTGTAAAATCTAAATATTTATATGGTGGCAACAGAGCCTTGGAGGTTGACAGGTCTGAGCTTTGTTATTTTCATAGGAAGTCAAGGGAGATTCACTGCAGCACAAAGACCTTATGGTAAATGAGGTGGAGGGTCGTTTAAAAAGCAGTCTAGAAGCATTATTAAAGACCTCGTTCAAATGGGATAAAGCTCAATGCATTTCTTCTCATCATAAGCCTACAGAAGTCGGTCACACTATACGTTTCAATAATGCAGCCATATTCTGAACTATCTCCCAGCTATGTTGAAATGTGACAATCACCTTCATACATAAGCTAGAACACCTCATGCGACCCTCCAACTACACACACACACCACAGCTGCTCTAGTGTGTGTGTGTAAATACCACAAAGTAGCCTTTTCTATTCATAGTTCAAAGATGCCAGATTTAAAAGATATTTGTGAAAATGTCAAGGCTTGTGTCACATTCTAGTAAGTTTCTTGGTCTGCCCTTATACTTCATTATCGAAAGAATTTATACAAATTAATTTGATACATACTTTGGCCACACATTAATTAACTGGCAATGGCAGCCTGCAAGTTACCCTTTAAGACGTTGGACCTTGTGCAAAGGACACCCGGCTCTTTATTTCTCTGTGCAGAATGATACATATTCATAAGGCAGTAGGAGTTTTAATTTCCCTACTTGATTTTCATTTACATAAGCCTCTGGTGTAAATGTATATTTATATGGGGCCCTTGGTCAAATCGATGAACATTACTCATTGCATCTGTTTAATATACACTTACTATTGCACCACTAAATGTAGCCCATCTGTAAACCTGTGCATGGTCCTTCTTTTCGCAATTTCCCAATATAATTTTTGATATTGTCTTTATTTGAGTAATTCCTCAATTTGCAGCAAGCATATTTATTTAGAGTTAATTTGGCCCCATCCAGGCCCCATATGACCCTTTGCACATCCTTGTCTACATGTTCCTCATACACAGATATTCCTATTAAGGGACATGAGCTTTAAATCCTTGATACGATGACGTGTCTCGCATGTTTCCATCAGAAACCTGAGAGAGGACTAAGTAGCTCGGAGTGTGTCAGCGTGGGAATATGGATGACTGCTACCCTGTCGCCACTTCCATTAGTTTAGGAAAAAGCATCTGCTCCGGTCTTAAAGATATGTTAGACTGCATTAGTACTAAGTGACCTCCCCCCCGCCCCTACTCCTCCCCTATGTATAATTCTGATCATAACCAACGGCATCAGGGCATTACCAGGATCTTGACCGCCTTTTCTCAAGGTCCTCTCAAGGTCCGTTTTATGTCCTCTGTCTCTCTCTGTTTCACTGTGTAAGCAGTTACTGGCCCTGACTGCACACTGGCACTGGCTGTGGCAGAACACTGCTTCACCAACGGCACCTCTTGTGTGCGTCTACACCCAGCCCGTACCGTTCAGAATACTGCGCGGCTTTAACCAGCGGGCCATAGGCTCACCGTTGAGTAACCTCATTCGGCCATTGATAGTGTCTAAACTGACGTTTATTTAAATGAAAATCGTTGGAGATTTTGGAGATTGCCACTTTTAGAGATTGAGAAAATAAACACAGCAGCCCTACAATACGAGTTTAAAGTGTGGACATAAACACCATTCCTTTTTTTTGTCTTTGTTGGAGGTACTAAACATGATGTGTTAATCCACATCAAATAAAACAATTGTGATATTCTTAAAAACCAGTTGAAAAAGCAACAGCACACTGTCAGGCAGAAGCCTGGAGGAAAGACAGTGTGTTGTTATGACCTAACATGAACACGTGCATGGGGTAGGAGAAGAGTGCTACATGCACCTAACTGTAGTGCACTACTCACAGAAAGACAGTGTGTTGTTATGGGGTAGGAGAAGAGTGCTACATGCACCTAACTGTAGTGCACTACTCACAGAAAGACAGTGTGTTGTTATGGGGTAGGAGAAGAGTGCTACATGCACCTAACTGTAGTGCACTACTCACAGAAAGACAGTGTGTTGTTATGGGGTAGGAGAAGAGTGCTACATGCACCTAACTGTAGTGCACTACTCACAGAAAGACATTGTGTTGTTATGGGGTAGGAGAAGAGTGCTACATGCACCTAACTGTAGTGCACTACTCACATAAAGACATTGTGTAAACCTCTTCTGATTCATATGACGTTAACGTCAACACGGGATAGGAGAGGAGAATAGTGCGATGTTCAACCCATACTGTAGTGCACTCACAAACACAAGTGTCTTAATATCTTGGACTACAGGAGGGTTTGTATGTGACTAAATCAGTCTGTGTATTGTGATTGCTGTGTGTTGTTTGATGATACAAGGTTTTGTCTTTACACGTTGTGACAAAGGTTGGGTTATCGGACACCCCAGCAATCGACTGGCTAGTCCTTACTCCACTGCCCTGTCCTCCTGCTTCTCTATGCTCTTTATATGTTAGAATAGTGGCTGAGGAGGGTTGAAGATTGATGAGGACAGGTGAAGGCAAGGTGTGGATTCTTCCCTGTAGTCGCTGCTGTAATGAAAGCCAAAGCAACATGAAGCAGCGATTGTATCGTATTCTTGTTCTGTTGTATGTTCTGTATCTGTTATGTAGTTAGAGAATCTGCATCCACAATTGATTTTATTGACTTGTGCTTTGTTCTTGGTATGTATGTTGTTAAATTTCCAATAACTTTCAACAATAACGTTTAAAATAATCAGTTAATTTACAAATAACTTAATTACTTCTAATAAATAATCTGGGAAAACAAATACAACAGATAAATTACTATACTAAATTACTAAAAAAAACTATACGAAAACACTGGATCAATTATCCAAAAACATCTTCCAAAATGAATATACATAATGTTGTCTGTTCCACTGATAAAGCATAGGTCTTTAAAGTGAACAAATGAATATACATAATGTTGTCTGTTCCACTGATAAAGCATAGGTCTTTAAAGTGAACAAATGAATATACATAATGTTGCATGTTCCACTGATAAAGCATAGGTCTTTAAAGTGAACAAATGAATATACATAATGTTGCATGTTCCACTGATAAAGCATAGGTCTTTAAAGTGAACAAATGAATATACATAATGTTGTCTGTTCCACTGATAAAGCATAGGTCTTTAAAGTGAACAAATGAATATACATAATGTTGTCTGTTCCACTGATAAAGCATAGGTCTTTAAAGTGAACAAATGCCCAACGTGGTCTTGGCTAGAGGACTAATGTTGAGCCTTCCCATTTAGCACCGTTTCGCTAACACAGACTAATAAGTGTGAAACAAGGGTTTTCTGGGATCGGCAGAAGCAAAACCCAATGTAATAAATGGAGCAAGAAGACATCCGTCGGATGCCCACCTGTAGGCAGTAGACTCTTTCCACAGAGGTGTCATCGTAGGAAACACAGAGGTGTCACAAAACCCTAAGCATGGGTCTGCCCCGTTTCTGTACCTGGGTAGCAGACTTCACTAGTTTAGTCTGCTACCCAGGCCCTGGTACATGCAGGACCCATAGTTAGTGTTATGAGCCTCTGTGAAAGCGCTCCAACAGAACCCAGAACCTTTAAGTTGGGAATACTCTAGCCAAGTTAACATTGAATTACTTTAGAAAACTGTATTGCCAACGTGATCCTGCCTATTTTTGTCTAAGGGTTGAATGCCAAAGCCCTCCTGATATTTGTTATCAGCATGAACTAATGAAATATTGTTCAGCATGTCACATTTCATTTGATTAACGGGTGTGTCATAGATTATATACCACTCCAGAATTTGTGCATAAAAAATAATGTACTTCATGTTGTAGGTAGGCATTTTAAATAAACTTTACTTTGTACAGAAATACAGCAAAAACAATACAGCTATTTGTCTAGATGCTCATATGTCCATGTAGCAATTTCACATCTCTTAATTAGCATCCATGCTAACACTGAGCAGCGCTATACTGTAAACCCCCCCCCCCCCCCCCCCCCCTCACAAAGTGACTTAATAACAGCAATGAGATTTCTAGTATTGCTTCACACAATGTATCCAAAGTGTAGAGGAGTGCTAGGTTCTCTATCTCGCTAATGACTATAATAAATCACTTTTCAAACGTCAGCATTGGCTAGACTCCCAGGTAACTGTGTTGGATACGGTCCAACTACCATGAACAATTGTTGTAGAGCTAATGCAGAAAATAAATACCAATTGTGTTGCTTTTAGGAGAGAAATTATTGTTTATCACACGTTTTGTGTTGATGAAAATGAGTCACATTGCATTCTCTGACCCAGCAAGTACAAGTTGGGATTTCTTTAACCGGGGAAACTTCTGCTGGCTTTGAAAAAGCATTATTCTTGCAATCAATTCTTTTTATGCATTTCTTAGTCTTGCATATTTTCTCAGAGCAGTGACTTGAATCTAATTTCCTGGTGATCCAGCACAAACTGTGCAGAAAAAAAGAAATGTGTGTTTTTGCACACAAAAAAGACAACGATATAAATGGTGTCGCACTTTCACCAAACAAAAATGCATAAATACAGTATGTACACATACATACACACACACTTACACCATATTTACTCATGCATGGGGCTTGTAGTGTATGTCTGCATTCAGATCGTATCATGGCTCCACCTCTAGACCATAGCAGGGTATGTGAGACATGCTGAGTCAAGTGGCTATAAGGCAGCCTATTTCTCCCATCTCATTTCTGGATTTGTCAAATATAAAGGGGTTGGATGTACCCGACCTTGGGGAAAAATAGCCATTTCTGAAACAATTCTTCCTTTTCGCGACCATCAACAAACCAAGAATCTATTTCTGTTCCATATTTAAAGCGTTGGTATTGAGAGATCAGTGAATGCAATGAATGGACGTATTCAGAACGTGATTCAAATCTCAACAGTTCTGAGGTTAAGCCATTTAGAATAAATAACATTTATATTTAAGTGATACAGACCCAAAGAAAATGAAATACCCTTATCTAATATTTCTTTATATCTGTGAGTGAAATATACATGACTAAACTTGATTACCTTTTTTTGGCATGTCGGTTTTAACAGTTGGCATGTCTCTATACACATAAGGCCAATTCTGTGAAAAGTTGGCTTCACTATGAAACAAGTCGTCCTACCAGATTACATTCCCAGTTGTCTGTTAATTTATGGATTAGACAGAGCTGAGACTACATCCAAAGGCAGATCGCCTCTTATTGAAAGATGGATTCACCTTTGATTCGGTGCAAGCTGCCAGTGCTATTGAGGCACATTTAATTAAACAGGAGTTGAAGTACTTATATGTGGAGCAGGTAAACAAGTACACACTTCTTACTGTATATTCATAAATTAACCTATTTCCTATAATATATATCATGAAGACCTTTTTTGTTGTGTGTGTTAGTTGAAGTCGTATGTATTCTCACAAGGTGTAAAGCCAACCAAAACCTCATAGCTCACTGCCATGTTTTTAACCCATTATTGATTACAATCGTATGTTTTCTGCCCCCCAAGATGGACGTCTCTAAATGACTCCATGACAGTCAGGGATTCGGGAGCTGAGTAGACAGAACGATGATCGGTGTTGATTTGTGGTTATTGTAATGTTGATTCTACTATATCCAATCCCCAGAAAATATGGGCGGCTTCGATGAAGCTACGATCAAACAAGAGCCCCAAAAAGGCTTACAAAAAAAGAGGAAAAAAATATATTTTTAAGATTGTTTAAAGAAATACACATCTGAATTACACCACAAATATTCCATACATCAATTTAATTTGAAAATAAAATGTTCCTTCACATATACACAACACAATGACCTCATATTTGCCACTATATATGACATTGTTATTCATTCTTTATTTATTCATTTGCTTTAGATAAAAACGACCAAATAAGGATCCATGGAGTGACTAGTGCATGTTCATGGGTTAGATCACTACACATTTACCAAGTCTACAGCCTACCCATCGGGGGGTCCGGGGGGGGCGGCTGGGGGGGCGGCTCCCTGCGGCTCCCTGCGGCTCCCTGCAAACATTCCCTCATGTTTGTGGGGATGTCATTGAGGTGAGGATGGCTGCTCTTTTCATCATTTGATTCCATTATTTGACATTGTCCTTTTCTTGCAGCGTATTCATGTGTGTATGTTATTGTCAGCATTCTCATTTATTTTCATTATCCAAGCGAGCACATCCAGGAGAGACATTCATAAAAAAAATATCTGAACAATAATATACATTGCATTGTTATTATATATATTTTTATATTATAATTATTGTTCAGGATACGATGTTGTGTCTATTTCTGCAGTGTTGGCCCCCCAGGGGGTCAGTGTCTACCCAAGGTAAGGAGCATCTCCTGCTGTGTTGGCCCCCCAGGAGGTCAGTGTCTACCCAAGGTAAGGAGCAGCTTCTGCTGTGTTGGCCCCCCAGGAGGTCAGTGTCTACCCAAGGTAAGGAACAGCTTCTGCTGTGTTGGCCCCCCAGGAGGTCACGCAGGCCCAATGAATCAGCCCAGCGGGCCGCCTGCCACCAGACAACCCTGATTCATCCAGGAGGAGGAAACTTGAGGAGGGACATGCATTTATAGAGTATACTCACAACGCGTAACCAAGCCATGTGAGGGCAGAGGAAGGCATGCTAACACACACAGACACAGACAACACAGGAACACCCTGCTGGTGGAAAGACGGGCCACGGACAGGGTAGACACGCCCAAATACACATGTACACGCTGTTCCCACAGGCCACGGTCATTAGACACGCAAGGGTATTAGCTCCGCCTTGAACCAAGACAAACGGCCAGCACAGGAGCAGATAAGCAGGGCCGTCCATCAGAGGAACCATTTGGGCAGCATTACTTTATTTCAGTGTGTGTGTGTGTGTGTGTGTGTGTGTGTGTGTGTGTGTGTGTGTGTGTGTGTGTGTGTGTGTGTGAGGAGGGTTTATATTCTGTAGGCCAATGATAAATTAGCAATAGCTGTCCTACGGGAACCCCCCACCCCCCTCCCCACACACACACACACAGACAAACACACACATACATGTTCGTTGTCATTAGTGTTCTTAATGACATTACATTTTAAATGGCTTGTAATTAAAGCCCTTCCCCCTTAATATCAAACAGCATGTAATTGTTATGCACTACTTTAATTGTATTCCCTGTAGACATATCTTTGGTATTTGTTATATTCATGTAGAGAAAGTGTATTACATCATATGCCTACAATTTGACAGCCTTTTAACTGTCCAGG
>JACYXH010000189.1:325000-340000 GCA_026745465.1 Lota lota
GTGGCAGTTTGATATGTTCTTGCAGTGCATTGGTGGATTATGCAGCTAGTAACACTGTAACTATACAAATCCAAATAAATCCCAACATTACCTGGGGTCACGTAGGGACTGCCAATATCCCTCACTTGTTTTATGCCTTTTTCAGCACTATGAGTATCCAGTTGTTCGATTTCAATCCGTTTTGGTTAGCTGTGCTCTGTCCCGGGTGGCTGAGTAAAGAGCCTTTTCTCTGTGCAGCAAGCAGGACTTCCAGACTCCACTCCCAGTCTATTCTTAGTTCCTCTGGCATCTGTAGGTGAATACGATTCTTCAAAGCAGACATTGGACTCATAACCTCATCCACTGCCTCTGTGAGTCACTGCCTTTGCCTGCCCTAAAGGTTTGTTGGAAATGTGGATTTTTCATACACCTTAACAATGCCAGTGATGCTAGTTGTATTAGTGAAAAAACACAGAAGAGCATCTTGTACAAAATAACAAAATGATGTACAGTGTATCTCACAGCAAAATGTAGTGAAGCAACACTCCTTGTATTTATCAAAGTTGACTTCTATCTAAGGTGAATTCAGCTTAATTTTTATCAAATTACAATTTGTACGCAATGTCGTGAACGTCAATGTGCCAAGCAGCTAATTAAAAGTAAACCGTTAGGTGTTAATTTATGCTCTAATTAAATCCTCCTTCCTTCGAAAATAATTGCAAGCATCAGAATCACAAAATGATCTTCCTCTTATACTGCTACAACAAAATACAATTCGTACTATAAGTAGGGTATTATTCAAAGTATAGGGCCAAACCCCCAATGACCTACACCTAAAGTAATGTTTTCTACTTCTACTAAGTGGAGAGCTTAGTGTTCAACTGAATTTGTTGTCACACAAACATAACACAATTACAATCTCAATCTAACCATATTTAAGATGTTTTAATAAGAACTTTCCTAGTAGTATCAAGTGTTGTTATATTTTTGTTTGGAATTTAACAGAGCATCAAAGAGCATACCATAAGTGTTTGAGATATTGATAGATATTATGATAATGTCAATGCTTATCCTAAATATCATGCATGCTTATCCCCACCAGATGACTCCGTCCAGTGTGTTACCATGGCAACGTGGGTTTTACTCAAAGCCACATCCTCAAAAACTCAGAGAATTATGATATTTGAATCTCCCAATTATATTTCTGTACAACTTGAACCAATGCACTCAAACTGACACAAGCTGTTAGGCCTTGTCCAGTAGATCCAGAAGGTTTGCTCATACCAGGTAATCAAGTAGATCCTATAACTTCTAATAAAACAAGTTTCAGCAGCTGACACAAGCTGTTAGGCCTTGGCCAGTAGATCCAGAGGGTTTTCTCATAACAGGTGATCAAGTAGATCCTATAACTTCTAATAAAACAACAAACACATATCTCTTTTTTAGATTTAATGCAGATCAATATTGTAAAGGCACTTACTTATATAATAAATAATTGTGAGCCATTATTTTTACACACAATGACCTTACAAAAGCTTCAAAAATGTTAGTCAAATACAGTATTAAAGCTTGGACATGCACACACTTACACAGTTACACACACACACACACACACACACACGCACACATCCGCTTGTTGGCAGTGCTACTCCAACAGCCATCTAACCCCCTGCGAGCCCAGGAGGTGGGTATGCAGAAGGCGATAAATCAGGACTCCAGTCAGGCGGATGAGGAGTACTTCACACTCGCTCTGTGCCCCCCCCCCCCCCCCCCCCCACACCGGCCCGGCCACAGCCCCGGCAGAACAGAACAGAGCACATAGTCTGAGGATATGACGAACTCGTTGTGTGGGGGTCGACGCACCGGGGGGAGGAGAGAATGAAGGAGAAATAAAATCCCGCTGTTCTTTAAAATGTTACATTCAAAATGGATGCCATTATCCAGACCTTCTCGAACGCATCGCGTTTTCCTTTTGTTCGAGTTCAGATGTCCACAGTACGTTCTTTTATCTTGTGAGGATGTATTGTACACCGTGTCTTTGATGTTGAATGTAGAAACGCAGCCATGATTGGAATATTAGTGACCACTGTACAATTAGCAGCAGTGTCCTCCTTAGGGAACAAAGTACCCTCCTTAAAAACATAAAAGGCCCCTGAAGTGAATCCAGGGGACCATATCTTGAACTTGATCATGTCTGACAATGGAACATACTCATTGTGTGTTCCATTCTGTTGTCATTCTGTGTGGACCTAGATAAGAGAGGAACTGGAGCAAAAGACCCAGAAGCATTTCTGTTTCGTTTTTTTGAATGTAGCAAGTGGTGCTTTGTGTGCTTATGAGCTGCCTAGGATGGGAGTGGGAGGACCACTGCAGGGCAGAGTGTGGTGTCTGCTTAACCTGCACAGGAGGCTGCAGGACAGAGGTGCACTTTACACACTGGTGTGGAGTAAGAATATACACAAACACACACACAAACACCCCCACACACACAGTGTTTAAGCAGGAAAATAAAACTTCATAAAACATCTAGTAACGGGGATGACACATGAAACATCTGAGGTTCTGTTGTCCCAGACAGTACATTATAACAGTAAAAGCCTCTAGATACAATAAAACCTCTACTTTTTTTTAAAGCTGCTGTGGGTACGATTCAAGAGTTGTAAATAGAGAGCAGAAGGGAGCAAGATTTTGAAAGTAAAAAAGTTTCTTAGTCATTGAGAAGTGTTAAATTTTGTGCACCTGTGATTAATAGGCAAAGATGCCCTGATTGGTCAAAATTGACACGGGAGCTGTCTAAAATATAAATTGTATTACAGATACAGAGGCAGGCTAGGCACTCTAAAATTATATTCTGACAGAGCATTTCACTTGAAGGGTCTCTCTGCCATTTGTAACAAATAACACTCAAATAATTGGTGTTTAATCTTACCTACTGCACCTTTCCTACAAATGTAATTTAAACAATTCAATTGGGTGACTTTCTACTCTAGAAGGTTGACATAACTGTGAATGAGTAAGGTCAACAAATTAGTGTCAACTTTCTTTTGTCAAACAGCTAATGATATTCCCTGCAGTAGGTTAGCCTATATCTTTTACAATCAATCTATATTAGGATTATTGTCAAAGACACAAACCTATTCTATTGCACGAAAGAGAGAGATTGTTTGAATCATCTAGCATTTTTCAACTCCGAAGCCTTTCATCTGTCTTAAGGCTGAAGCTGCCTGCAAAACGTGAGGCGCAAAGCACTGCCTTTTGGTTGAAGCCTTCAGTTTAAAAAGAAGGCAGCTTGCTGCGTCTTTTGCTTACTGTTACTAGGCAACCACCCAATCACTGTTCTTAGCCTATCTTCCATTGAAACATTCATAATTTATCTTGATTATATATATCTATATGTATATATATAATCATATAATTCCTGGTGTGCATTAACAGCAATCACTAGTTTCTCCTCCTTAACGAACCCCTGGTTGGCTTGTGTCCATGGTCTGAACGGGGCCTTAACGAACCCCTGGTTGGCTTGTGTCCATGGTCTGATCAGGGCCTTAACGAACCCCTGATCGGGGCCTTAACGAACCCCTGGTTGGCTTGTGTGCATGGTCTCAACGGGGCCTTAACGAACCCCTGGTTGGCTTGTGTCCATGGTCTGAACGGGGCCTTAACGAACCCCTGGTTGGCTTGTGTCCATGGTCTGATCGGGGCCTTAACGAACCCCTGATCGGGGCCTTAACGAACCCCTGGTTGGCTTGTGTCCATGGTCTGATCGGGGCCTTAACGAACCCCTGATCAGGGCCTTAACGAACACACACACTCGCACAAGCACAGAAGCACGCAAATACACACACACATACACACACGCACGCATGCACACACACACACACGCAACCACACACACATGCAAGCACACATACAAAAAAAACACACACACAAAAACACACACAAGCAGGGCCACTGCTGCCACCACATCCTCATCCTCATTTGCACACACCCGGTGGAGGAGGGCCACGGGGGTGGAGGAGGGTCCTGGGGGTGGAGGATGGCCACGGGGGTGGAGGAGGGTCACGGGGGTGGAGGAGGGTCCCGGGGGTGGAGGAGGGTCACGGGGGTGGGGGGACTCCCACCTGACAGGCAGCCCAGTCTGCTGTTTGTTGGGGGGGGGGGGTTCGAGGGAGTTGTTCGGGGTCAGAGGTCAAGGAGAAGCCAGTGTCGATGCAGGGGTGTAAGGGAAGGAGTCTTTCAGGTTATCTTTTTAATGTTTTATTTTATTTCTCTTACGTTTTATATGTAGTTAAACCTTATATTTACATTCGGTTAATTCGTTTTCATCGTTTTCATTGTGTTTCTGTGAGACACTTTCACTTACGTACAGTACGTGCACTAAATGATGCTGAGCATCACAAAGCACAGCTCTAGCTCTCATTAAAGACAAGGTAAAGCTTTAGTAATCCATGTTCTCACACACACACACAGTCACACACACACACTCTCTCACACACGCACACACACACACACAGTTACACACTCACACACACACTCTCACACACACACACACTCACACACACACTCTCTCACACACACACACTCACACTCTCACACACACACACACACACACATAGTCACACACACACTCTCTCACACACACACACACTCACACACACACACGCTCTCTCACACACACACACACACACAGACACGCTCTCACACACACACACACACGCACACACCATTGCAAGGACACTCACAAACTAAGATATGTGTTAACATATGGAGATTTCTAGATATGTCACCCTGCCCCTTCCCCCCTCCCATCCCCCAACTTATAAATAAATAAAAAGGTTGTGCTGCTGGGAAGAGGAGACAGATGGTTCGTTAGAGAGCACTGGTTTGGGAAGTATAACGACGTCGATGAAGAAGGAGAGCTCAAACATGCATCAAATACACCATATTCATCTGTTTTCTGTACTTTTTGTTGGGGCAGATAAGATATCAGGGGCGTGTGTGTGTGTGTGTGTGTGTGTGTGTGTGTGTGTGTGTGTGTGTGTGTGAGAGTGTGTGTGTGTGTGTGTGTGTGTGTGTGTTGGGGGGGGATGCTTTGCTCAAGCAAGCAAGACAGTCGCCCCATGTTAGTCCTGCCATGATGCCTAAAGGCTCCATGGTCACTAAGTCAGAGGCACCCTCTGAGAGGCTCCAGTTATGACCCAATGGAGGGCTGCACCAGGAAACGAACCCAGCGCTCTCTTGCCAGAGACCGCAGTGCTGTCCTCTTACAATCCAGATGCTACTGTAGCCAACCACATGGGTTTGCCTGGTCCTACCATGTCCTAGCAGAGACGACA
Organism: Lota lota; assembly: GCA_026745465.1. Taxonomy (NCBI): domain Eukaryota; kingdom Metazoa; phylum Chordata; class Actinopteri; order Gadiformes; family Lotidae; genus Lota; species Lota lota. Next base: position 330,316 of record JACYXH010000189.1, read on the forward strand.
CAGAGCCTGGGCCGGAAAACCTACTGCTGCAGGGGAGGCTTGATTTCTGTTTCCTTTTCTACCAAAATGCATCTATATAGGCGAGCGGATGGAGCTTTCAGGGGGGGATTTCTGCAGTGGGCAGCCTACATGGTATATATTTAAACCTTGACAGGCACTTTTTACAGTTTACTATACTGGCCGAGTTTGTGTTCACTATTAACAATCAATTACGCACCCACAAATTCCCACCTCCAGATTGGTGGGTTAGTGGGGCGCCTCGTTCACTCCGGTTTCAGCTGGTCTGCATCATTATGAATCTAACGTCTGATTGGTGAGACTAGCGTTCGTGTCACCGACATTAAATCAAATAATGAAACCTATGGTGCGATCTGGGTGTCTCCCTGCAGATGGATCTTTTTTTACAGCCCATCTTGAATGACACAATATGCAACTGACAGGTCATTAAAAAGAAGTAACAGATCTTGATTTTCGAATCGTTTTTCCTCAACTGTGATGTGATGGTGAATGTTAGAAACCGCTTGCTACGGTTATTTCACTAAAGTTCATTTATAAACTCGCTTAGCGGACAGGATATGATGTTGGATAACTTTGTTCATTAACTAGATAAAAAAGTATTTCTTCAAACACAAAGCGCTACTCTGCCTGGGTTCCAGAGGCTTGGCCTGGACACAAGGAGGGCACAAGGAGGACACAAGGAGGACACAAGGAGGGCACAAGGAGGACACAAGGAGGGCACAAGGAGGACACAAGGAGGACACAAGGAGGGCACAAGGAGGACACAAGGAGGGCACAAGGAGGACACAAGGAGGACACAAGGAGGACACAAGGAGGGCACAAGGAGGACACAAGGAGGGCACAAGGAGGACACAAGGAGGACACAGAGGAGGACACAAGGAGGGCACAAGGAGGGCACAAGGAGGACACAAGGAGGACACAAGGAGGACCCACCCACCACCTGCTGAAACACCACCCACCACCTGCTGAAACACCACCCACCACCTGCTGAGACACCACCCACCACCTGCTGAAACACCACCACCTGCTGAGACACCACTCACCACCTGCTGAAACACCACCACCTGCTGAAACACCACCCACCACCTGCTGAAACACCACCCACCACCTGCTGAAACACCACCCACCACCTGCTGAAACCCCATCACCTGCTGAAACACCACCCACCACCTGCTGAAACACCACCCACCACCTGCTGAAACACCACCCACCACCTGCTGAAACCTTACCACCTGCTGAAACACCACCACCTGCTGAGACACCACCCACCACCTGCTGAAACACCACTCACCACCTGCTGAAACACCACCACCTGCTGAAACACCACTCACCACCTGCTGAAACACCACCACCTGCTGAAACACCACCCACCACCTGCTGAAACACCACCCACCACCTGCTGAAACCCCATCACCTGCTGAAACACCACCCACCACCTGCTGAAACACCACCCACCACCTGCTGAAACCCCATCACCTGCTGAAACACCACCCACCACCTGCTGAAACACCACCCACCACCTGCTGAAACACCACCCACCACCTGCTGAGACACCACCCACCACCTGCTGAAACACCACCCACCACCTGCTGAAACACCACCCACCACCTGCTGAAACCCCATCACCTGCTGAAACACCACCCACCACCTGCTGAAACACCACCCACCACCTGCTGAAACACCACCCACCACCTGCTGAAACACCACCACCTGCTGAGACACCACCCACCACCTGCTGAAACACCACCCACCACCTGCTGAAACACCACCCACCACCTGCTGAAACACCACCACCTGCTGAAACACCACCACTTGCTGAAACACCACCCACCACCTGCTGAAACACCACCCACCACCTGCTGAAACCCCATCACCTGCTGAAACACCACCCACCACCTGCTGAAACCCCACCACCTGCTGAAACACCACCCACCACCTGCTGAAACACCACCCACCACCTGCTGAAACCCCACCCACCACCTGCTGAAACACCACCACCACCTGCTGAAACACCACCCACCACCTGCTGAAACACCACCACCTGCTGAAACCCCACCCACCACCTGCTGAAACACCACCCACCACCTGCTGAAACACCACCTGCTGAAACACCACCCACCACCTGCTGAAACACCAACCACCACCTGCTGAAACCCCACCCACCACCTGCTGAAACCCCACCACCTGCTGAAACACCACCCACCACCTGCTGAAACACCACCCACCACCTGCTGAAACACCACCCACCGCTCTTTAAGTCAAACCAAAATAAACAAGCACAACATTTGAAGAACATTTGAACATCCATCTATAGCCAATTCCAATGTCTCTTAACATCAGAAGCACCGGCTTGTGGCTCAATGTTGCCGATAGGATTCCAGTATTTAGTCTTGTCACCCGTAGGACAATCTAATCGACCTGTGGGTATTTTGCCAAAATACAAGAGGGGCCTTTTATTTATCGCTGTAGGCTGTAAATTGCAGAAACATGGGTGCCCTGGTCTTTGCCGCTGTCGTCCTTATGGACTTCAAGAGCGCCCCCTAACAAGCCCCCTAACAAGCCTGCAGTCTGAGCCAGAGGCAGAGCACAAATACTGGTTGTCATCTGAGGAACAGCAAACAGAGCTAGGAGGCCCACTGCCGTGGAACGCTTCTTGTTCTCAACAGAAGTGAATGTAAATCCCACATTCATTCTCACACCTTATTTATTAAACCTTCAGTGTAATGGTTTAATGTGGCTCTCTCTCTCTCTCTCCAAACAACATCTGGTAGATGAAGATGGAGAGGACGCTATTGCAGAGTAGTAAAAGAATATTGGAAAATACCAAAGATCTATCAGGGAGTTTTACGAGGAGGAGCTTATACGGAAGAGAAAGCAGAGTGCATGATGGATCCTCGGACACATCTCTTAAATCATCAGGTTGGGACTCTGCCATCAGAGAGGAGATCGATGTATTTACCCTCTAAAACCTAGAGGGCTCCTATAAGGCTCAGAGCCAACATGTCCGCAAGCTGCTGAAGAAAGACACCCTGAAGACACAAACTGTTACTACAATAACTAGATATCTCTCTCTCTGTCTCTCTCTGTCTCTCTGTCTCTCTCTGTTTCTCTATGTCGCTCTCTCTCTCTGTCTCTCTCTGTCTCTCGCTCTCTCTCTCGCTCTCTCTCTCTCTCTCTGTCTCTCTCTCTGTCTTTGTCTCTCTCTCTGTCTCTCTGTCTCTCTCTCTGTCTCTTTCTCTGTCTCTCTCTGTCTCTCTCTCTCTGTCTCTCTCTCTCTCTCTGTCTCTCAGAATGAAATCAATATCATGAATAATTATAGGTTCATTCCATTTTAATACACAAAGTAAATTAGATAATAAAAAGGGGGTGTTGATTTTATATGACACTGTCATCTGCCAGTAGTTTTCCCTACCATTCATGTCAAATATGAAGACAACAGTTGTTTATATTAATATGTGACAATAATGCCAAAACACGAGGACAAAAGCAACCATTTCTGTATTTTATTAATAAGATGCAAATAGAAATAAATCGCAATGAGCTGCCATTTCTGGTTTTTGTGGAATTGGGCTCTTTATGACCTCAGGATCTCTATTTCCATCATAAGGAAATGAGGCGTCTCCTAGTCCATTAATATGATAATATCAGTCACAGATACTTCTTATGCATTGAAAGGGATTTTTGCCGTCCAAGAAATTCCTTTCTCAATGCAATTTATTCAAATAATCTGAATTCCACTGTAGGATGGATACAAATATGTTTTTGCATTGTTGTGTTTTTCTGTCTTTGTTTTTTTCACTGATGCTCTTTCGAGTCCTTTTTTCCATTTGTCTCCACTGTCAATTTTTTGTAATAAAGAAAACTAATCAAAGGCTGACAGAAGATCGAGCCGTTTACCGAAAACAAAAGGAAAGAGCATTCCATGGCGAGAGGGAATACAGCCCCCAGACGATGCCCCCAGCCCTCGCTGAAGCCACCAATCAATCAGCAGCCAGGCGCCATTTGTTCCAGCCACAGGAGACCAGTGTCTCTCCAACACAGAGCGACAATAAGGGGCTTCTCAAAGGAAACTCACTGGCCAGGACCTGAGACCAGTGTCTCTAAAACACAGAGCGACAATAAGGGGCTTCTCAAAGGAAACTCACTGGCCAGGACCTGAGACCAGCGTCTCTCCAACACAGAGCGACAATAAGGGGCTTCTCAAAGGAAACTCACTGGCCAGGACCTGAGACCAGCGTCTCTCCAACACAGAGCGACAATAAGGGGCTTCTCAAAGGAAACTCACTGGCCAGGACCTGAGACCAGCGTCTCTCCAACACAGAGCGACAATAAGGGGCTTCTCAAAGGAAACTCACTGGCCAGGACCTGAGGAGGGACTAACAGGATCTGCCCTCTCTGTTTGTCCGTTGCAGACCGATCTCGATCTATCCGTTTTAGCAAATACTTACTCTGGTGGAATAAATATGAATAAATATGAACGAATGATTTCCATATCCAAATGTCGTCTTGATGTCATCAAGCGTGCACAACTCATGTGGCTACACGCGCCCACACACACACACAAACACACAAACACAAACACACGCAGACACACACACACACGCGCGCGCACACACACACCCTCACACAGCCACCTGTGGTATGCGAGGAGCGATGACGTTGAGTGGCCATAGCGATGATCCGCCAGACAGAGCAGGCCATTGCTATTCAAACGGTCGCCATGACGAAGGATAAAAAGGAGGTCGTAAAAAGAAGAAAAAAGAAGGGCTATAATCTGAAGTAGTGCAGCTATAAACCCCCACGGCCGAGTTGTTGTTGTCACATCTTTTAGACCCCCCGTGACTCAGGGTCCCTCCGAGCTGGCAGTAGCCATAATTTCAGGGGCTGGGTGGAGGTGGGGGGGGGGGGGGGGGGGGGGGGGGGGGGGGGGTGGCTGGGTGGAGGTGTAGGTGGAGGTGGCTGGGGGTGGCTGGGTGGGGGTGGCTGGGGGGGGTGGCTGGGTGGAGGTGGGGGGGTGGCTGGGTGGAGGTGGGGGTGGGGGGGTGGCTGGGTGGAGCTGTGGGGGTGGCTTGGTGGAGCTGGGGGGGTGGCTGGGTGGAGGTGGGGGTTGGGGTGGCTGGGTGGAGCTGGGGGGGTGGCGGGGTGGAGCTGGGGGGGTGGCTGGGTGGAGGTGGGGGTGGGGGGGTGGCTGGGTGGAGGTGGGGGTGGGGGGGTGGCTGGGTGGAGGTGGGGGGGGGTGGCTGGGTGGAGGTGGCTGGGGGGGGGGGGGGGGTGATTGGGCTCCAAAGGTGCCGTGTCAGCCTTTTAGAGGTGAGGGTAGTAAGAGGTGTGAAGGAATCTATGGTGACTTGATCACCCCTAAACCCCTAACACTCACACACTCACTCACACACACACACACACACACACACACACACTCACACTCACACACACACACACACTCACACACACACACACTCACTCACACACACACACACACACTCACACACTCACACACACACACACACACACTCACACACACACACACACACACACACACACTCACATACACACACACACACACACTCACACACACACACACATCCTTTGGGAGGGTGAAGTGCAACGCAGCCTCTAAAAAGCCTGATGTGTGTGTAAAGCAGAGAGAGAGGGGGTGGAGAGATGGTGCAGGTGGAGCCAAACAGATGGTGACATCGACATAGAACCTCTAACCCTAACCCTAACCCCCATGTGTGCTAATGGTGGGCAGACGTAAAGCAGTGGGGGCGAGAGAGGTTAGGGTTGGTGAGAGAGAGCGAGGAAGAAGGAAACACAATGACTTATGGGAAGTTGTAGTATTGTCGTATCATAGTCCGTAAGAACGTTAGAGAATGTGATAGTACTCCATTCTAATATTGTAATACAATTCATCACAATAAAATACAGTCAATTGGCATCGTATGGTTTTTTAAATGAAGTAATGTTGTGACTTGGCAAAAATATACATTAATTACTAGACTTAATAATGCAATTTCAACAGGTTTATATTGCAACTTGTTTGGACCTAAACACACAAAGATTTAGTGCGATATCATAACCATATGGTTCAATGTAGGTCAGCTGCATTGGAGTCTCATGTAAACCTATAAAATAAAATCTTGATATGTATAAATATTATTCCCTGTGATTATGGTGACGATCAATTCTTCCATATGACGCAGCCCTGTAGAGAGCAATAACCCTGTTGGAAATCGACAAAAAAGGGCAATATATGTGAAAGGGAAGCATTCCACTGACACCACAATCCCTCTGGAGCGGCAGGTGGTTCCTCACTGGTTTCTGTGGTTGTCGCTGTGGTCGCTGAGGCCAATTTGCTTACATGAGTGATCATGCATGTAATTGCATGCATGTAATTGTATTCAAAAGCATGTTATGCATTGGATGTTCAAGCACAAAACCAACACACACACACACACACACACACACACACACACATCTGTGTTGATGCATGTGTGTGTCAGAGAGAGAGAGAGAGAGGGAGAGAGAAAATAAGGGAAGGAAAATAATGGCATGCGTGGTGTAAGGTCGAACAGTGTCTTGGCGCCTGATGGGGAGGCGGGGGGAAGGAGGGAGGTGGAGGAAGGGAAAGGGGGGGGGCGCAGTAGCAGCTCGGTGGCATATTTCATTTACGAGCTCACCGGGGCATTGGCATGCTGCAGGGAGAGGACAGTGTGTCGCTGCAGAAGATGGCCGGCAATGTTTCATTAGTGAGGAAGGAGTGCTCTCTCTCCCTCTTTCTCTCTCTCTCTCTCTCTCTCTCTCTCTCTCTCTCTCTCTCTCTCTCTCTCTCTCTCTCTCTCTCTCTCTCTCTCCCTCTCTCCTCCCCCCTCTCTCTCTCTCTCTCTCTCTCTCTCTCTCTCTCTCTCTCTCTCTCTCTCTCTCTCTCTCTCTCTCTCTCTCTCTCTCTCTCTCTCTCTCTCTCTGTCTCTGTCTCATAATTGAATGACACCACTGGAGAGTGGGGACTATGTGCTTTGAAAAATGATTTTTGTGTGTGTGTGTGTGTGTGCATGGGGGGGGGGGGTGTCTACAGTATGAAGGGGAGACGTTCAACAGGATGATTTCAACTACCAAGTACCAGAAGACTCATACACGTACAAACAGGACACATGCCCTGAAATGTAACATACAAGCCATTCCACACATTTATCAGTATTTGTACTTAAGGAAAACGAACAAATAAAGACGCATGCTCCAAAACAACGACAGAACAGAACTGTACGGTTGCTTTGAAGAACTTGTCACAGAGTGCGGGAAGCCTTGTATGGCTGCGATAGACAGGCTGGGAGAACAAGACTCTGAATACTCGGCAGTCTATTTGCTTAACATATTTCACGTTCCCTCTTCTACCTTCAGCTGCAGCTCAATATTGTCTGACTGCTGACCTTTAGTGGGAGAATGAGAAAGCCCTTTAACTGTAAGCACACACACACACTGCACACACACACACACACACACGCTCACACACACACGCTCACACACACACACACACACACACGCTCACACACACATATGTACATGCACACACACGCATATGCACATGCACACACACACACACACACTCACGCTCACTCACACACACACACACACACACACACACGCTCACACACATACATACATGCACACACACACACGCATATGCACATATACACACACGCACATGCACAAACACACACACACACACACGTACACACACACACAAGAATTGGGCAAGTGCACAAACATGCTTAAACAGAAGGTCACTGCCCCAGGCAGTCAATAACAGTCAGCTTTGTGTTCGTCTATTACTCGTCAGGCTGCGCTGAACTGCAGGCACCTGTGGTGCTGCTCTGTGCTGTGGTGTTCACACACATTCACACACGCACACACACACACACTCACTCACACACACATTCACACAATCTCAAACACACACTCAAACACACACACTCACACACACACACACACTCACCACACACTCAAACACACACACACACAATCTCAAACACACACTCACACAAACACACGCACACACACACACTCACACACACTCACACACACACTCACCACACACTCAAACGCACACACACACACACTCACACACACACACTCACACACACACACACACACACACACACTCACACACACACACTCACACACACTCAACCACACACACACACAATCTCAAATACACACTCACACACACACACACACTCACGCACACTCACACACTCACACACACACTCAAACACACACACACACACAAACATACACACACACACACTCACACACACTCACACACACACACACACACTCACACACACTCAAACACACACACTCACACACATACACAAACACACACACACACACTCTCACACATACACACACACACACTCACACTCACACTCACACACACACTAACACACACACACACACACACACACACACACACACACACACCAAATGAACACAAATGCAAATGAAACGTAAACCAAATAACAGATTTAAGAGAACTTGCTAGGGTGGTTTTTTTTATGCAATCATGACTTGTGACCTCTGCTCTGGAAGGATATGCAAACAGCTTTCTAATGGGGGCTGGTTGACAGGTGTACTGCTGCAGTAAAACCAAACCTCCTTCACACACACACACACACACACACATATATGCAGAAAGGTAGTCTCACAGACACACATGTACACAGATTAATGTGCACACACAGCTCCATCACAACACGCACACAAACATTTATGACAAAACTTGCATGCAGATACACACACAAACGACAAATTCATAAACACGACATTAGTCCCCAAACATTCACACATGCACGTACAGCTGAGGACAAACCTACACACACATTTGTGATAGCACATACGTACGGAAAGCAAAACACACACACAAACAAGCAATATACACACAACATGAATTCATAGCTCCAGCTACAGGAGCAGCTTAAAAACACACACACACACACACACACACACGCACACACACACACACACACACACACACACACACACACACACACACACACGCAACGAGAGCTGGAACATTAAGTCATACAAACACCTTGAGTGTCAGCCTTGACTGTGAGCTCTGGGGAGATGGATGGCAGCTACTGCACGCTGCACAGCCACTGATAAATGTCTAGATCATTTTCAGGCCAAATGCATCTGCACACACACACACACACACACACACCAAGAAAACACACAAATACAACCACAAATACAAGGGTGTGCGTGTGTGTAGACTTTCAAAGATGCATCACACCCAGACACACACACAAACACAAAAAAACGCACACATACACACACACTCACACACAGACGCAGACTGGGTGTGTTACGTGACCCGGTCCTTGTGATGTATAAGCAGATCCATCTCCCGCTCTCCACAGACCAGACAGGTCTCTCTGCGTAGGCCCCTAAGGAGTCTATGTTACAACTTGTCGTCGTCCCCACCCTCACCCCCTCCTCTTGCCTCCCTCCATCTCCTCATGTCACCACTGTCATCGTCTGGGAGTGATGTGATGCCAACCAGAAGCCATGGTAGATGATGTCCCTTCTTCCACAGTGGTGGCTAAACTATGAGGCCTCGCCATGAGACAGATCCTCACTCATTGTGTCTTGCGAAGAACTCAAAGGC
>JACYXH010000189.1:342500-357500 GCA_026745465.1 Lota lota
TAAACGAGGGAACACGGAGAAGCAACGTCAATGAACATTGGTTTGAGTTTATTTTGAAGACAACATTTGTGTTCAGTTTAATAAACTGTGCGCCTCAGGCTGCCAAATCAGAAGAACGCCTTCCTAGATCCTTCACAAGGTTCAGCGCACACACAAACACACACCAACGCACACATGGTGCATGCATGAGCACACAGCCAACCTATTCTTAGTTACAGAGTAATGGCACTTGGGGGGACATGGGCTGACAGGGAGATAAACATGGAGAGTGAAGGCTCCATTACCCCAGGTCCTGGCTGGGAGAACACATCTTCCCTTGGCCTCCATTACTCAACACATTAGGATAAATGGACTTTGAAGAGCGACCCATACATCCTGATCCCACCTACTCTGTCCCCTTCCTTTTACACTTCACAATCTCTTTTAAATATGCCTAGTTAGGGGGCCAAGCGCAATGTGCGAGGCATGCTATTGTAATTGTTGGTATTTTTATTCTGGCGGAAAAACCTAGACCAGCCATAACTGTCACTTTACATGAAACATTCCACGATGGCAGAGGGCGGAGATAAGATCTATATATCTCTATCTATATCAAAATAACAACATGTACAGATTTGGGCACTATAGCAATCGTCTGAAAATCCATACTCTGAAAAAGCATATCTCCTGACACCTTTGACCTACGGTGATGGAACTTTGTACTACTATGAGTCTCCTCATGATGAACACATTTGCCTCAAAATCCTATTACTTATTTTATGACCTTGGCTCTGGGCCCATAGCAAAAAGGGAGAGCACCCATGAAGAAAGGGTTAAATAATAGGAATTGATCAAATTATCAAAATAACAAGAATCCATTGTGTAAGTAAGTTACATCAGTAATGTGTGTAATGTGTGGATGTGTGTTAAGTGTTGTCAGATAGAACCAGAAAACAACAAACCCAAAATGGCAGTGCAGCCATATGCAGGCAGCCCTGCAGCAAGAGAGAAAGAAAAACACTGAAGTCCCTCAGAGTCCTAGGGTTTTAGAGTTAGGTGAACACCTCTGGTACACACCATCTATGGACCAATTGTTTCATCTGGTTTTAAGTCTGTACAGTAAAAAACAGAGCAACCAGTAACCAATGAAAACACACATACAACTAATCGCTTATATTGAAATCAAGATGGATTCCTAGGATGTTAGGTCCAATACAAAAGTTGTTCAGGACAAAATTCAGAACAATAGACTTCAAGTTTTTGTAAATCAGGGCGTGGCATCACAATGGGCGTGGCTTGTGAGAAAAGTGACCACAGTTGAAGCCTGAAGGTCAAATTTGAGGGGAACCAGCTTTTGGATGGTTGGGGGCAAAGGTTCTAAGCGCTGAGGTAAGCTGATGTTGATTGAACCTGAACATGGCTTCAGGTCAAGGCCAAAAGGGGTTCAATTAAAGTTAAGGACCCAAAAGGCAGGGTTTAATTATGCCAATCATCGAACATTCAGCAGCCCAAAGTTTATCCAAATCGGACCATAGGGGGCGCTACAGCGATCAACTGCAAATGAAAACTTTGAACAAGAATAACCCCTGACCCCTTTGACCTATGGTCATGAAACTTTGTGGGCTTATCACTGGACACAAACTGAGGCTATTGCTATTGTTATTAAGGGATTAAAACGAATGTTTGTTATTAAGGGATTAAAACGAATACGTTTGTTATTAATGTATTAAAACGAATGTTTGTTATTAAGGGATTAAAACGAATATGTTTGTTATTAAGGGATTAAAAGGAAAATGTTTGTTCTTAAGGGATTCAAACTAATATGTTAGTTATTAAGGGATTCAAACGAATATGTTTGTTATTAAGGGATTCAAACTAATATGTTTGTTATTAAGGGATTCAAACAAATATGTTAGTTATTAAGGGATTAAAAGGAATATGTTTGTTCTTAAGGGATTCAAACTAATATGTTTGTTATTAAGGGATTAAAACTAATATGTTTGTTATTAAGGGATTAAAACTAATATGTTTGTTCTTAAGGGATTCAAACTAATATGTTAGTTATTAAGGGATTCAAACTAATATGTTTGTTATTAAGGGATTCAAACAAATATGTTAGTTATTAAGGGATTCAAACTAATATGTTTGTTCTTAAGGGATTCAAACTATGTTTGTTCTTAAGGGATTCAAACTAATATGTTTGTTATTAAGGGATTCAAACTAATATGTTTGTTCTTAAGGGATTCAAACAAATATGTTAGTTATTAAGGGATTAAAATGAATATGTTTGTTCTTAAGGGATTCAAACAAATATGTTTGTTCTTAAGGGATTCAAACTAATATGTTTGTTCTTAAGAGATTAAAACGAATTAGTTTGCAATGCTCCACCTCAGGCCACGGCCCCCGATAAACACTGCTTGCGGCTTTAATGAAATACTGAAAAGTATTTATATTAAAATATTATAATTCAAGAGCATTTACACATGTATATCAGTATAAGTTATGTATATGTATACATGTTTAGTGTGCACAAGCATTGCAGCAAGCACAAGCATGAAGGTGAGCAGTGTGTGTATTTGTGTGTGTGTATGTGTGTGTGTGTGTGTATGTGTGTGTGTGTATGTGTATGTGTATGTGTGTGTGTGTGTGTATGTGTGTGTGTGCATGTGTGTATGCCTGTGTGTTTGTGTGTGTATGTGTATGTGTATGTGTCTGTGTATGTGTATGTGTGTGTGTGTGTGTATGTATGTGTGTATGCCTGTGTGTTTGAGTGTATGTATGTAGAAGTATGTGTATGTGTGTGTGTGTGTGTGTATGTGTGTATGTGTATGTGAGTGTGCATGTGTGTATGCCTGTGTGTTTGTGTGTGTATGTGTGTATAAGTGTGTGTGTGTATGTGTGTATTAGTGTGTGTATGTGTGTGTGTGTGTATCTGTGTGTGTGTGTGTATATCTGCGTGTATTAGTGTGTGTATGTGTATGTGTGGCCCCTGGTGTTGTGTTCACCTATAACATTGAGCTGAGGGCCCCTGGTGTTGTGTTCACCTATAACATTGATCTGAGGGCCCCTTGTGTTGTGTTCACCTATAACATGGAGCTGAGGGCCCCTTGTGTTGTGTTCACCTATAACATGGAGCTGAGGGCCCCTTGTGTTGTCTTCCCCTATAACATGGAGCTGAGGGCCCCTTGTGTTGTGTTCACCTATAACATTGAGCTGAGGGCCCCTTGTGTTGTGTTCACCTATAACATGGAGCTGAGGGCCCCTTGTGTTGTGTTCACCTATAACATGGAGCTGAGGGCCCCTTGTGTTGTGTTCACCTATAACATGGAGCTGAGGGCCCCTTGTGTTGTGTTCACCTATAACATGGAGCTGATGGCCCCTTGTGTTGTGTTCACCTATAACATGGAGCTGATGGCCCCTTGTGTTGTGTTCACCTATAACATTGAGCTGAGGGCCCCTTGTGTTGTGTTCACCTATAACATGGAGCTGAGGGCCCCTTGTGTTGTGTTCACCTATAACATGGAGCTGAGGGCCCCTTGAGTTGTGTTCATCTATAACATGGAGCTGAGGGCCCCTTGTGTTGTGTTCACCTATAACATGGAGCTGAGGGCCCTTTGTGTTGTGTTCACTTATAACATGGAGCTGAGGGGCCCTTGTGTTGTGCTCACCTATAACATGGAGCTGAGGGCCCCTTGTGTTGTGTTCACCTAACACATGGAACTGAGGGCCCTTGTGTTGTGTTCACCTATAACATGGAAGAGCATTCTCATTTACCAGGGTGCTGAGAGGGAATTGTGACTCCTTTGTCTGACAACTTGCAACCGCCTGAATCAATGAAGCAATAGAAAAGAGAAAATGTGGTTCAAAATGGTCCCTTATTTAATAAAATGGTGAATAAATTTGAGAGAATTTGAGTTGAGATTGCTTCATGAAAAGGATATTCTGAGTGAGTCGCTTCTCCAGAGGGCTCTGCAGAGAAGTGACCTATGTTTAGTTTATTACTTCTAACCTCTTTTACTTCTGATTGTTACCGACCTTGAAGCAATTACAACACTTCAGCAATATAATTCCTTATAAAATATGATAATCTGATCATGTTTAGCGGCAATTTTAATAACTTTGCACTCATGATCCATTGAGCATGAAATGCAATTAGATTTCATTAGGCCTTGTTGTTTGAATAGTGTTTGTTAATTAGGATTATTTCCAAGTTGGGTCAGAGATGCTTCAGACCATTTATTTATTAAGGGAAATGCTTGCTTCAGTTTGGTGAAGCGGTTTCTGCCGTTAGCGGTGGTTCAGGATTATAAATGAATGGACGTGAAGATTATACTCATTCACTTATTCATTTACAACCATTTCATTCAACTCCCTTAAGCCTGCAGCTGTCCCTTGTTGTTGAGATCCAGTTAGAACAGGTGAGCTCTGGGTATCTGACCAGCAGGTAAGAACGCAGGACTCTGATTGGTCCAGAGCCACAGGCGGGTGGGTCATTATCACCCAGGCACACAGTGTTGCTACATGGAGATAGAGAGCTAAGTCAAGTTGAAGAGGCTTTTAGCACCCTTACAGACTTGAAAGGGCACCCAGGCCTTTCATATATATTATGGCACCTTCCCAACCCAGAGCCCTCACACACACACACACACACACACACACACACACACACACACACACACACACACACACACACACACACACACACACACACACAGGAGAAGAATAAGAGTGATCCCAGGTCTCTGAGTAGGGATCACATTACGAATGGAAGTGGATCACCACAGATCTTGTGTTGTTTAGAGAAGGTGACAAGGGTGCCACTTCAGGACTGCTCAGAGGGCCAGGCTTGAAACCATAATATAAAAGCTAAATTATTAATATTATTAATTATTAATTCAAAGTTAAAAAGCCACAATGAAAGGCAATCAAAGCTAAACAGTTCAGTATGGAGCAGAACAATATCGGACAATATTTATCAATACTGTCAAGTGTTGTGTATGTAACTGTTATGTGTCACAAAATGCTTGTTGTAGGGGTTGTCTTGAGTTGTGTGTGTTAACGTTTGATTGCATTTTAACTGGTTTTGCCGACCCTGTGCATGTGCACAACTAATTGCCCCTTGGGGCAGGTAAAGTTCTAACCCATTCTACAATACAGTACAGGAAACACAGTGAAGTAAAGCATTGAGCAGTATAGTAAATACAGTGCAAAATAACATTAGCCACAGGTCTACAAGGCCTGGGGATATTTCAAAGTGAACGACAGCTAACGACAAAGTCAAGAACCTGATAATTACCTCAATAGCATTTCTCAAACTAAAGCCTCTTTGGGTGCTAAGAACAGCGCAGTAGAAATCCAATGTATGAGCATTAATATCAACATAGGCAGAAGGGGGATTAGCTGGAACCCCACATTGTGTCTTTGGCAGCCAGTTGCAGTCCGGAGCCGTAATGACTTCATTAAGAACGTTACGCACAGAAACGCTGCTACTCCAAATGGGTTTTCTAAGTAAAGGGATCTGATCGACTAGACAAAACAGACAATATGCAATATGTATTAGCACTAACAGACTGTGTTTATACTTACATTCGGGCCTCTGATGGATGGCAATGGCCCACATAATAGCTAAGCTACGCACGCACACACACACACACACACACACACACACACACACAACCAGCCAGACTTGGGTTTTGCGGCATCTTGTTAAGTCAAAACAGACAGGTGAATTAAACACTTTTATTAACAACTATTATCTTATGAGGAAATAATTCACCACATTTACATAGGTTACACAATGGTGTCGATGGTGTATGTTGTTATTATCAACGGTAATTAATCATTTTGTAATCATCTGATTGCCCATTAAACATGTGATAGTGCACGTATCCTCTCAAGCTATAGTGAGGTTCTGATGGAGCACATAAACATAAAGTATATAAAAGACTGGAAACTCATCTGTAAGACCCTGCTAACACCACTAGAGCTTTCTCATTTCATTGGATTTTTTTCTGATGTGGATGTGTATTGCTGGTGTGCATTTGTCCTATATAAATGTCTGTTCAGCACTTAAGTACAAACCTGTTTTAAGTTTTTATAGGTGCTCTATACATAAAACTTGAATATATGTATCTATCCAGAATGCATTGCTTCCATCCAGACAGATACATATACACTGGAGCCCGACCTATAATGGATTTTAGGATGCCGATACCAATATTAGGGAGTAAGAAATTGATATATCGGCCAAAATATGGCTGTATATGCCGTTATTCAATATATATACTGTGGTATCCTGGGGGTGGAGTAGCTCCTTCTGTCACCCTCCAGCAATGCTTTAGGCCACAGCACCATCACATAATCATCAACTGTAGGGGGAGGAGCTAGTGGGGTTGGAATTGTCTTTAGTTTAGCTAACACTGGTTATGATGGACACTGATACATACATATACATATGTATGTCAGTGTCATGTCATGTAGTTTTTTACTTTGAGTTGCTGTGATATTGAAGCCATGTACAGTTCTAATGACTAAAACCAACTACAGAGAAATCATGATCTGGAACTATTCCTTAACATCAAATCATGTACAGTTCTAATGACTAAAACCAACTACAGAGAAATCATGATCTGGAACTATTCCTTAACATCAAACCATGTACAGTTCTAATGACTAAAACAAACTAGAACTATTCCTTAACATCAAACCATGTACAGTTCTAGTGACTAAAACCAACTACAGAGAAATCATGATGTGGAACTATTCCTTAACATCAAACCACATTTTGTGTAATCAAGCAGCCGTTGGAGAGATCAAAAGCCCTCAAAGCCCCGTTGCTTTTGAGCAAATCCCAAATGCAAATGCAAAACCAAAATTAGACGACATTACCTGGAACCAGACCGCATCTGACTTGAGATCCCCTCTGGCTGACCTTGCGTTGAATATCGTGTGTGTGTGTGTGTTTGCATCTGTCTTCACCTAACTGGGAAAAAGCACTTGCCACACACATGATCAGTCACAGCTCCCCCACACTCAGTCAAACACACACACACAGATGGCATCCTCTCTCTCTCTCTCTCTCTGTCTGTCTGTCTCTCTCTCTCTCTGTGTGTGTGTCTGTGTGTCTCTCTCTCTCTCTCTCTCTCTCTCTCTCTCTCTCTCTCTCTCTCTCTCTCTCTCTCTCTCTCTCTCTCTCTCTCTCTCTCTCTCTCTCTCTCTCTCTCTCTCTCTCTCTCTCTCTCTCTCTCTCTCTCTCTCTCTCCCTCCCTCCCTCTCTCTCTCTCTCTCTCTCTCTCTCCTCGTTTGTTTCGATGGCTTCCGTGCGTCATGCGGTACGTTTAAATGTTAAATTCCTTGGGTGGAGGTCGTGCATGTGTTATTCCCCTTAGAGTTACCCTAATGGTTCCCCTTAATGGCCACACTCAGGCATGGTGATTCTCCTTAGCGTTACCCTAATGGTTCCCCTTAATGGCCACACTCAGGCATGGTGATTCTCCTTAGCGTTACCCTAATGGTTCCCCTTAATGGCCACACTCAGGCATGGTGATTCTCCTTAGCGTTATCCTAATGGTTCCCCTTAATGGCCACACTCAGGCATGGTGATTATCCTTAGCGTTACCCTAATGGTTCCCCCTTAATGGCCACACTCAGGCATGGTGATTCTCCTTAGCGTTACCCTAATGGTTCCCCTTAATGGCCACACTCAGGCATGGTGATTCTCCTTAGCGTTACCCTAATGGTTCCCCTTAATGGCCACACTCAGGCATGGTGATTCTCCTTAGCGTTACCCTAATGGTGTTACAGGTCTGAACTAGGACCCAAACGCAAGACGAGAAGGGAGCGGGTTGAAAAGGGATTTATTATCGGTACAGGCAAGGGTTAGGTAGGCGGGTAGTCAGGCAGGCAGGGGTTCGTTGACGGTAGGCGGGTAGCAAGCAGGCAGAGGGACGTAGGCAGGCGGGTGGTCAGGCAGGCGAGAGGTTGTTAACGGTAGGCAGGCAGGCAGGGACTAGGAACAGGAACAGGAACAGGAACGGGAGCAGGAATCGGAACAGGAACGGGAGCAGGTACAGGAACGGGAACAGGAACACAGAGTCTAAAAGGCGGGGACGAAGTTACCGAGCGTAAGATAAACTAACGAACTAGCACTGGCTATGTGAGAAGCCAGTGCTTAAGTACTGTGGTGGGTGATTGGATATGGGCTGCAGGTGTGGGTAAACAGAGGGAGCACGAGGGGTAATGGAGGCTGGGTGCCACTAGATGGCGGAATTGGACGGAAACGGGAGAGGGTGTGACAGTACCCCCCCCCCCCCCTTTACGGACGCCTCCAGGCGGACGCACGACACGGGAAGGGTGCTGGCGGTGAAAATAGCGGATTAGGGAGGCGTCCAGGATGCGACTTCGGGGTACGCCGGACCGCTCCTCAGGTCCGTAGCCCTCCCAGTCCACTAAATACTGGCGTTGTCGGCCGCGACGACGCACATCAAGGAGGCGTCTAACAGAGTACGCCGGAATGCTGTCGATCAACCGGGGAGGAGGCGGCGCCGGGGACGGAGGAGACAGCGGACTAGAGGACGGGGGCTTTTTCCCGGCGGAGTGCTGCGGGACCGATTGTCGGCACTTGTATGCCTGGTGTTGGGAGCAGGCGGACGCACGTCGTCGACCGCGACGACGCTCATCAAGGAGGCGTCTAACAGTGTACGCCGGAATGCTATCAATCAACCGGGGAGGTGGCGGCGCCGGGGACGGAGGAGACAGCGGACTAGAGGTCTGAGGCTTTTTCCCGGCGGAATACTGCGGGACCGGTTGTCGGCGCTTGTGTGCCTGGAGTTGGGAGCGGGCGGACGCGCGGAGCAGGACAGCACGTACACTCCCAGGTGCGCTGGCAACGGCGTAGGTGAGCCTGGACAGTGGGGACTGCGATCTCTGCCTCCCAGGCAGGGAACAGGGGCGGTTGGGCTCCCAATGGGCACATGAATGGCGACAGGCCAGTGGATGCACTGACAAGGGTGTTGAGGGCTTGGGACCAGGAGGCAACTGCTGCTGGGGCTGGGGCTGGGGCTTGGGGCCAGGAGGCCGCTGGGGCTTGGGACCAGGAGGCAACTGCTGCTGGGGCTGGGGCTTGGGGCCAGGAGGCCGCTGGGGCTTGGGACCAGGAAGCAACTGCTGCTGGGGCAGGAGCTTGGGGCCAGGAGGCCGCTGGGGCTTGGGACCAGGAGGCAACTGCTGCTGGGGCTGGGACTTGGAGCCAGGAGACCACAGCTGCTGGGGCTGGGGCTTGGAACCAGGAGACCACAGCTGCTGGGGCTGGGGCTTGGAACCAGGAGACCACAGCTGCTGGGCCTGTGGCTTGGAGCCAAGAGACCACAGCTGCTGGGGCTGGGGCTTGGGGCCAGGAGGCCACTGCTGCTGGGGCTTTGAGCCAGGAGACCACGGCTGCTTGGAGCCAGGAGGCCACGGTTGCAGCGGGGCTGGTGGCCACGAGGCTGCTGCTGCAGCGGGGGCTGGTGGCCATGAGGCTGCTGCTGCAGGGGGGGCTGGTGGCCACGAGGCTGCTGCGGGGGCTGGTACCAGGATTCGCTTCCCACTGATAGCTGACGTGAGCTCTCGAAGCGATCCCCAGCAGAGTCGGGTCAAGTGGAACAAAAGGAAGTCCCAGGCGGGAGTATACCTGGCGTATGGAATCCGTGTCTGCTGGGTCCATGTTTGGCTAGTTCGTACTGTTACGGGTCTGAACTAGGACCCAAACGCAAGACGAGAAGGGAGCGGGTTGAAAAGGGATTTATTATTGGTACAGGCAAGGGTTAGGCAGGGGGGTAGTCAGGCAGGCAGGGGTTCGTTGACGGTAGGCGGGTAGCAAGCAGGCAGAGGGACGTAGGCAGGCAGGTGGTCAGGCAGGCGAGAGGTCGTTAACGGTAGGCAGGTAGGCAGGGACTAGGAACAGGAATAGGAACGGGAGCCGGAATCGGAACAGGAACGGGAGCAGGTACAGGAACGAGAACAGGAACAGGAACAGGAACGGGAACAGGAACACAGAGTCTAAAAGGCGGGGCCGAAGTTACCGAGCGTAAGGTAAACTAACGAACTTACACTGGCTATGTGAGAAGCCAGTGCTTAAGTACTGTGGTGGGTGATTGGATATGGGCTGCAGGTGTGGGTAAACAGAGGGAGCATGAGGGGTAATGGAGGCTGGGTGCCACTAGATGGCGGAATTGGACGGAAACGGGAGAGGGTGTGACAAATGGCCACACTCAGGCATGGTGATTCTCCTTAGCGTTACCCTAATGGTTCCCCTTAATGGCCACACTCAGGCATGGTGATTCTCCTTAGCGTTACCCTAATGGTTCCCCTTAATGGCCACACTCAGGCATGGTGATTCTCCTTAGTGTTACCCTAATGGTTCCCCTTAAAGGCCACACTCAGGCATGGTGATTCTCCTTAGTGTTACCCTAATGGTTCCCCTTAATGGCCACACTCAGGCATGGTGATTCTCCACAGGAAGGAGGGGAATGGTGGCCACGCCGGCAGAGTGCATGCTGATGGTATGGAGGAGGAAGTACATAGACACAGCGAACCACAACCTGGATTGACTGTATACTAGAACGTCTTTTCCTACCAACAATTGTTTCCTTTTTTCACAGAACATGGCATTTTTGGACTTGATGCTTTGCCACAAAGCGGCCCCCTAAACCGTTTGTCTGTGCTTTGCAGCGCCATCATTCCGTTCCCCAACTCGTGGCTCCCCTTGTTCCTCGCTGTGGTGTTCTGCTGTGTTTGTAAAGGCTCCTTGTTGCAGACCCGTCTGTAAGGACATGAGACAACCTGCGCAGGGACGGTGGGACCAGTCCGTCCTGTGTTACCTAGCAGACGAACAACCTCGCATAACCAGGTGCACACGTCCACATGCTGCTGTGTGCACAACAGTCACGATGAAGATGGCTGCAATGCAGTCTGTCTGACGTCTGTCTGTCTGCATGTCTGCATGTCTGTCTGTGTAGCAGCCTTTTTGGGAGGTCAAAAAAGTATATTAAACCAAAAGCCAAGGCAATCTCTGGCTCCTGAAATTGAGAAATAAAGAGAAATGAAGAAGAGTGTGTGATGGAGTTGTGAGGGGTTTTGGATGACTTTTGGTTTGAGTGTGTGGTTTGTGTGTGTGTTGTTCATTTGGATATTTTGGTCCATATGTCTGCTAGTTTTATGGAGCGGCCTTGTGGCATGTGGGCATGTGAATTAATTTGTGTGTGTGTGGGTAAAAATACAATAGGGATTGTATATTTAATCAAATGCTGCAGGAGCTTGAACCAGTTCAACAAGGCTGGCCCAAGGGTCTGGCTCTTGAGGGCCTGTACTGACCTAGGGGGCACACACTAAAGCCCATTGAGGGGTCCCTCTATGGTTATTTACATCTCATTCATTTGCAGTAATGAAACATCCTCACATTGTGCGTTAACTGGCTGACTGATGGATGGTTTTAAACAAACATTCTTATGGTCTTTGCTGGGGTAACTGGGTACTGTATGTGTTTGGTGGCCTAAAAATACTTTTTTGACTGCCATTATGACAGCCTGATAAGGATAATCACACACACACACACACACACACACACACACACACACACACACACACACACACACACACACACACACACACACACACACACACACACACACACACACACACACACACACACACACAAAATGATCACTGTAGGCTTGGCTGCTTTGGAGACAACAGAATATCTGTTAGAAAAGGAACCCAAATCCCTGAAGGACATGAGTGCAGCAGGCGACACAACGCAGTCACTCATTCTCAGGGAGATAACAGTGGGAGCCAAACTACATGAGAGAGCTCAATATCAGCATGTGTGTTTCACTTATTTAATAAGGCTTTTGGATATTCATTTGTTTACACGTTGAACCTCTGCAGAGTAGGTAAATAGAGGTAATACAAATGTTTCATATTACTGTATATAGACAAAACAAAACCCACCAACTCTCTTTCCACTGGCGTTTTAGTGTTGTATTATTTTTGTAATGAAATTAAATGTGGTTGTTAGACAGAAATGGCTCACAGATCCCAATCTGTTGAAATCAGAAAAGCTTGAAAGTGGTGATTGAACAAAAAGATGAATTCAGGATGACCCTGGACTCATCTCAAATCAGGTCCTCATCACTTGATCGCTCCATAAATCACTTTCACTTTCTTCAAATCTAAGATGCAGCGCTATACAATATGACCAGGCTCCCAGGTTAACTACCTTTCACCTCAAAATAAGAATGCTGTGCGTAAATCAGTAGATCAGTGGTGTGATCAATAACCAATATTTCATTATATGGACAAGATGGGACATCTACACATATCTGGACATTTACATATATTTGTTTTACAACCTGCTTTACAACAGGTGTTCTGCGTTTTCAAGTGTCTCTCATAATTTGAAGGCGCGATTCCCCAAATAGGGGGTGCAGCCAAGGTGGTGATATAGATGTATAGATGAAGGAGAAAAGATGTGTGGTGTTGTGCACTGAAAGTACAAAAACAATCAAATAAAGCAGACCAAACGGAGCATGAAAGGGAGAGAGCCGTCGTGCCTCCTGGTGATGGGGTCAAGGAGGAGAGCTGCTGGGGATCCAGCCGCTAAACAGGCCTGCTACTGCTGCTAACCACCAAGCTGCAAACAGCAACACAGAACCCAACAATGAGGAGAACTGCTGGGGATCCAGCCGCTAAACAGGCCTGCTACTGCTGCTAACCACCAAGCTGCAAACAGCAACACAGAACCCAACAATGAGGAGAGCTGCTGGGGATCCAGCCGCTAAACAGGCCTGCTACTGCTGCTAACCACCAAGCTGCAAACAGCAACACAGAACCCAACAATGAGGAGAGCTGCTGGGGATCCAGCCGCTTAACAGGCCTGCTACTGCTGCTAACCACCAAGCTGCAAACAGCAACACAGAACCCAACAAGGAGGAGAGCTGCTGGGGATCCAGCCGCTAAACAGGCCTGCTACTGCTGCTAACCACCAAGCTGCAAACAGCAACACAGAACCCAACAATGAGGAGAGCTGCTGGGGATCCAGCCGCTTAACAGGCCTGCTACTGCTGCTAACCACCAAGCTGCAAACAGCAACACAGAACCCAACAATGAGGAGAGCTGCTGGGGATCCAGCCGCTTAACAGGCCTGCTACTGCTGCTAACCACCAAGCTGCAAACAGCAACACAGAACCCAACAAGGAGAAAGGAGCAGGGTTGTCACAATATTTACTGTGCTACATCTATGCTACGTGCTTTTGGCAGAACTAATAGTGTAAGCACACGGTACAGTACCAGCATCAACTGACCTATCATACACATCAAATGCCCCATGTTACATAGTGATTCAGCTGTATCAAATAAAGATGCAGAAATAATTGACTTTACATCCCGGCAGCAATCAATAAATTGAATTCTCGGACAAAAAGAAAGGAAATTGTATCTGTGGCTGCGCAGGCCTGTAATAAACCCGTCCAATCCTTTAATTCTGCTAGAATGAAATGATGGGATTACCTGTCTACCTACTTACCCGGCTACCTGCATGCACTCTGCCACCTGCACTCAATGTGCATGACCCGAGTCCTCCACAAGGCTAGGCAGACCTGTTGCTGAAGCTAGCCTGTTGCTGAAGCTAGCCTGTTGCTGAAGCTAGCCTGTTGCTGAAGCTAGCCTGTTGCTGAAGCTAGCCTGTTGCTGAAGCTAGCCTGTTGCTGAAGCTAGCCTGTTGCTGAAGCTAGCCTGTTGCTGAAGCTAGCCTGTTGCTGAAGCTAGTCACGTGTTTGGGGGAGTGGCTTTGGAGGGAGGCCTGAAGGGAGGGTTGGGATTATTTTGGTTGGATGCTTTCAAGTGCTAGTTCTTCAAATCGCCTACCCTACCTTTAATAGCAATTCTTATTAGAAAACTGAAAAAAAGCGTAATGTATGTTTGCTCTATAGCTGTAATTGTATATTTATAAAAGAACAAGATTGAAGATGGAATTATCCACTAGTATTAAATGAAAGACTACCCCCTCTATGTCTCCTATTGTGTTTGATGCTGTCGCCCTGTGCTCAAGGGTTCAATGGCAAGGTATCCTAAGCTCTTTAAAGGTGTCCTAGGCTCTTTAAAGGTGTCCTAAGCCAATTAAAGGTCCCCTAGGCTCTTTAAAGGTGTCCTAAGCTCTTTAAAGGTGTCCTAGGCTCTTTAAAGGTGTCCTAGGCTATTTAAGGGTGCCCTAAGCTCTTTAAATGTGTCCTAGGCTCTTTAAAGGTGTCCTATGCTCTCTGTCTCCAGCACTGCCCTGCATGGGTGTGGTCCCCTAGCTTAGCGCTGGTGGTGCGAGGGGATCAGGCTTGTTCATCGCAGCCTGTATGTGCTGATCTCTGGGGGTTGATGTAAAGGACAACAGCCCTGCCAGTCCTCTTGACCAGAGACCACCACTGACCTAAGCTCTATAGTGTGCTGTACCAGAGGGGCAGGATAAGAATAAGAATAATAACATTAATAATAATAATATAACATTTGGTTTCTATTGCGCTTTTCAAATACCCAAAGACACTTTACAGCAAGTATAAAATAACGTGACAAAAAATATTCTAAAATAGTTAAAATTGGGACAGACAGACAAGACAATAAGAAAACATGTAGAACTGTTTAAACATTCAAAGCAAATTTGAAGAGATGGGATTTGAGGGAAGACTTGAAGGAGGAGAGGGAGGGGCAGTCCTGGATGGGTTTGGGAGAGAGTTCCAGAGGGAGGGGCAGTCCTGGATGGGTTTGGGAGAGAGTTCCAGAGGGGGGGGGAGTCCTGGATGGGTTTGGGAGAGAGTTCCAGAGGGAGGAGCAGTCCTGGATGGGTTTGGGAGAGAGTTCCAGAGGCAGGGGCAGTCCTGGATGGGTTTTGGGAGGAGGTTTGCATCAGCAGGTCACAGGGCTCGGGTGGTGCATGGCGGTGTAAGAGATCAGTGAGGTTGGAAGGTGCCAGGTTATTGAGAGCTTTGCAGGTTGGGA
>JACYXH010000189.1:362500-430000 GCA_026745465.1 Lota lota
CTATGCAGTTGACACTCCCATTTAACACTGTGCCGCTGCAGTGCTGCTACAAAGAGCGTTTCTTCTTTATTTCTGTTTGTGGATGTGAAAGGTGTGTCAGAGTGTATGTGCCTGTCTGTGTCTGTCTTTCCATCTGTTGGGCTGGCTGTATGAGTGTGTGAGTAGGGGGGGGGGGGGGGGGGGGGGGTGGGGGGGGGGGGGGGGGGGGTGGTGGTGGGGGGGGGGGGGGGTTAAATGTGTGTGTTCTTATGTGTTTGTACATGTGCATGAATGCGTGTGTGTGTGTGTGTGTGAGTGTGTGTGTGTGTGTGTGTCTGGAAAGTATCTTAAAGCCATTGGTATTCCGGAGCCCTGAGCCGTTAATGGCTAAACAAATCCCATCATGTTTGCATTAGTAAACCAGATAGGCCCCGCTCCCCTGGGGGCCAGGCTGCATGCTGATGCTCCCTTCTAAGCCAGCCAGGGTTCAGTCCAGCACCCACACACCCTGCAGCCCTATAGCCCTGCTAAAGCATCCCTCGCCTGTGGTTACAAAGCTTACACTGGACCTTCACTTCATATTGACCTCTCCTCCATGGTCTACACACCCTGGACCAGATGAGTTTCTAACCTCATAGTGTCTGGAGACCTCTCCTCCATGGTCTACACACCCTGGACCAGATGAGCTTCTAACCTCATCTTTAGTGTCTGGAGATCTCTCCTCCATGGTCTACACACCCTGGACCAGATGAGTTTCTAACCTCATAGTGTCTGGAGACCTCTCCTCCATGGTCTACACACCCTGGACCAGATGAGTTTCTAACCTCATCTTTAGTATCTGGAGACCAATCAGCAACCTGTGACCTAACCTTCTGATCTGATCAATCTATCCATACCTTCAACCTTCCCAACGTCTCTCACAACTGGAACCACTAGAACGTCCTCTTTCTGACATGAGGTCACTCTCTCACACCTCTCGAGTTGGCCCAGTCACATGACCCGATCCTAGCTTTCACATCCATTGGCTTTCGTTGGGAACGGTATCGATCAGGGATTTGGGATTTTACTGAGCACGTTGAAAGCACTTGACTCCAACTTCAACAGACAGGATGGCAGCATATGAGCCAGTGTGCAGCCATACAGTTCAGCCCCACTCTATATTTGTACTGATAACAATATGGTAAAGTTCCCCACCACCTTCATGTTTGGACACATAGGCCAGTCATGTGCTGTGATGGGCCAATCCCGCTGATGCTGCAATCACTTATAATCACCAATATGTAATGTTCATAGAGGTTTGTTGTTTTCAGTTGGCATTATTTTGAGGAAAACCTGCGTACTATTGTTTTTTGATGGCCCATGCACCTGTTGCCATAGGTGGCCTGTGATTTGTACAAATTATAAAATGTTGCATTTATTAATTATCATTAACAGTTGATTATTGGTTAGGATTTATGAATCATTTCCAACAGCTTGGGGTTCTGGGGGGGGGGGGGGGGTAAGGATAGCAAACTCTATGAACTCACTACTTCAATCGTTTTCTTCTTTATTGTTTTAGCTTCTCCTTCATGATATATGTTTATTGATAAAGGTCCACAGAGACAGACAGGAATGAGATTTAGAGTTCCTCCTTTACTCTTCACTAGTCTGGATACCAACGCCTGAAAAAAAAGCTGTGAATAATTGATGTTTATAAATTATTCACTTTAGGAATTTATACTAAACAAAATCCCAGAATCAGTTCTTTCTGCAGCTTCAAACAGGCAATGGACACTTTAAAGTAAGCTCCTTTCCGTCTTTTTGTGTCACTATAATTCATAAGGCGCACATTACTACATGCCAAGATGTTATTTAATTATATATATAAGAAAATCAATTTAATACTTCAGCGTAGACTGAGTGCATTTAACGGTGCTGTAGGTAAGAGCTGTTACGTAGGGATAATGTGCAGTGAGCTGGTCATTATGGTGAAACCCTAAACCCTGACAGGGTGATGCAGGACCCTGACGCTAATCACCTTGAATCATCCCGCCAGCTACACGGCTACTTGCTCAAAAAATCAATAATTTGACACAAAATATAATATACAAACATTTATTTTATTGATAAAACAATTATCTTATTGCTCCCACAAAATGATTATCGTCTGTTTGATTCTACGGTTGGAAACAGCGTCCACAGCAACCATCTGTTATTCGTAGCATCGGTCTGCTACACAGAAATAATAGACCATAGAATGCCCCAAGTGACCGATCAGAATCGAGAATTTGACTTGTAATGTATTTGTTTGTAATTGCATTCGTCACCCATTACTGAGTTAAATGTTCTGTGAGAATAGGTTTTGTGCCTGCCTCTGTATGAGACCATTTAGGGTTCAGACCGCTCCCGACTCATTTCTGAACAAGGAAGGCATCGCTACCTAGCCTGACATCGCCAGAACCTCTCCCTTCATTTTCAGTTTCCAAGGGCGTCACCAACGGGCGCAGACCACAATGCCTCTGGACGCCATAGGCTAGGTCTACAACCAATCAGAGCAACGAAACGTGACGAAAAGATGGTGCCGACCAGCGGGGCCAGTTGGTTAATGAAACTTTTCCCAAATCCTGTCGGAAGTACGGCATGACATCTTTCTTCTCAACAAAACGTGAAGTGCCGTCGTCTGTTCTTCTTAAAGTGAAAATATGCCGTCCAGTTGGGTTAATACTGGCTCGATGGCAGAATCAACAGACCGTTCTACAGCAGCGGCAGCCATCTTTGTTGCTGTTGAAAATGTGGTTGTAAACAGTTGTAATTGGTTGGTATATCTTGTACTGGGCAGAAGTAGGATAGGAGGGGAGCCAGACCTTATCTGCAGAGCAAATTAGACAATCTCTTCCCTGATTGGTTTGGGGAATCCATCTTGCCTGTCAATCACAGGTGTTTGAAATGCTAAACGACTCAATGGGAGAACTTAGGGAGGGAGAGAACACGGGGATGGGACCTTTCTTCTGAGCTGTTCAATATCTTGCTCTCTACTGCTACTTTCTGCTCTTTCTCTGTAGAACTCTCTGATCTAGCCCACATCAGCTTTAATGAGTGCAGGTTCTGTGGGAAGAGGAGGCGCTCCATCCTGTCCATAACCTTGTAGAACCACTGGTGTAGAAATTCCTATAACCGCTAGAAAAAAGTGTAAAGGCAAGCACAAGCCATTTAGTAGTAATGCATGGGGTGCAGTGTTGGTCAAATATTTGCCTGAGCTTTCACCCCAACGTTTTTCTTTTATGGAAAAGGCTTGGCTTGTTGGCAGTCATAGTGATACACTCCACAATGTATTTACTCAGTTCTCTAGTTGCTGTGTCAGCACTAACATGAAGTTGTCGTACTTACTCCCAGCAGTGAAAAAAACAACAACAACCACCAAATGAAAGTTTTCCTCCGGCCTCTGTCACATCTCATCGCCTGTTCCAACATCACACACCGCCTCTGCTCTAGTGTGAAATGGTGTGTGCTGGGTGTACGTTTAAGTGTGTGTCTGTCCGTGTGTGTGTGTGTGTGTGTGTGCAGGGGCATGTTGATGCATGCGTGTATCCCTGGCTGATTCAGCCAGATATCTTTGGGGTCGTGCATCTTCCACTTGCCTCATTGACCTTGTTATGCTCCATCTCTCTGTCTCTGCGCTCCACTCTCAGGACCATAATCCGATTGGACAGCGACGGCCTCTGTGGGTGCTTATTGGTTGTTTTGCTCTGGGGTTTTTGCTGTTTTTCTCGGCTCGGCCGTTGCCTCTCCCCTGATATATATGTAGATGCTGTATACATTTCACTAAAGTAATGCATTCGTTTTACTTACGGTAAATACTTTGTTCTGCTCAAGCTTGTTCTTTTAACACCACCCTTCAGTGTCTCTCTCGTCTCCAGCGGCGGGTTCAATCTCCCCTGTTTGGGCTTTTTCAGTTTCTGAAGGAGCGAGCGGGGAGGCCAGGAGGCTTTCTGCATATCAAGTGTTTTATTTTCGTTCCCCCCTCCTGTTCGGAGTCCGACAAGGACGACTGAAGGCGACGATGAGCCCTCCTCCAGGGAACAGCTCGGCCTTGCTAAGCAAGGACGCCAAGGCCTTCGCTGGGACACCCTGGTGTCACGCACATGACTACAATGACAAGAAATGCAACAAGAAGAAACACCATCTAATCATACATTTCAAACACCATGTCGCAGTGTTGTCGACGTTGGGTCAGCATAACACGAGTTTGAGTACGAGTCATCGGAATTTAAATGCAAGAACATTTCTCAATAAACAAAAAGAACACAGCTGTCATAACTTTGAATGGTGCTTATTAAGTTGTAGGACATACTGACATAATAACAAATTCACAAATAAACACCAATTAACCAATAAACCCTCATTCTGCATTCAAAACAAAGAAGTCAGAGTCCAAATGAAGTGAGTTCAGGGTTCACATCCACAGGATACCTTTACTGACCGCATTATACACATCCAGTAAACGTATTTATACAATTAAAGTATTTTATAAAGTAGAAAACTTCGAATATGAATAAATATCAAAGAAAGCTAGCAGAATGTGTCCTTCTGAAGACTTTCTTTAAAGAATACCAGATGCCAGGAGCAGAAAACCCAAGTTGTCTTTACACACTGACAAATGTATTTAAATATAGGTGTCAGGTGGCATCGTCATCTGAATCTATTATTCAAATGTTCTCCAATTCAGTACTTTGGATGAATCCACTGGTACTTTAAGAAACTTTAGCTGAGAGTGTCACAGCCAATTACCTTTCAATGTTGGGAGGAATCATTGTATGAATGAACTGCCAAAACTGTAGGAACCCTCACTCATATCAAAGTCATCTTTTTAAAGAATAAGTGCAAGATGATCGTAGGTACCAAAGAGAAAATAGATAGTTTGCGTCAACCAAAAATTAAAAGTCAAAGTGGTATCGTTTAAGTAGTCAATATTGCAGCCCAAACAGAGTGCTTTGCTAATGGGATGAATGTTATGTTTGCTAATCTACGTCTAATTACGTTGTTAAGGGTTATCAAGGTGTGCATTAAGCATCAGAAAATGATGTCCCATCAAAACCATCGCAATCTCACATCAATTCAGTCTGTCAATGTCCTTCATGCTGATTTTATGGGTGGAGTCTATTTCCCTCCTTGCTACGTAGGCCAGGGACCAATTACCGCAGACGCACAATACAGCGAGAGAGCAGCTGAGTGGAACTACCGGGTTTCAGCCTTTGAGTTCAAATCACACAAAACTAGCCACTTGTACAAAAGGGCCATTGCATAACTAAGAGACTTGTCAACAACGCAGCTTCCCTATCATTACCTTGCATACAAACACAAATCCCAAATATAAAGGAGGGGTTTAGTTGAAGCCCTGAGGCACACGGTATGTACCTCACTGTTCATGCACGAACGCAATGGCCTGTCATAGACTGTTAGTGTTGGGCATTAAACAAGTCTGGTCCTCAGTCTCTGGGTCCATCGTGTCCCCCAGCCTCCTGTCTCCCTCTTTTAGCAATGGCCAAGTGGGCCAGCGGATTGCTACGGGTGGAATGTTTGTTTGAGTTTGAGTCTTCGGTTTAGCTTTATCCATCTTGTCTGTAAGGTAAATAACAAGGCATGCGTTCTGTCTGTCAGTGGGTGAATCCATATCCGCTGCTGGCTCAAATGAGTCTTGGCTCGTGTTGTCAGTCTGTTTGATGGCGACTGCACTGGGGACTTCAAGTCTTCCCTTCTTGTTTTGTCTTTCCTCGTTCCTTTTTCCTTCGCAGCATTTGTCTTTTTGTCCGGGCCGCTGTCACACTGGGACCCCATGAAGAAAAGACCAAACGGTGAACAGTCCTCCCTGATCCCATCACTCCTTCTCCACACCTCCATCTCTGTCTGCGTCATGATGGCCCGCAGCTTCAGGAGCCTGTAAGCGCACCTGCCCAGGCTCTGTCGGCAGTCTACATGCAGGCACGCTTAAGGACTTCGTCTTCGTCTTAAGGTGTTCGTAGTTGCGTACACAGACACACACACACATTGTATGCAGTGTGTGGAAAAAGAAGATAATGGTGCAATTGTATAAATAATGCAAGAGTTTGTGTGTGTGTGTGTGTCCTGCATTTTCTGGTTTGCGCAAGAGAGAGAGAGAGAGAGAGAGAGAGAGAGAGAGAGAGAGAGAGAGAGAGAGAGAGAGAGAGAAAGAGAAAGAGAAAGAGAAAGAGAGAGAGAGCCCTGTCAGCACAACCCTACTCCTCCTGGCACCTCCCTGACATCATGGGAGACCAGCCCTCCCTCCCTCCCTCCCTCCCTCCCTCCCTCCCTCCCTCCCTCCCTCCCTCCACACACCACCCACAAGATACAGCTTTTAATCCCCTCCTGTTATTCTATACTGTACCTCTCTCTCTCTCTCTCTCTCTCTCTCTCTCTCTCTCTCTCTCTCTCTCTCTCTCTCTCTCTCTCTCTCTCTCTCTCTCTCTCTCTCTCTCTCTCTCTCTCTCTCTCTCTCTCTCTCTCTCTCTCTCTCTCTCTCTCTCTCTCTCTCTCTCTCTCTCTCTCTCTACACATATGCACATATAACCAAACACACACCACGCACAGCGAGGAATATGTGTAGTGTTTCGCAGCTATAATTACCAAACCATAATCATTCTAACAATTATAAAACAAAGTAATTGTCAAACAGTCGCACCATTCAATGTTTTTTCAACTTTAATTGAACCAGCTTGGTCCCATAGAGATCAACAGTCTCTTGCTAATGGGAAACACGTACCATTTAAACACTAGCTATTAACTAACTTCAACATCAAATAGTGTTCTGAGGTCAGAAAGAGATAGAAATTGTCGACATGCCGATACTATTTAAATGATTTGTGTTGCCAAAGCACACAAGACCTCACCTGACTCGGGCAGAGGGCTAACATTATGTGGGTTGTAAATAATTTGATCTTCATAAGAATCCCAGGGGTCTGAATAAATACATCCAAATAACAAATGCAGACACCACAGCAAATACGCAGACGTATGGTTTCTGGACATGCCCACCGTGTGTTTATGCTTTACAGACCATTAGTGTATGAGGAAACAGAGTGCTTTTCAATTAATATGTTCAAAATACTATATGGCTGGCAGCAGGCCTGCTGTGTGTGTGTGTGTGTGGGGGGGGGGGGGGGGGTTCTCAGACACAAGCCATCTTTAATAGATGGAGATCTCTGGAGGTATCTGGGGAGTTGAAGCGTGCTGCAGAAAGGAAACATACCAGGGCGCCTGCACTGTAAATAATACAAAGATATCGCTATGTCTTTTCAGACTTGGACCTAAAAATAAAGCCATTATCGCAGCCAGTGTTCAGCGCTTATTTCACGGTGTGGGTCGCCGTGGATGAAAGTGATAATACACAGGTGGAAGGATTTGTTTTACAGCTTATTTGAATTTTCTTCGCCGAAGAAGATTATATAGCAGAACAAAAAGACAAACTTGTTTTTGCAGGTGCAGCTGTGTATTGTCGTGTTGTTTTGTAATATTCACGTTGATCCATTTTGCTATTCTCCTCTGCGTTGTTAGGCAGCCATCTGTAGGTTATCAGCAGTTTCAACAAACAGCTATGAAGTTGGATCCAAGATGCAGAACGCCCACATTCAGAGTGGAACACAAAAGGACTTTTAGTATTACAGATTAGCATTGTATCCTCCCCCACCACCATCCACACAGCACACAGGAACCTTGACATCTGTTCCCTCCTGTCCACGGCTCCTCACTCAACGCTTTCCTCATGTTGCTTCTTTTCTCCACACACACTCACACACACTCACACACAAACACACTCACACACTCACACACTCACACAGGAGAAGCATCCCTGCCACTTATCTCTGTCATCACTCAGGCCACGGAGTGCCTCTCTCACTCTCCAGCGGAATTAAAAAAAGAATGAAATAAAAAGCTAGGAGGTGGATGAGAAAATGTGTGCAGTACTGAGAGACAGAGTGGGGGGCAGTGGAAGGTCTATTGTTGGTGTGGGCGGGGGGGGTAATAAGTTCAGGAAGGCTCTCATGTTTTCTGAAAGGGGGCGCTTTGGCAGCAACACCCAACCCCTCTTCCTGACACGCATCCAATGTCTGTCTTGCAGACGGCCGAGCTCTTTGCACGAGTGATGGATCCCCCCGGTATGAGGGGGGGGGGGGGGAGGATGATAGAAAAGGCACAAACAAACACAGCTGCCTGAGGAAAGAAATGTATTGTAAAAAAAATTTAAACTGACATTGAGGAATAGCAAAGGAAGAGCACTTGCTCCTAATCTGTAAAAAATAAAAATGTATATATATATACACACACACACACACATGCACACACACTGCAAGTCTCCCCAGTGTGGACAACTCTGCGGGAAAGGAAGGATTGTTATTTGCCAAAACACATCAAAAAAGAGTTTTAAAAAAAGAGTTAAAAAGGTAAGGTCTTGGCTGGGCGAGGGTCAAAGGGCAGGCCATCTGACCAGATGTCTCCACCACTGTCTGGAGGAGAACAGGTCACCTCCACACTACTCCACCAGCATGTCCACAGTGGCTTCAAGGTTTATATCATAGACATATAGACATAGACGCTGCGTTGGCCGTACGGTAGTACGTCAACCTCGCCGCCATATTGGAGAGGCCAAGACTGGCCTGTCAACAGATACCAGAAAACGGGGGAGCTGCGGCTCTTCAGGATGAGAAGCACCATAATGTTTACATTTCTCAATGTGATATTTTGACTGAAACAAATTGAAATGATATGTTCAATATTTAAACGACTCACTTAAATCGGTTGAGAAACATGAACGTTACAGTGCTTTTCATCCTGAAAAACCGCAGCTTTACTTTTTTTGCAGGCCAGTCTTGGCGTCTCAAAGATGGCTTCATGGTTTGTATCATAGACAAACGTTGACGTATCGCAGCAAAGAGTCAAAGCAGTCAGTATGGCTTCTATGTGTGTAGGTCTATGGTTTATATGTCTGCTGTAGCCACGTTGCTGATCAGACAGAAGACCTTCAGGTGTGAAGTCTCCCCTTCAGAGGCAGAGCTATCCATGCTGCTCTGGGACCTGCTGTCCATGCTGCTGCTCTGGGACCTGCTGTCCATGCTGCTGCTCTGGGACCTGCTGTCCATGCTGCTGCTCTGGGACCTGCTGTCCATGCTGCTGCTCTGGGACCTGCTGTCCATGCTGCTGCTCTGGGACCTACTGTCCTCTGCTGTCCCCTGCTGTCTCCTGTTGTCCTCTGCTGTCTCCTGCTGTCCCCTGCTGTCTCCTACTGTCCCCTGCTGTCCCCTGCTGTCTCCTGCTGTCTCCTACTGTCCCCTACTATCCCCTGCTGTCTCCTACTGTCTCCTGCTGTCTCCTGCTGTCCCCTGCTGTCTCCTGCTGTCTCCTGCTGTCTCCTACTGTCTCCTGCTGTCTCCTGCTGTCTCCTACTGTCCCCTGCTGTCTCCTGCTGTCCCCTGCTGTCTCCTACTGTCCCCTGCTGTCTCCTGCTGTCTGGGCTGAATGACTGAGGGTTAATAATCCATGTGCAGACAAAATACATATAAAAAATTAGATTAGATTAGATTACACTTTATTAATCCCCCGGAGGGGAAATTCTTGTGTTACAGCACAGCAGCAGTCAAAGAAGATATACAAGATATAATACAATACAAAGTAGTGCTAACATAATGCTAAGGAAATGCTAAAATAATTACTAAAGTAAATGCCAAAGTAAGGACAAAAAGAACAAACAGGGCAAACAGGACAAACAGTAAACAGTATAAATTATAAACAGTATAAATTATAAAGTGGCCCAGTGACAGTACAATTCACAGTATATAAAGTGTGTAAATGCGATGTAAAAAAAAAATTATATATATAAATATAAAATAAGAAGAATATCAAATCAGTTTCCATAAGAACGGCTGCTCAGTTTACGATAAACACTTTTCTTTTTCCAGTTCTTTAAACATTTGTATTAATCTTTACTTACTACTATGTATTTTTGCCTTATGTGTAGTTATTATAGTGTGGTAGACTTAAATACTCTGGATATAATAAAAAAACTGGCAACTATAATACAATTATAGTCAATTTGATGTGATGAAGAGAACGCACTAAGCCAAATAAGGATATGGTCAACTAAAGCTCAGTGAAAGGAATGGGAATCAAACTGGAAAGTATCATCAACCAAACCAAACTTTCTGCCACTGTTTCTATGAGAAGAGAGCTGAGGTTCACACTAGAAAAAATGGCTGAAAAAACTAAATCAACCCAGTTAGAAACGAAAACTTGAACCAAAAATCCAACCGACGGGAACAAAAGCTCCTCCACAATGTAAGCATCTAGCTCTTCCTCGTTGTTGATGGTGTTGTTCCTCCCACCTGTCTTCACAGACACAAATGTTGGTGTTGTTTCACATCAACATTATTAGCCCCACCATTATCATGATTCACATTACGCTGTGATCAAAGGGATGATTACCACACCGTCACGATGAACAGTCGATTTGGAGGCGTTCGCTGTCATGTGGAAAGTTGATTTCAAACACAATTAGAGTTCTGAAGAAAGGCGTTGGCGAGGCTGCCTTGCATCTAGCAGAACACCAACTCTTTCATTTCCCTCCTGCTCTGCTGCTTGAACTCACCTTTCTTTGAGATGAGACCACTCAAGAGACAGAGGTAGGTAAAAGATAAAGAATAGAAGCTAACTTGCCCCCTATAGACACACATACCCCCTCCCAGGTACCTGCACAAGCCAATATACCCAAAGTCAAACACACTGAAAAACTGACCTCAAGAAAGAGAAGAATAAGATCCTATTCTGACTAGGGAAATGAACATTCCTGCAGCAATAGGGTTAGATATGAGAACGACATCATTGTTTTATCTTCTTTTACCTACCTTTATTCTTTTAATGTCATTGATATAATGTCACTGATAACTATTGAGTTTTCAGACTTTTAAGTTCTAACTATTAACTAGGAAATAAGGAATGAGCTGCCATCCACACCACTTTCCTTATTTTAGATTGCTTCACAGTCTTCTGTGTCTCCTTCGCTATTCCAATCAGCTGCAGCCCTTTCCCTCTCTCGGTCTCCCACACCCCCCCCCCCCCCCCCCCCCGTCTCTCTCTCTCTCTCCCTCTGTTTAACTGTATTTACAACACAAAAGCTGCTTTTGATGATGCCTCAAGGTTGTAGCGATAACAAGGGAAGGAATGCTGTTCGTAGGGCGCACTGGAGTGACAGGGCCGTGTCGAGGAGAACAAAGACCAGAAGAAGAGAATTGAGGCACCAAATGAGGAGCTGTCAGCGGAGGCTGGATCTGCTTCAGCACGGTGCTGCCGGGACAGTCGCTGACAGAAGCGCCGTTGACTGTGACTAGCATTTGTCTTGTGCACAGATCTTCCTCAAGGGGTGTGTTTACATGAACCCGCAGGCGAGGGCCTAATGAGTACGCCGGCTGACAGCCCGTTCCAGGCCGTGAGAGAAAGGGTGCAAAAAGATCAGTCGCCTTCGGGGGGTTAAAATTAGAAAATGTGTACTTGATGCTATTTCTGAAAAGTGTTTTTATCGAGCGATGATCTGCTGATCTGCAAGTGTTGATCTGCACTCCTTATGGAGTGTGTGTGTGTGTGTGTGTGTGTGCGCGTTTGTGTGTGTGTGCATGCCTGAGCACATGCGCGCATGTCTGCCTGTGTGCGTGCATGTGTGTAATTACAGGAATCGTCGAATCACATTACAGCTTCCACAGTCGACCTCTAGGCTCAATTCATCACTGCTAGCTATAGTTGCTCCACCGCTGCTGTTATAGCCGGCAGGCTCTGAGTACAGTTAGCAGCAAACACACCTCACACCTCCATCCTCCCTGATCAGCATCATCATCCATCATTCACCTGATTGGTGGTTGTCTGTTCACGGAGCTTTATGGAAAACTACCGTGAGCCACAACTGGGGATGAGCAGAGAATGCCCGCTGCGCTAGGCGTGGCAGCGTGGCCTGCAGCACTCCTGGGCCATAATAGTAATCTGAGCTGGTGTATAAATAGGCCACTGTTGTAACTACACTGTGGCTCGCGGCGTAGGCTACTGCGTGCCGTCTGGTAGATCTGCGCCTTGGGTGGATTGGATCCGATTCATTATGGAGAGGATTATGCATGATAGATGCTGTCCAGGTAGCAGTGCTGCTCGCTTCACAGGACTACCATTATACTGCAACCTCCTCCACAATGTAACATTCTACTACAACCTCCTCCACATCATAACATTATACTACAACCTCCTCCACATCATAACATTATACTACAACCTCCTCCTCCACAACATAACATTATACTACAACCTCCTCCACATCATAACATTATACTACAACCTCCTCCTCCACATCATAACATTATACTACAACCTCCTCCTCCACAACATAACATTATACTACAACCTCCTCCTCCACAACATAACATTATACTACAACCTCCTCCACATCATAACATTATACTACAACCTCCTCCACATCATAACATTATACTACAACCTCCTCCTCCTCCACATCATAACATTATAACACAACCTCCTCCTCCTCCACATCATAACATTATACTACAACATCCTCCACATCATAACATTATAATACAACCTCCTCCTCCACATCATAACATTATACTACAACCTCCTCCTCCACATCATAACATTATAACACAACCTCCTCCACATCATAACATTATACTACAACCTCCTCCTCCACATCATAACATTATACTACAACCTCCTCCTCCACAACATAACATTATACTACAACCTACTACAACCTCCTCCACATCATAACACTATAATACAACCTCCTCCTCCTCCACATCATAACATTATAATACAACCTCCTCCTCCTCCACATCATAACATTATACTACAACCTCCTCCTCCTCCACATCATAACATTATACTACAACCTCCTCCACATCATAACATTATACTACAACCTCCTCCTCCTCCACATCATAACATTATACTACAACCTCCTCCACATCATAACATTATACTACAACCTCCTCCACATCATAACATTATACTACAACCTCCTCCACATCATAACATTATACTACAACCTCCTCCTCCTCCACATCATAACATTATAACACAACCTCCTCCTCCTCCACATCATAACATTAAACTACAACCTCCTCCACATCATAACATTATACTACAACCTCCTCCTCCACAACATAACATTCTGAATGTGGCCCACTTGCACTCGTCCAACACAACTGTCAGGTTTTCTGGAAAACGCTGCAGATGAGATACTAAACAATCAAACTAAACACTAAGCACTGAACAATAAAGTTGTTCAGAAACAGATTTCAAAGGCCAGGAGACATGTTGTTCAGCACAAGGAAAGAGTGAAAGAGCTTTGTGGACCTGACCCTCCTGGGTTTCTTATTTGACAAAAACATCTCCATCAGGGCAAATGGGACGTATCCTAGGTGGCTCCCCCATCTGTGAGAGTGTACCTCCAAGAAGTATTCTACTAAGGAGCTGTGGAAAGCACAGTATGCACACAAAGTCACTGGACACACAATGCGCCACACAATCTTTCTTTTTGGCAAGAAGGAAATATAACCTAAGAAACTTCATTGCAAAGTCAATCACTCTGTAATCTATGGTGACACAGACGCTGCGATAGCCTACTAGTGACACTATCACCATTACTCTGCATTAGAAGATAAATCTACTAAGTCTATTGTTGCATCACCGTCATTTGTAAGAATGGTAAAGGCATATGATCACGGTGTTTTTTTATGAACTTACATTTGTTATAAATGACATGTAGATGAGCCCTCTGTGGTTCCCTGCTGTTCTATAGACTACTATACATCAACCTTCAAGTCTCTACACACACACTGTTCTATAGACTACTATGCATCAACGCTCAAGTCTCTACACACACACACACACACACACACACACACACACTGTTCTATAGACTACTATACATCAACCCTCAAGTCTCCACACACACACACACACACACACACACACACACACACACACACACACAGCTACTGTTCTATAGACTACTATACATCAACCCTCAAGTCTCCACAATGACACACACACATACACACATATACACACACACACTCACGTGCACACATACACACACACACACACACACTCACACACATGCTAAAGCAAGTGGTATCGTCGGCACATGTAGAGATGCAGTTGTGCTTTGGGCAGAAAGTAAAGCTAGGTTGATGCCAACATCTCCTCTGCTGTTTGGGAAGCTTCTACCGTTGAACAGTGTCCAGTTCTGTTCATCCCTAACCGCAGGGATTTCAATGATCATTTTCCGTCTCAGGGGAGGGCTTAGAACTGGAATTTGCATACTAAAGGACAGAATAAAACAGCAGTGAAAAACAAGTCAAAGACTTGCTAGATATACAGGATATACAGGATATGCTGAGGATATGCCATCACCCTCAGCATTTACTTTCAGAGACAATATCCAATAGCAGCTCCTTGTTTGAAGCTGTATCTGCACCTCATCGGACAGGGCGGGGTCAGAGTTGTAACCCGGAGGTCCAGCTAGGTGCTGCAGGAAGCAGGAAGCACAACATTAAGGTTCATTTGAGAGAGAAACAAAACTCTCAGGTAAACCACAGGGACAGCAGCATGTTCCCCGGGCTTCATCTCGCGGGCAACGCCTGGAGCGGGCTGCATCAGAGGGCTGCATCAGAGGAGCGAGAGAGAGGGCGGGACTTCCGGGCATGCTTGGCAGGGAGCGATAACCATTTCAGATACATGGTGAGAGAGAGGGAGGGACTTCCGGGCATGCTTGGCAGGGAGTGATAACCATTTCAGGCACATGGTGAGAGAGAGAGGGAGGGACTTCCGGGCATGCTTGGCAGGGAGCGATAACCATTTCAGGCACATGGTGAGAGAGAGAGAGAGAGAGGGAGGGACTTCCGGGAATGCTTGGCAGGGAGCGATAACCATTTCAGGCACATGGTGAGAGAGAGAGAGGGAGGGACTTCCGGGCATGCTTGGCAGGGAGCGATAACCATTTCAGGTACACGGTGAGAGAGAGAGGGAGTTCTGATAGAGGGACATACTTTGTTGCTGTGCTTCTTCATGTTGTTCTTCTTCTCACTCCGAGGACTGTTAACTGGAGTTCACAGCTCATAGGAAGTAAGAGAATGGAAATTGCGCTACAGTCGACTGGAATAACATTCAATAATACAATTCCTGATCCACTCTTACCACTGGTAAAATACAGGCCCAAACACAGGAGCCACTTATGATTGATCCACTCTCACCACAGGTAAAATACAGGCCCAAACACAGGAGCCACTTATGATTGGCTGCTAAGATCAGGACAGAGTCATCAGGACAGGGAACTACTCAAGCTAGTAGCTTTGTTCATTATAAAAAGGGGGATTGGATTATCCAGCTCCAGATCGTTTCATGTTTCATGTTGCTGGTATTGAACTGCAGTATTTCTTCCTGGCAGTTCATTTTTGCATCAGTGCATATGAGCTGAAATAAATTGTGTGAATTGGTTTGGCATGATTTTACCCCTCTGTGTGATGACCTCCCAATGTGTGCACGTACACACACAAACACACAAGCACACACTATCTGCATTCTATCCACGCAGGCAGTGTGGACGAGTAGACAATTGGGATCTGAAGTTTTACACAGCAGGACGGAGCACGTCGCTTCACACACAAGCCAGGCTACAGTCTGCTCGCGGGGTTTGTACGCCAACTTAGCCACCGAGTCGAGATGATCTGACAATATGCGGTAAGAGGAACTAACTGTGTCGGAAGAAGACTAGATGGACATTCTGGTTGCCATGTTTACGTGACACGTCCAGACGCATCAACAGCTTGTCATCTCGCCGTACAAGGCTGTCTCGTATCCGTGCGAATGAGCTTCTTTTAGACGCACGTTACGGCGAAGACTTCTCGGTAGGGGAGGCGAAAAGATAAACAGAAAAATGGGAGAACAGTAATCAAAGTATTTTATTTCTCTCGCAACTTCTCTTCCAGAAAGTTTGCTAATTGGGATCGTGGAGGTGCTTCGTAACCCGCCCCCCCACCCCCATCTGACAACCCCCACCCCCATCTGACAACCCCCCCCCCCCCCCCCCGTTTCTGAACATCGGGGCTTATCTTTCAAACTCTCTAATCTTCCATGAATTAATGATGAAGTATGAGACGAGTCACCCGCAATGATTCACTTTACTTACACATGGTTTACAAACCAAGACGCCATCCCATAATGTATGCAACAGGGTTTAAGCGATGGCTAGGATCAAAGAACAAAATGAAATAGCACATATGTAGGTGGTATACAGATCATTAAACTGAATTAAACACAACGCAAACACTAACGAGTGTGGAGTGTCAGTCCGAGGGCCTAAGCATCGGCCCCCAGTGAGAGACAGAAGGGAGGGGGTCTGTGGTAATCACTGCCGTATGCAACGATTAGGAGTTGAGCTAATTGTAATGATCACGAAAACAAAACGACCAACAAGAAAACGTTCATTTGCACAGTTTCAACAGGGCTGTGTCTTAATGTGTTGTTGGTGCTTCATGCCGCACATCCATCTTCCCTGGCGACCTCACTGATCTCAATTACAGGCCCCTAACCAGGCATGCTGGGTCGTCCAAACAAAGCGGGATCCAATTCAGGGTGATGAGCTAACTTACCCTCTCTACTCATGATGAGCCCTTGCTAGTTTGACCCCCTTCATGCTCTGCCATCTCAACCTGGGAGGCCTCTCGCTCTGTGCTACAGGATGCTAGCTACGTGGAGCTAGCCTCACCTGGTGGAGGAAACGCCGAGGCCACCACATGACTCTAGTCATAGTTTTACAATCAATCAATTAGATGATTAACCTAATAACAGCAACGAGAGGTTGACTTTAACCATAATTATAAAACATATTGCCAATCCCCCTCATATAAAACCTACAATTGGCTAATTCACAGCCAACCAATGACACTTTCACAATATCTAATAAAATCCTAACACATTCAAATAGCATTACTGTAAAGTGCAGAGAGACATTTACTTCTCAGGGCAAACTATCTTTTTTGCTATAATTGACTTTCTATCAACTAGAATACAAATTATTTTAAGTCATGTAAATGTGCAAAGTAGCCCATTAACAGC
Source organism: Lota lota (assembly GCA_026745465.1). NCBI lineage: Eukaryota > Metazoa > Chordata > Actinopteri > Gadiformes > Lotidae > Lota > Lota lota. The sequence goes on from JACYXH010000189.1 coordinate 379,640, forward strand.
ACTCAGAGTGGGGGCCGACTGTGACAATGCTGTCTGACATTTACAAAGGAGAATCCTGAGAGAAAGGGGAGCCGAGTATGTGGTGAGAGAACTACACTAACCAAAGGTTTGAGGTTACCAGTTATGGCTCCACATGCTTCAGCATACTGTTCTGCTCAGCCATACTGTTCATACACACGCACACACAACCACACACACACACACACTAAATGCCACACTAGCGGCCTCTCATGGCCAGAGAGCATGTTGGCTGATTGGCTCTGACACCACGGGATATTCTTGTCATCAAGAGCAACAATGGGGCAAATAACAAGTCAGCTTACAGTGATGTCAGTCTTCTTTATTTGTTATGTTATTTTAATAAAACCAAAAGAACCAAACTGGTTCTCCACTTTACTAAATATTAGTTTTGCCGTCACTCTCGTTGTCTTCCCTCCGTTAGTCAGAACAGACAGACTGAGGAGTTGTGGATGGATTGATTTTAATTACATAGATTGGAACAAAAGCAAAAACATGCAGTGATAAGTTAGATGCTGGGGCTATGTATAATGGATGTACATGTTTTGGCAGGTATTGACTGATGATTACTAATGACAGGATGTGTAGCCATATAAACATAAAGACAACAGATAGACTTCCCAAAATGCATATTGGCTTACAAATGTCTAACGAGGTACAAATACCGTTCTACTGTATTAGTGAATGATTACACGGGTACACACACACACACACACACACACACACACACACACACACACACACACAACACACACACACACACGTTACTGCTCTTTCAGTTCTCGCTGAAAGAGCAATCATGGCGGATAAATCAGCAAATGCCATACAAGGATTAATGGATTAATAACATCTTTAAATGTCATTCTAATATTGTGTTCAGGTGTACTTTTCACACACACACACACACACACATGCACACACACACACACACACACACACACACTTTATTTTACAACAGTAATAGTGTCACAGCTAAAAACGAATCTCACAGACAAAAAGCTGTCTCCATGTTACAGCACACCGGCTCAGTGTGTGTGTGAGAGAGAGCGAAAGAGAGACAGAGAGAGTGTATACAGTACACACAAAAAATTGTGTGTGTGGTGTGGGTGTCTGGTGGCTTGATCAACAACCTTGGGTTGTTGGGCTTCCACTAAAGTACAGTCCATGTAATCAACACAGTGTTACTGGCACCAGACATCGGAAATACGCTGTGATGTGTGTCTGTGTGTGTGTGTGCGCGCACAAGCCTGCTGGTTTGTCTTCCTATGTTCCTACCCCTTTCTTAACCTTTATTAGAATGTATATATGGATGTGTGTGTATGAGAAGGGCACACTCACACATACACACATACATACAAACACACACACGCACACACACACACACCGGGTACGATTTGTAAAAAATAAAACAGGGGGGGATATTTTCTTAAGTAAAATTGTAATGTCATGACATCTATCCTGACAAACCCTATACAAAAGGGTGCATTAAATCCCAGCCAGACAGGACACACACACTAATATATATATATATATATATATATATATATATATATATATATATATATATATATATATTTCTTGTCTTTTTACTATGCACTTATTTACCGCAATTAATTTAACAAATTTAGTCTGTGCCCTGTCCTCCATGTTGTCCTTGCATATAGACTATATGCCTACTATATATCCACCATGGTTTTCTGTGCTGCATGGGGATGCTCCAATCGCTCTGACAAAAGGGTACGGATGCTCTCCTCCCCATCGACGTGGGGAGGAGAAACAAATGGTTGGCTCAAATCGGCAGGAGCAATCTAACTGTAATCAAAGATTACAATGCCAAAAAAATAAGTGAGGTACTCATAATCAAACACTGGAATAGCACAAACAAAGAACACACCAGTGGGAAGCTTAATGTTTGATTTATTAAAAAATAACTAAACTGAAGTCACTCTGCAGGCACAAAAAACCAGAGGGATGGAAATCCCCCTGCATACATACATACATACATACATACATACATACATACATACATACATACATACATACATACATACATACATACATACATACATACATACATACATACATACATACATACATACATACATACATACATACATACATACATACATACATACATACATACATACATACATACATACATACATACATACATACATACATACATACATACATACATACATACATACATACATACATACATACTGTATACACACATACACACATACATAATTACATACACACATACATACATATAAAAATCCATTACCCCCAAACCAACCCCAAGCACACTACAACTACCTATTATTATATTATCTGCATTATATTCTGTATTTGCATAGCATTTTATTTATTTATTTTATTATTATTATTTATTTTTTTGCACTACCACCGTGGCTGGTACCACTACCGCTTGAACACATTGTTGTATTGATGTTGCTACTTATTATTATTTATCATTACTTACTTTGTTATTGATCTTGTATTGATGCTGCTAAGTGACTGTTGAGGATCCAAGCCTAAGAATTTTACTCTTGCGTACTTGTACGTTAAGATGTAATAAAAGCAACTCTGATTCTGATTCTGACATGCACACACACACATACATGCATAATTACATACATGCTTTCATACATACATACACACATATATACATTCATACACACACACACACACACACACACACACACACACCCACACACCCACACACCCACACACCCACACATACATACATACATACATACATACATACAGTGTGTCATCAGAAGAGAAGACACAATCTGGCATTTTCTTCCATTTGTCTCAACAGCATGATTCTCTCCTTCTGCCTGGCATACTCTTTGTGAAGCCAATTAAAAACCGCACAGACTAATAAGGCCACGGCAGCTTGTCAAGTTAAAAACCTCGGAAATGCCTTCCGATAAAATGTGCGGATGGCATTTCAGCCGGATTTAAATATGGCAGCCCCTGATGAAAGTATCTCTTACCCAGCCATCACGTGTTTGGTTTGGCTTCTAATTGGAGAGCGATAACTTTTACTGGGTTTGGTCATCTCGAATCCAAACAGGAATCGGCCATGGCCATCGGCGTGCCCTACTTTGAGTTGCGAAAGCGGGCGTGGCGTCGGTATCGCTGACGGGACACTCTGGCAAAGTGAATACCTAAGTGAGATATGGCTCCTCTGGATTCTATTAGCGGCTCCTTAGCTCAGGAAAGGTCAGACGTAATTTCCGCAGGGGGAGATAATTATATGAGAGGCTGGCCCTTCCCTTGGCCTTCTCACCGCAAACAAGGGTCTCCGTGGAGGTCTGCTCCCTCGCCTTATGACTCCATAATTATCTACTTGGTATGTCAACTCCCAAGCCAGGTCATAAAAGACTAACTGAATAGAAGACCTTCCGTGAGGCTGCCGCCATATAGAGTAAAAAAGAAATAATTAAACATCTATAAAGGTTAAAAACATGCTTGCTTAAGTCTGGGTCATGCAAGAGAAGCTATGGTTAACACAGTCCCACATAAATCAGGAAATGGTTTTGTATAAACCTAAAGTGACAATTCTATTCTCCCACTTATGGTTTGTCTGTCTTGCAATCTGCTGGAAGAAGACTTTGGAGTGGATTGGGTGAACAAAGACTCACTCAAACCATCTGGGACATTCATGCAAAGTGTCCATGTTTAATGACTTATTTTACATACAGAAGGGAGAACTAAAGAACTAACCCTAACCCATAAAACTCCCACAGAGAAGTGTGAAAGAATGGAGCAGTGGTGACAAGCATTGACGAGTGGACTGCGATAGATGTTGAGGAACAGACATCAAGGGACACCGAGAGAGTCACATGTGTTTCCCGTGAATCAAATAACATAGAGTTGAGGATTCAAGGATTTAGTGGCGGGGAGGGAGGTCACAGGCGCGTGTGTATTTCTGCTGCACACCGGCTCATCCGAGGGGAAATTAAGCATGGCAAACTGGAATTACATGAATTAGCAGGTAATCCTGCACCGTCGCTGGCCTAATCTGCACAGGGGGATGCATGGATCAAATCAGAGTGTGCATGTTTTACCACAGGATAAGGGTTCTTCCGGGTGCTTAAGGGAGGAGACTAGCAATCACAACCACCCATTGTAGGCTAGTTTGTGCTCATTTGTGCTGAATTGGTGACTTTGTTCACTAAGTCACCAATTCAGCACAAATGAAATGGACACACTCCGAAAACACAGATCGACGTTGTTGGCTCTGTATTGGCAACATACAGGCAAATCGTGTCCACAAATCCCATAAGGGGGGAGCAATCAAACAATAGGATGATTGCATGAAAATCATTGCATCTGTGAAAATGTATGTCCTCTTTGGGGACATTACATTACTATCTACTACCCATCTATACAAGAGCTGAGTTGAAAGCCTCACCACTATATACTGGATCGACTTGTTCATCTTCATCCACAAACTATATCAAATAACGACCACTTACATCTTTATTGTTATGAATACTGTTTTCTGCAGCCTTGTGATAGACAGGCAACATGGATTCCATAAATCAATGAGATGCCCTGATTGGTCAGAAATGATCCGGGAGCCGTCTACAATCTAAATGGCTCGTTCAGAGGCGCAGTAAACTCTAAACTCATATTCCCACAGAGCATCTGACTCAATAATGGTTGACGGATGGCTATGGCATTTCTAACAAATTACACTCAAAAGAATAGCTCTTAAATCTTACCTGCATCACCTTGAATCAGAGAGTGTAATGATGCCTTTCCGGTCCCTTTATGTAAAGGGGTACAGGGAGTCCCAGGTGGCTGGGTTTGAGCAGGGGAGGGAGAGAGAGATGAGAGAGAGTGATGGAGAGAGAGAGAGAGTGATGGTAGAGAGAGTGATGGTAGAGAGAGAGAGAGAGAGAGAGAGAGAGAGAGAGAGAGAGAGAGAGAGAGAGAGAGACAGAGACAGAGACAGAGACAGAGACAGAGACAGAGACAGAGACAGAGAGAGTGTAATTCAATATGGTGATCGCTCTGGGCCGAACGGCCAGCATAGATGTGTTAGGATCGACCGGTCACCCACTCCTGTGTACCCCAGTCGATACGGGGAAACACTTGTGAGGGCCTGCTGGGCCAGGCCGCGGCAGGCTGCCCCTGACCTGTGGCAGTCTGCCGCTGGAGTCCTCACATAGAGGAGAAGATAAGACAAGAGGGATTAGAGATGGGTTTCAAGGTGTGTGTGTGTGTGGGGGGGGGGGGGGGGGGGGGATGTCTCTTCACATGGGGTAGTACACGCAATGTCCATAAAGTACACCCACACACTCTCTCAATATGCATAGTGCCAGTGTATGGCAATTTGATCTTTATCTGCGTATGGGTGGGGAACGGAAAGCTTTGGAGTGAAAATGGAATTGCTAATCCTATCCAATGCACAGGGATTCTCTCTCTCTCTCTCTCTCTCTCTCTCTCTCTCTCTCTCTCTCTCTCTCTCTCTCTCTCTCTCTCTCTCTCTCTCTCTCTCTCTCTCTCTCTCTCTCTCTCTCTCTCTCTCTCTCTCTCTCTCTCTCTCTCTCTCTCTCTCTCTCTCTCTCTCTCTCTCTCTCTCTCTCTCTCTCTCTCTCTCTCTCTCTCTCTCTCTCTCTCTCTTTCACTGTTCACTGGGTGGGAACACAATAGATACAGGATTCTTGAAGGACACAGACTAATTACCACTATCTTACACACACACACACACACACACACGCGCGCACACACGCATAGACAGAGCGAGGTAGAGGTGTTGAATCCAGGAGAACGTGTGGGGAACAGGTGCAGAGTGGCTCAGGCAGGAGTGTTATCGGCAGGTGACACAGATGTGTTTTGTCTCTGTGGCGACGCATATTTAACGATGACTGATGTCCTCAAGGTCTGAGAGCTTGTTGTCACGTTGCCGTCGACAACTCTGCTGCTTACAGTCTGTAGAAGTAATGGGCCTGGCGAGGCTCCAGCCGTGCAAACACACACACAAACACACACACACATGCACACACGCACGAGAATTCAAGCATGCAAACAAACACCCACACATGCAAACACACACATGTGAATGCGCACACACACATGAATGCACACATGCAATCACCCATACACAAGCTTGCACACACGCATAAACAAACGTGCATGCACATACACAAAAACATGCACACATTCACAATCATGCACACACAGGAATTATCCAGAGTGGTTGAGGAATAGGATAGGGTAGGATAGGATAGCAAATGATAGGCTAAAGGAGCATCACATAGAGAACGATAAGATAGCCTGTCAAGAGAAGAGAGAAGGGATTGAGCAAGCAACATTATGAATAGGACAAAAATACCTCTTGCATGCAGTTTGAGAATAAAAAAAACAGCAACAGTGCACATAACGGCACAAGTACACTGTCACACCAGACTGCCAGGAAATGATCCCAGGTCACAACAAATGATACAACCATTTAGCGATCCATTTTGGCTGTTTCTTTGGCAGGCCCAGGAGATCTGCATTTTACCATAGCGACCGAATGACCTCCACATACTTTTGTGATGCGTCAGGGTGAATCAAAAGCACTTTGTTCTTTGATGGAATTGGAATATTTTGGGGGAACAAAAAATATATAATTATGGAGTCCCATATGCACCATCTACAATTGAGTTATCATTTCAAAGTTGTCTATCCCAGCCATCTGCTCTTTAATGTTGTTTCATACCCAAAAAAATATTCAAAAGGATGGTGGTGTCAGTTGAAAGTAATCAGGCTGCTTTTATTGCCCACAGACAGACACACACACACACACACACACACACACACACTCACACGTGGGTGTGCATGCATTGACTACAAACACAATCAACACACAACTACATGTGAGTGTGCACACACTCCACCGTCCTCCTGAGGGGAAAGAAGCTCCTTCTTCAGAAGACCTGTGATTATTATTTCAGTGTTTTGAACAGAACTCCAAAAACAAAGTCACCTTGGCATGAGTGTCCCCACTCTTCCATTCCAGTAGGATGGGGTTAGCCCCTTCTCCCACGCCAAACAACATATCCTGCCCCCCTCCCACAGCACCTGAGTGGCATTAAAGAGGGACCATGGAGATAACGAGGTACCTTACCTTGAGGCCAACACAGAGCGTGTGTGAACCGTCAAGCTGATCCCCTCCCCCAGCACGCCTCTCTTTGTCTTCCCAGTACTAGCCTCTATCTATCCGGTTGCTCTTGGATGAACCTACAAAACCATGCAATACTGGCGTGACTGAATGAGTTCTGCAGGCGCCCAGGGACTGTCATTGTGTGTCCTCTGAGTGTAAGCCCGACAGGGTTTCGACGTGTGTGTGTGTGTGTGGAGGGGGGGTGGTGGGTTCTAGTTGTCATGGCTATGAACAAATGGCAGAATGGTTAAATGTTCCTATTAGCAGAGTTCATTAAATGAGTAATGGTGACCCCGGTGTCGGCTTGCCCGCGGGGTACGCTGGCAAAACCAAAAACAACCGAAACCAAAAACCAAAATCTTGTTCTTACCTTCCGGTGCATCTTGCTATCTGCAGCAGCCATTGCTGTCTCTCACCTTCATCTAGCTCTCCTCTGTGGCCTCTCCTTGTGTTCATTCTTCACCAGCTGATGATCAACACGCTACGGGATGCATCGAGTGTCTCAAAGAACGTCTCCCTGTAACGAGGCTCTTCTGCTTTTGGCCTCCTAGGTTTTCCTTTAAGGATTCAAGGCGCAGAAACAGAAATGGATGGTTCAATTGAAACTCACCAAAGGAAAAGAACACCACCACACATTAGTTCTGTGTACTTGACACAGAATGTTTCATCACAACATGGATTAATTGTTCAGAATAAAGAATGAGTTGCAGGGTGTTCATCTCAGAAGCTATGGAAGTGGACCTGACGAATAGAGAACTGGGAGCGAACTGAAAGCTGGAGATTCCCTCATCAAAGTTCTCAGCTCCATCTCTCTCCACTGACCTTCAAATACTTCCATAGATTCAAGTAAATATTGATAACTTGAATTGATTGATTTAACATTGCACATAGGCCTGCACAAACATTGGCTTGAATTTGCATTCTGCTCTGGGTAATTGATGTTTGTCAAAGGGACTCAGATCCTCTCTGGCCACATAGCATGGAACTAAGAGAGCCAAATGAAAACCTAAGCTGTTCTGTCCCCCCAGAATGCATGCAGATCATATGCCTGCTAACTTATTTAGACTGGGAGGGTTAGAGAGAGAGAGAGAGAGAGAGAGAGAGAGAGAGAGAGAGAGAGAGAGAGAGAGAGAGAGAGAGAGAGAGAGAGAGAGAGAGAGAGAGAGAGAGAGAGAGAGAGAGAGACTGTGAGGGATAGACTGCGATGGATAGAGGTAGAGAGAGAGACTGTGAGGGATAGACAGAGAGAGAGAGAGAGAGAGAGAGAGAGAGAGAGAGAGAGAGAGAGAGAGAGAGAGAGAGAGAGAGAGAGAGAGAGAGAGAGAGAGAGAGAGAGAGAGAGAATACCTGTATATGGAACAGAGATACTCTGTTGTAATTTTATGCAAGTCCAAGTCAAGTCTCAAGTCTTTGGTTCTAAGTCCAAGTCAAGTCTCAAGTCTCTTATGGTTGTAACCGTTTTATTTCATTACTGATTCCAAGACTGATTCCAATTCTGATTTTTTTCTTTTATTAAAAAGCTGAATATCAGCCCATTTCCAAACTTTGTAAAATATGAATACAGTAAATGTATACATACAACAATACTGAATTGTAAGCAATATAACTAATGTATTATTTAATTATACATTTTCTTAAAAATGAATAGGCCTTCACACATAACAATACAAATTATTGGAGACAAATGTATGTTACAATATAGTGTATTTGTTTTACTGTATTAATGTGGCGTTTGTTATCCTAATAGTTATTTGATGATTATATCACGGTTCTTAGTTTGCGCGATACACGATATATTAGCAATATGTGAGTTATTGTTCATTTGTTGAGCCGACGGAAATGCGTTGTATGCCTTTAAGAAAAGGATGTAAACACAGAGCACTACAGAGTTTAGTTTGGACTACTTAAGGAAAGGACCTATAATGCCACAGACTGTAAGGATAATACACACCCACCACCGATTGAACCCAACATACAAGAGTTTGGCCTGTGATGCCCTCTGTACGATATGCACAGAACTCCAACGGACGCGCGTGCGTCTCCACGCCAGTAACTACACGGCTTGTGCACCGGAGGCATAAGGTTATGCAAGGAATGACATTGGTCTCTTCAGACTTTTCCTTAAGGTTAATGCAGCCAAAACAAATTAAGATTGTTAACAACGTCTCAAGGCAAATCTCAAGTCACTGTGTAAGTGTCGAAGTCTCAACTCCAAGTCGCAAACTCGAGTCCCCATCTCTGGCATGGAATGGCCATTCCATTTGAACCCATTTCACTTTCTCACATCAACCCATTTCTCAATCCATCAGCAGATAGAGATAATGTTGCTACACACTGACAACATGCGCATAAGCTTGGCAGCATCAGCACCGCAAAGTTGAACATTCCTTGGCACATCACAACACACACTCTCTTACCTGCGTTGTTGAGCCGAGCACATTGTTTTCCACAAGTGCTATTACGGTATGCCTTTTGTGATGAGAGTCAGCAGCTCCTAAGTGAGTCCATCGATTGGCTCCCCCCTTGTGTGAAAATGCAAAATCCCCCCACCCCAAACGGTAAACTGTTCATCATCGCCTGCCAAAAGGCTGCAGACGGCCCAAAGAATGGAAAGGAGCTGGCACACTGAGCCATGAGCCACAGTGAAGAGTAAGTAAGAAGCCCTTTTCCCAGCACAATGCAGAGAGAAATCTGTAGAGAGATGGGGCCCTGGCCCTGCATAATACATAGCCAGGATAATGCATTCATTAAGCACTAACAGCCCCCCACAGATGAGCTGCAGGATTATTACCATGCTGGTGCTTTGCTATTCACAGCATGAATAAAAGGAGTCTGTAATGCTTTTAACCTGTCGAAGAAGATTTTGAAAGGTTGGTTTAAAGTGGATTGTGTTGCTGCTGCTGAGTTTCAACTCAGACCGTGTCATTGTTTCCTTTTCTTTTCATGTATGGCTGACATCTTTTCACTTTGTGTACTCTTCTTTTCATCTTCAGGGGACTGAAGGGGAACTGGGCAATATGGAGAAAATCGAATGGAATCATGATTTTATTATGGTGGTGGTGTGAACATACTTGCTAAAGTAAACTCAGTCGAATAATGACTCTACATCGGCAAACGATTACAAAGTAGGGTTCATGTTAGAAAACAAAAGACTAAAGTTGTCCTCTAAGCAGAATGATTAAGCATGTGATTGAAAGATCAATATTTGGTCAGTGAACAGCCTAACCCTTGCCCTATTGAATCACCCACCCACGCAACATTTCAGCACTGCTCCTAGCTGCACGTCTCCTCAGCCAGACAAGAAGGTCAAGATATCTCCTGCAAAGTATCCATGGCTCTCCATTGTGACATTCATGGTTTCTGTAGGGAGTCTTACACCTTGCCATTGGCTGTACTCCCCCCATCGCTGACACTGCTAGAAATAAACACATCCTGAGGCTGTCAGACTCAAACTGTGACAGGATTTCACATTTTGACCGCAATCCACACATGATATGGACAAGGGGCCGGCCTCGTCATTAACACCACACACCGGGCCATCTAACGTCACTAGGCTCCACTACAACTCACAAGTCTCCCCGCCTATGGATGGTTAGAATCCAAAAACAATTGCACAGAAGATAAGGAATAGGAAACTAACTGTACCCCGGTCACCGCGCCCCCATGCTCTCCTGAACACTGTGCAGCTGGTGTTCGCCCGTACCTCAACACATTGAAACAAGAACCAGAAGGTCTGGCACCAGGACATAGATAACAGTTTTTGTTGACTGTTTGAGCAAAATCACTTCACTTCTTCACAATCTGTTCTCTCTCCAGTTTCCCTCTGCAGAGGCACAAAGGAACAAGTGGAAGTAAGCTACCTATGCAGGTATAAGGGGCCACCATGTGCGGTGGTCCCCCTCACCCCCCGTTTTCCCTTTGGAAGCAGCCCTTGATTGGGACAGGGCTCAGCTGGGTCTCTGTGAGCCTGCATTCATTAATGAATAGGTCCCTGTTTGTCCCATGCCACGGTAGTCAGAGGACACATTCATGCCCCCCACACAGGCATCACTCCCATGGGCTCTTGTGGACCCTGCTAAATGCAAAAGGTTGAGAACATAAGAGAACATCTGGTGAAAACAGAAGCATGCTCTAGTGCATAGTATTTTGATCCATTGAGAGATGCTCCGTATTGAATGTTTTCATTTTGTATGATTTATAGATGAAAATATTGAACAAGAAAATACTTTTTATATTTTTTTCCAAAGTGCTGGATGTTGCTGCACTCATCGCAGGATCAGAGTAATGAAACTGCCCCCCCCCCCCACACACACACACACACACACACACACACACACACACACACACACACACACACACACACACACACACACACACACACACACACACACACACACACACACACACACACACACACACACACACACACACACACACACACACACACACACACACTTACTGTTCCCTTCATTTTCCCTCAGCCAACAACAGCACAGACCAAGAGCACACTTCCACTCATCTTTTTTTATTATTCTTCCAGCTCCACCACCGGCCCTCTGCTCCTCTTTCCTTCATCTGCACAGAAGGTCCTTCTAGCACAAAAATCCCAAGACAATGTACCAAAAGTGATATTCTCCTCTAACCCCTTAACCATGTTCTCCCTGCTCTCTCACCCTCTCCACTGCTCTTTGGTCTTTACCACAGTCTACACCGCACCTGTCCATCCATTGCCACTGACAGCCCTCCCCTTCCCCCTCTTTTCATCATGCCTCACCATTCCAATTACCGGCTAACCCCTGTGGTCACCAGGGTCTTTAGATCCATGCAGCTATAGCTACCCCCCACCCCGCCAATCTGACCTGGAAAGGTCCCCGGCAACCCCCAACCCCTTCCCTTCCCAGCCACCTCTCTGCTTATATTGCCGCTTAGCCCCCACCACCGTCCCCAAGGCTGTTTCTGACGCCACCTTGCTAGCCTCACCGTCTGCAGAGGGACCTCCAGTAACAGTTTGGTCGGGTAACGTCTCAGCAGAGGCTGTTTCTGATGCCACCTTGCTAGCCTCACCGTCTGCTGAGGGACCTCCAGTAACAGTTTGGTCGGGTAACGTCTCAGCAGAGGCTGTTTCTGATGCCACCTTGCTAGCCTCACCGTCTGCAGAGAGACCTCCAGTAACAGTTTGGTCGGGTAACGTCTCAGCAGAGGCTGTTTCTGATGCCACCTTGCTAGCCTCACCGTCTGCAGAGAGACCTCCAGTAACAGTTTGGTCGGGTAACGTCTGCCCTACAACTGTCCTCTTCTGTCTGTCTCTACTTAATGATGTGATGGCATGAGAGAAAGGGGAGAATGCTCTCGGTTGTTAGTAGGAGAACGTTCATGCTAAGCTAGCTAGCTAACGGTGGGATTGTAAAATACATATTGGACCATGGGGTGTTTGTGCCGATAAGGGACGCGAGGACCTCAGGGTTCTGCTGGGCCTCCTGGGATTCTGCTGGGACTGGGTGAGGACACTGGCTGTGTAGCGATGGCCTGTTGTGGTATGCCTAAAAGGAAGGAATGCAGTGTGTTCCACCTCTTTTGAAGCACCCAGCCAGATGAAGCATTATGTGCTTATTAACAATGTAACTATTACTTTATTTTTAAATCCATACGATGTGCAAATTAATGCATATGGAATCCCTAATTTCATATTTCATTAATCGTCATAACTACATAATTCAATCAGGGGGCAGGCTAAAGTGTTTGGGCTGTTTGATTCCAAGCCAAAAGGTTCTGGGTTTGAGCCCAGATATCCACAGTATCCCTGTTGGTATGTACCTGGAGTATGAGGCATATCCCTTACCAGCTGATGCAAAAGGAAAACAATCACTGTCACCTTGGATAAAAGACTAGAAATATCCACAAAAGAAAGAATATTAAAAGAGTAGTGTGGGAGTGTGTGTGGCTGATGGCTGGTTTAAGCAGCCTCACCTGGCCCGAGTCAGACTGATTGGAGTCTGGGGCTGGGTGCACACCTGTTGCACATTGAGCAATCGGTGTGCACAGGTTAAACCAGCCATCACCACACACACTCAGGGAGAGCTCTCCTACATGGCAGTATGGAGCACCATCTGTATGTACCATCGTACGCAACCTTTACAATAAACTGGTCTTTCAATATCACCACCCTGTGTCCAATTGTTTGGAGGAGCCTGAGGAAAGTCACCTAGGTGGCGTGTAGTAATGGTCTATGCTACAAGTAGGTAATAGGTTGATTTAAAGTAGGCTACTACAGGTCAGTTCAGTTATAATACCCATACTGCTTTTATCACTCACAATAACGTTTTCAATACAAATGTCGACTGGGTATCAGATTCTTAGGTTATTTAGGTTTGGTGTGGGGGTGATTTATAGTTGTGTACTGGGAGTTTGCAGCCTGTAATCAGGTAGACAGGACGCTGTGCACTATCCTAACTGACCCTAACCATTACATCCATGAGCAAACGTTTTACAAACCATTGACATTTGGATAACCACTATAGACAGGAATAAATGTTTGTACTCGTGTCTATGCGAAACAAAATTGGACTTGAACTGTAACACAAATAGTTTGTATCGCCAAAGAAATCTAAGGATTATTGAGATGGATGACAAATATTAACCAAATGTCTACGAATTGTGTTAATTGGTTCCGTGTTGACAACCCCCAGGATAACTGTTAGAGTGTTTTATGTCTTCGCTGTTGACAGGTTGCCATCGTTAAAAGTTGATGGGTTTTGTTTTAGCTCCACAAATTTGAGCTGTGGAGATTGTCTATAATGCTCCTGGATAAGATGGTAGGCATGGACTATGAGGCAAACTGCCTCTTTCCCCTGCTTACCGAAAGCCAGGATGGACTGGACACCATAAAGATGAGACCCTCCTTAAAAGGTATCACATGTCATTTTCACCACTAGGGGTCTCTCAATCAAAACAAGAACAAAAGAGCCCAGTGCTGTTCTGAGGTCAAAACAACCAACTGCAAATGACTTTATGAACGTGTTGAACCTCGTTAGTACATTACCTTACCATTAACTTGGTGGCATGAGCCACTTCTCATAGTCATCGTAGTCAGATCGATCATATCATATCTGGATTACTGTTCCCCGTGTTTCCCCGGAAGTGAGGGGTGAAAGGGGATATGACGCCATTGACAGGCGCCCAAATGAAACACCAATAAAAGTACACAATTCAACTAACTAGGGTAACAAAGGTCTAGTTGTTTTTGGATATACTTCATCCTCCACCCATGTCTAGTTCCCCTGTTTCTACCGCACACTCTGCCCTATCTGCCAGACATATAAAGAGGACCACAGTACATCCTAATGCTAAATGTTTTTAAAGCATGTCTGTATGTGTCTTATGTTTTACTTTATAACTGTATTCAGTTACTAATGGTGAGAGACTAGGTACAGTACAGTCACCTGTTACCTTTCTAAATATCTATGGATACAGTCACTTAGGCAAGTTCCCTTGGCAAGCCTCGCATAAGATGCTTCAACTCAATAAATAAATACAACTTGAATCCCACTGACGTTAATGCACTAAAATCCATCTCCCTCCCCTGTACAGCTATGTAGCATTATATTATTACAATTAAGCAAGAGAGCGATTTTAGAAATGCAATTTCATTTGTAAAGTAGTTTCCCGATGCAATAGAATGACTGACCAAATTGGACATCTCCAGCCACTTGGGAGTTCATTGTGTAGAACATTTAGAACATGAAGAACGGTCTGTATGCCTGCTCTGCTCGTTTACAATCATTAAGTGTAACCATTAGAGTAGAATAATAACTACCAGTGCAGCGCCCTTTCAGAACGAGACGATCGCTGGGCCTCCCGTACTGCTGCTTACAGCTTTCTGGAGAACCGCTTGTCCAAGCAACCTCACACTCGACACCGCAGCTCCTTGGGTCCTCAGCAGTTCACCCGCCAGGTGTGGAGTTTATCAGATAAACGGATGTCGAGAAAATGGAAGGACAGACAGACATACAGAGACTCATTTCAGATTAGATGACACATGCATACTGCATCTAGAATAATAACTACTAGTGCGGTGCCCTTTCAAAATGTAGTAACAAATAGTGGCTTAGTAAGGAGCTTGCTAAAATACTGGTTTAATATTCCCACACATTCTTGAATTTAGGTAACAATTCACCTGCATAGTGAGAGTGAGTGTCAGTTGAGTGTCAACATTGTATCAGTTTAGGGTTATGTCTCACTTGTCAACATTGTGTAAGTTGGCGATCAATAAGGTTATCAAAAACACATCCACATATATTCCATTTAGTGTTATCTGGCAATTACCTGACTTTTGTTACATACTCAACATGTCAGATGAATAGCAACTATCCTTCTTGAGGCATGTTTCAGCTGAATATCATGTTACATATCTCATTTGTCTCAGCTGAGGTGTATTGATCCACTACAGATAATTAAAAGTAATTTAATCAAGTGTCAATCTACAATAAAAAAAAGAAAGGTCCATGATAACAAATTGAATTCAAACTTATATTTAAACAATTTACAATAAAGGGCAGAGGAGACAAAAACATTAATGTATATATATATATATATATATATATATATATATATATATATATATATATATATATATATATATATATATATATATATATATATATAACACTTTATATAATCACAACCATATAATTATTATAAAGAGTGATACTTTATAGTAGCGGGGGTGCAGGGAGATCACTCTTCATAGTGTTAGGGTTAGGCCCTTCAACCCTTCATACTGGCATTACAAAATAACACAGATCACTCTCTCATAGTGTTAGGCCCTTCAACCCTTCATACTGGCATTACAAAATAAGCCCACATCAGAGAACACAACGCCGGTATAACCTGTGCTGCGGACTGTGGCTCTGGAGCTTTTTCAGTCTGAGAAAATTACTTATACTTATCGTTGCACACATGTAAAAAAGAAAACAAAGTTCATTATTAGACCATTTTGGATTCTAAAAAGCCAAATAATAGTAGCTAGGGGCATGCCCGTAGCCAGCTATGAGGTCACGAGGTCTGGGCCTCTAAATATTTTAGCGAGCGAGCTCACTCTCTCCTAACCCTCTATGCTCGTCATCCTCTAGCTTTACGTTCTCTACTGACTTGCGATCAGCGGGTTAACCCTAACCCTATTACTTTAGCGAGATAACGCTCTCTGCTCGTCATCGTCTAGCTTTACGTTCTCTGACCTGCGATCAGCAATCCCTGACGTAATCAATAGTCATTGTTTCTACTGGCTGTGTAGCAGTATAATAAAGTACTGCTACTATCCCTTTGCTTTCAGTCAGTTTACTCTTATGACATGCATTTGAGAGTCAGGCTGTATGTTGGTGATAATCATGTGATACTTATTTAAATATTTAACAACACTCAGTAGACATTTGAAATATTAGTTGATGCAATTACCAAATCTCACCATACACAAATTTGAATCTTACCTGACAGTAAATGAGACATATGATATTCAACTGAACCATTTCTGAAGAAGGATAGTTGCTATTCACCTGACAATGTTAGTTATATGACAAAATTCCATCAGAAAACGAAGTTGAATGTAGCACAGGCCATTACTACATGCCACCTAGGTGACTTTCCTCAGGCTCCTCCAAACAAATGGACACAGGGTGGTGATGTTAAACCGGTTTATTGCCAAGGTTGCGTATGCTGCCACAACCAGCTGGCGCTCCATGCAGGAGATCTCTCCCTGAGTGTGTGCGGTGATGGCTGGTTTAATCTGTGCACACTGATTGCTCAATGTGCAACAGGTGTGCAGTCTCACCTAGCTCCAGACTCAAATCAGTGTGACTCGGGCCAGGTGAGGCTGCTTAAACCAGCCATCATCCACACACACTCCCACATTAAATATGTGGGGATATGTTCTTGATAACCTTATTGAGTCTCAACTTACACAAGAAACTCAACTGATACTCAACTCTGGAATATCCAGGGAAAGTGTTAACTAAATTGATTTCCAAGACTAGATCCCATTATTCACTACTCTTCACTACTTTGTGAATGTATTCTGCTTGTCATAATGCCAATGTCAGAGCGCAAGAATGTGAGAATCATATTTACATGACCAACCTTTGTTCTCTCCAATATATTGCAGATTGCCTCATTCATTGGACTCAATACATTTCCCCATATGAAAAGCTTTTGAGGCAAATAATGAGTAAGGTGTGTCAAGTAATGTCTTACTTGAAAAAAAGGACAGTTCCACCAGATGTATTTCACTGTTGATTGTCCCCATTGTCAGTACATCTGACATATGCACACAAAATAAGACCTAATGTTCTCTTTAAGTCTGCTCCCAGGGTCTCAAGGAGGTGCTTGTGAAGTGGAGTCCTTGCCTAGGATAGAAGGTCCATAACAATCTCTTAAGAGTATTTCAGCTATTGCATTTACACACATAGTGCGACCGACAGCTCTGGGAAAACATTTAGTTTGGAAAGGCAGTTATGTGTATTCACAAATACTGTTATTAGAACAACAACATCTATCAACATTGAGGACTATATATAAAGTATATTACACTCATGGAACTTTGTTTATCTCTACAAATTATCTCTTTTTTGTACATAGCAAGTTAATAATTTATAAAATATAGTTTTAGTGTTCAGTAGACATATGTAGCTTGCATAAATCATGTTGCATAAATTCTGTTCTTTATCAAAAAATAAAGTATTAAAAACCGAAATAGTAGCTCATTGAATTAATACAATGAATGTTCTGCATATTTTACAATCATGCTCAAACCTACTATAGGTATAGATGTTGAACAAATATTAAAACAAATTCAAACACACACTGTGTAATAATTGCTTCCAAATCCTAACCCTTAGTACAAGAAGTAGAATTTAGCGAGAATGGCTGCTTGTTGTTGCACCTTGACACAGTGGGTGTGTATATGTAGATGTCATAGTCCTACAGACATCGAATATAAAGAAGGACTGAGGCGTGCAAGCAGGTTGGGCAGTGGGACCTCCTGGGGGGTGCAGGGAGGATTCTTTAAAACAAGGAGATTCTTCATGATCATTTCTGATTACTTAAGGAATAATCAGCTGCTATTGACAAGCTTCAAGAAGAATTGACAAGATTAAGCTAAAGAAAGTACAAAGACATGTATTTATTAAGCCTCATGTTACTTTAATGTAATTAGTAGCCTAATAAGTACTAGTGGCAGTTTGTAAGATAATTTTTGATACCGTTATTCACATTACATTCCTTTACAAGTAAGGTCATCTTTATTATTCCCAAGACGCATTTTGTTGCACAGCCAGCAGTAATACAATCACTAACACACAACAATCAATCAATCAATCAAAGTAGGCCATGTTGATTCCTTTATTATATTAAAATAGTACACTAAATAATGGTTATTCTTTATTGTGTATCTTGATTTGTTTATGGTATTTACGTCAAACAATAACTAGTATTTAGTTGATTGTTGACAGTCAAGAGAACAAGCGCTCAGCCTATGAGAACACAGCAATGGCACCCAGGCAGGTACCAGAACCACTGGTCCCATAGCAGCAGTTAGGGACAGTGTTGGAACGCTTCGATTGAGAATGTAGTAAGAATTCACAACGGACCGAAACAAGCCTGCACATACACTTAACTATCCCTCAATGACTGATAGCCTTCTAGCGAGAATCGGATTATTTAACCTTGTTTTGCCTTAAAGAAACGTGCATATTTCTTCTGTTTGAATGACAGTGTATGCATCAAACAACCCCCTTCACGCAGCCCAATGTCATGCTAACCCTTGCAACAGTAGCCAATGTGTCCTGATTCGGAACAAAACAAGACAACTACAGGTCCCCTAAATCACATACAAGGCTGGCTCCCCCCCCCCCCCCCCCCCCTCCCAAAAAAGAAAAACATAATTCTCATCGGATCTTTGTCTTTTTGAGTTTGAGATTTTGTGTGTGGAGGGCCATGGCAAATGGTTAGATTGGACAGAAGTTTTACACATGCCTCTTTGTCTCAAGTATTAGATAAAAACCAATATAGGCATGCATACTATATACACTATATCTACTTTACAAACACTATACATGTTTGTTTCCCGAAGCCTTTGCTTCGGTGTGCTCGACCCATTCATCGCAGTTGGAGAGCTTTTCCTCCAATGGGATTTGATGGGATGAGGATCTTCGCCAATCTGCACCTCATTAATACAAACCCTACGTTTCTTCTTTATTGACCATGACTAACTAGGCTACACCTGTTTTTTCAATTAAATATGACCCATCTAATGCAACTAAGGTGGAAGAACATTACAATGGATTAAATGACTTGATAATCCCACTAATATAAATTGCATTGTTCAAAGACAGTGGTAATAAGATCAAACCCAGGGGCACATACACTTATAGGATTCAAATTAAAGTATTCAATATATTCACAATAGCCTGCAGCCTACAAACAAAGAGAAAGCAATAACCATGGGAAGACGGGTGTTATGGCAAAATACTACAGTGATAAATTAACATGGTCAAAGAAGTAGTGTCAAATAAAAACAAAGTAACGTACGTTAGATGGCCCTAACAAACCAACATAGCCAATATTGACCTCTATGCCTAGTGCCAGTCGTAATGGTCATCTTCAGAATCTAGGCTGGTGAGGCCATGATCTACACCTTCTTATAGTTCCTCCTCCTCCTCTTCAGAATCTAGGCTGGTGAGGTCATGATCTACACCTTCTTATAGTTACTCCTCCTCATCTTCAGAATCTAGGCTGGTGAGGCCATGATCTACACCTTCTTATAGATCCTCCTCCTCCTCCTCATCTTCAGAATCTAGGCCGGTGAGGCCATGATCTACACCTTCTTATAGATCCTCCTCCTCCTCCTCATCTTCAGAATCTAGGCTGGTGAGGCCATGATCTACACCTTCTTATAGTTCCTCCTCCTCCTCCTCCTCCTCATCTTCAGAATCTAGGCTGGTGAGGCCATGATCTACACCTTCTTATAGTTCCTCCTCCTCCTCATCTTCAGAATCTAGGCTGGTGAGGCCATGATCTACACCTTCTTATAGTTCCTCCTCCTCCTCCTCCTCCTCCTCATCTTCAGAATCTAGGCTGGTGAGGTCATGATCTACACCTTCTTATAGTTCCTCATCTTCAGAATCTAGGCTGGTGAGGCCATGATCTACACCTTCTTATAGATCCTCCTCCTCCTCCTCCTCCTCCTCATCTTCAGAATCTAGGCTGGTGAGGCCATGATCTACACCTTCTTATAGATCCTCCTCCTCCTCCTCCTCCTCCTCATCTTCAGAATCTAGGCTGGTGAGGTCATGATCTACACCTTCTTATAGTTACTCCTCCTCATCTTCAGAATCTAGGCTGGTGAGGCCATGATCTACACCTTCTTATAGATCCTCCTCCTCCTCCTCATCTTCAGAATCTAGGCCGGTGAGGCCATGATCTACACCTTCTTATAGATCCTCCTCCTCCTCCTCATCTTCAGAATCTAGGCTGGTGAGGCCATGATCTACACCTTCTTATAGTTCCTCCTCCTCATCTTCAGAATCTAGGCTGGTGAGGCCATGATCTACACCTTCTTATAGTTCCTCCTCCTCCTCCTCATCTTCAGAATCTAGGCTGGTGAGGCCATGATCTACACCTTCTTATAGTTCCTCCTCCTCCTCCTCCTCATCTTCAGAATCTAGGCTGGTGAGGCCATGATCTACACCTTCTTATAGTTCCTCCTCCTCCTCATCTTCAGAATCTAGGCTGGTGAGGCCATGATCTACACCTTCTTATAGATCCTCCTCCTCATCATCATCTTCAGAATCTAGGCTGGTGAGGCCATGATCTACACCTTCTTATAGTTCCTCCTCCTCCTCATCTTCAGAATCTAGGCTGGTGAGGCCATGATCTACACCTTCTTATAGTTCCTCCTCCTCCTCATCATCATCAGAATCTAGGCTGGTGAGGCCATGATCTACACCTTCTTATAGTTCCTCCTCCTCATCTTCAGAATCTAGGCTGGTGAGGCCATGATCTACACCTTCTTATAGATCCTCCTCCTCCTCATCATCATCAGAATCTAGGCTGGTGAGGCCATGATCTACACCTTCTTATAGTTCCCCCTCCTCCTCCTCCTCCTCCTCATCTTCGGAATCTAGGCTGGTGAGGCCATGATCTACACCTTCTTATAGATCCTCCTCCTCCTCATCATCTTCAGAATCTAGGCTGGTGAGGCCATGATCTACACCTTCTTATAGTTCCTCCTCCTCCTCATCTTCAGAATCTAGGCTGGTGAGGCCATGATCTACACCTTCTTATAGTTCCTCCTCCTCATCTTCAGAATCTAGGCTGGTGAGGCCATGCTCTACACCTTCTTATAGTTCCTCCTCCTCCTCCTCCTCCTCATCTTCAGAATCTAGGCTGGTGAGGCCATGATCTACACCTTCTTATAGTTCCTCCTCCTCCTCCTCCTCCTCCTCATCTTCAGAATCTAGGCTGGTGAGGCCATGATCTACACCTTCTTATAGTTCCTCCTCCTCCTCCTCCTCCTCATCTTCAGAATCTAGGCTGGTGAGGCCATGATCTACACCTTCTTATAGTTCCTCCTCCTCCTCATCCACAATGTCTTGAGTGGAGGCTGCCAATGCACTGTATTTGTATTTAGCCAAACTGCCATGGCCCTTTAGACAGGGTAGTCTCCAAACAAAGGAACTGGCCAATCCATGTAGAGCAACTTACGAGGTTGTCAGTAGAGTCTAAAGAGAGTTTTGAAAATGTGCCTCAGTTAAGAAAGCCAAAGTTAGAGGTTAGACTTTAAAAAGTAAAGAGAGCAAAATATGCAGCATCTTGGGTGGTCCAACGTTTGCACCAACCTTTTTAGGTAGATGTGTTGGGACATCTCCTTACTTTTTACTTGACAGTCCAAAGACCATTTCTGGCAGAATGGAAACTTTGAAAGATAATATTTAAATTAATTCAGTTAAAATTTTCTAGAGTAAGGATAGCAATGACTGTATAAATTGAAGAAATAAACAAAACACTTGACAGGATGAAGCCCTCGGCAATAGCGCACACAGACTCCTCATCAACCTTCTCTGCTTCAGAGGCTATTACGTTGTATTTTAACGGTGGATCTGAGTTCCTTTTTAAATCGCACATTATCCTCCTTTTCGTTGCCTGATTTTGTTGCTGTCTAGAAATAGTAATGAAAATGTCAAAAGGTGACATCATAGTCAAGTCGCATTGAGTGACCCGGTAAAATGGTTAAATGGGTGGCTACGGTGAGGAGGATACTGAAAGAAACTGTTTCAGGTCAAATCCACAGCATGACATGTAACATTAGCATTGCTATCTAATGGTACTCTTTGTAGTTCCTTGCTTTGTCTGGGGAGAAAAGCAACCACATATTTGCAATCTGCAACTTTAAGTAGAAACAGATTCACAAACACAACAGGCTTATTTGAATTTCAGTTACAACAAAACACATTTAAATACCACAGTGGTTCAGTGAAGCTGACTGGTCGCTAACTTCTTTCTTTAATGTCTTACCATAAAATTGGGTCCTGCTGATTCTGGTCGTCCTCTCCAATCGGAGGTACTTGCAAGAATAAATTCTTACCTGCTCGTACCGGATTATACTGGTATTCTACTTGACCATGTGACCAAATGCAGACCAAAATGCACCGCAAAGGGAACTATTGCGAATGAGTAAATACAACAACATAATTATAATTTAATCCCAGAATGATTTTTATTAAGTACTTTTCCAAAGTATATCTCGATCAAAAGATTAAGTACACATAAATATACTTTCCTGTATACTTGTCAGTATAAGCCAAGTATACTTAAAGGTCCTCCACCAGGACAACAGCTGTCTATGTTTCTCACACACAGTCCTCTTACTGCATCCATAGTGCTAAAGTACATTCAGAGACCTGGAGTTATCACTATCTCTTATATGTGTTGATCCTTCATCTGAAAAGCAGTTGGCGCTACAAGCCAATGTTTACGGGAATAGAGGTTGCTTTAGGTAACATGACGGTGTTCAGTTGTATAGCTAGTTTGGTTTTGGATACAAACTACCTCTGTAAGAGTGAGACCCTACTTTAAGCTATCAAACAGGGAAACTACCTAAAAAAAGGAAGTTTCCAAAACATGGATGTAACAAAGAATGCACAACCACTTGTTATAATCCCCTCATCTGTGAAATCCCATTCGCTACACTATTTTACTGTCAGTGCAGCGGTTGATGTCAGCGTCCGAGGGGGGGGTTAGACTTCTAGGACACTTATAGTATAACGCCATGGTGTGTGTGGATGTGTGGAGCTCCGTCTGTGCAGTGGTTGATGTCAGCGTCCGAGGGGGGGGTTAGACTTCTAGGACACTTATAGTATAACGCCATGGTGTGTGTGGATGTGTGGAGCTCAGTCTGTGCAGTGGTTGATGTCAGCGTCCGAGGGGGGGGCTAGACTTCTAGGACACTTATAGTATAACGCCATGGTGTGTGTGGATGTGTGGAGCTCAGTCTGTGCAGTGGTTGATGTCAGCGTCCGAGGGGGGGGCTAGACTTCTAGGACACTTATAGTATAATGCCACGGTGTGTGTGGATGTGTGGAGCTCCGTCTGTGCAGTGGTTGATGTCAGCGTCCGAGGGGGGGGTTAGACTTCTAGGACACTTATAGTATAACGCCATGGTGTGTGTGGATGTGTGGAGCTCAGTCTGTGCAGTGGTTGATGTCTTGCTTTTTGTCGAAAATAAGTATACTAATAGAACACTTGAATAAACTATATTTTTGTAAGAGTGGATAAAGATAAGCAGAGAGCGATTGTGGGAGTGTGTGGATGATGGCTGGTTTAAGCAGCCTCACCTGGTCCGAGTCAGACTGATTGGAGTCTGGAGCTGGGTGAGGCTGCACACCTGTTGCACATTGAGCAATCAGTGTGCACAGGTTAAACCAGCCATCACCGCACACACTCAGGGAGAGCTCTCCTACATGGCAGCATACTCAACCTTGGCAATAAATTGGTTGAACATCACCACCCTGTGTCCTTTGTTTGGAGGAGCCCAAGAAAAGTCACCTAGGTGGAGTATGGCAGCCACCAAGGTGGAGTATGGCTTGGACTTTGCTACAGCGATAAACCCAGTTAAACTTACTTGGCTTCTGACAGGTCAACAAAAGCAGACACTTATCTTTTGCCCAAAAGTGCCCATTGAAGAGGGGAGGTTCCTTCTTACTTTTGACTTGCTAAACCGGTAATGTTTTCTGTTCCCGTTAAAGGAAACAGAAACCATTTCTGAGGCACAAGCCGGGCACGAATAATGCTCAACAGCACCGAGTGATTCCCCTTGGAATACGCATGTTCAAAATATGTTCTTTGGAATGTCAGCACAAACGGTTCCTGTATGCGATGACAAACATTACATTGTGATATACCCAGCTATCATGAACAGTACTTAAAAAGTCTTGTTTCTGTTCCGTGAAAAGATAATTTCAACAAAAACTGCAAAAATGCTTCTAAAATAAATTGCCTACACTGCCTTTTAAAATGTCTGAAATTGCTAAATGAAAAAACTGAATACATTCTCGTTATATCAAATTAAAGTGTACAATTAGTCATAATACAAACAATACATGCTGTAGTACTTATCCTACATACCAGGGATGGCGACAAGGATCTCTTCTTCCCTGCTGTGACTGCTAGGACATTATGGAAGGGCTGGATCTGGTCATAACGTAGTAAACACAACCATAATTGGTTCTAAACCTATACAATGTTAACAAATGTTGTTTGGGGAATTAGTTCATAGACACCATTAATGGGGTAGCTAACCCCAATTTATTTTTGTTTTAAACGTGGTAACATGTCTTATATGGTCATCAACAAAGTAATCTATGAAATTCTTTCACTGTTTCTAAGATAAGACTGTACTTTAGAGAGAGAGAGAGTAAAGTCCTTTGTGTTTGCCAGTCCCTGCCATCAGCTTGTGAACGTTCCTCTCTGAACGGTGGTGGTGTTATGTTGGTGTCTTTTAGCAGTCTCTTGGACGTCACCATAAAGGACACCAGCTGCGAGGTGTCCTGGTCCTTCAGACCTCCACGCTGGGCCGTGGAGGTGGAGGGCCGTGGAGGGCGGTGGAGGCAGCAGCTGTGAGGTGTCATGGTCCTTCAGACCTCCACGCTGGGCCGTGGAGGTGGAGGGCCGTGGAGGGCCGTGGAGGCAGCAGCTGCGAGGTGTCATGGTCCTTCAGACCTCCACGCTGGGCTGTGGAGGTGGAGGGCGGTGGAGGCAGCAGCTGCGAGGTGTCATGGTCCTTCAGACCTCCACGCTGGGCCGTGGAGGTGGAGAGCGGTGGAGGCAGCAGCTGCGAGGTGTCATGGTCCTTCAGACCTCCACGCTGGGCCGTGGAGGTGGAGGGCGGTGGAGAGCCGTGGAGGCAGCAGCTGCCCTTATCCATATGGGGGACCCTGCCTACAATTTGTGACCACGACGGGGGTCCTGGCTGTCACCCGTTGGCCGCGGTAACGAGGTAACCTAGGGGAACATACATACACACATTTACACACGTGATCTCCAACCTAAACGACGGAATAGGGGGTTTGTGGGGGTTTGGGTTTGTGTCGTCCAAAGCGACCCATATTAACGGGCCCCCTATAGGCTGTTCTAGAAACAGCAACACGTCACGCAGGTCAAGGTTCTGTCTGGCAAAACAAAATGGATGACAATCGTTATATTCTCAGTGGCTTATCTCACACAAAACAAATGATGAGCAAAATCCACATGAACTTTTTTATATCTCATAAGGGGCATGCTGTTTTATGCCTATTGACTCTAAGGTTAGAGGTCCTGCCCCTTTTTGTTCCCTTTCAAGATGGGTAGAGATGCCAAAATTCATACACACTTTCCCCTGGGTCCCAGGAATGACATATCTGAGATTTGTATTTCTAGCACTTGCCGTCTTTTAGACAGAGCCTCTCAGATGTGTGGCCCCTGAGACCTAGTCGATCAGAATGTGGTGTAAAAGACCGTTTTGGAGATAGGAAGGTCCTGCTGCCCTGAGACCTTCAGACAGTGGGGGGGTTAGGGTTACACCGCTGCTCACAGAACCCGTGTAGACAGAGACTCGAGATTTTCACAGAGCGATCCCATGGCGGCCCCTGGTTGATAGGTCCAATGGCCAAGTTCCTAATTCCTCCTTGGGCAGTTCCTTAGCTTGTAGGAAGGACGGCCTTGTCGGTTATCCATGCCTTAAGCTAATTAGCCTGCAAAGCGCTGTGAGGAAAACAAGCCGTTTTTCTCTGTTTAAGCTGCTGAAGACAAAGCCTTTCTCTTTCTTTCCCTCTTACTCGTGCAAACACTTTGGTGAAGCTAAAGCGTTAAATCAAACGGGATGCGCGGGGTTCGAGGGGGGGCTGCCTTGGTATCGGTTGTGTGTGTGGGGGGGGGGGGGGGGGGTTGGAAGGAGGTCTTTTTAAAATGTTGATCTGAGCGGTTCCTTGAACTACAGACAGCTCTCAGCTCCGCTCTGCCAGTCGCTCACATGACGTTTGGCTTTTAAAAAAAGAAACGGTCACATATTCCCTGTCATCCTAGTTAGATCCCAGGAGCACATTGTGGGAGAAAGAATGATTCCAAACTTTTTTAACGAGTGCCTCAGCTATCGGGACTCACTTATTCAATAATTAGATATGTTCATTCTGTTTGGGCAAGAAATTTGAATAACATTGAAAAACCTGAGATAGATGCATTGAATATGTAATATTTAGTCTCACATTCACATGCCTGGGTCAGCACAGGTCTTACTTTGACAGGTGTGTGTTTGGCAGCTCGTTGTTGGATTATGCATCTCAGTGTGAGTGCCATTCCATTGAAGTGATGAAGACCACTACACACTTCCTCGCTGATGTAACCTGACTCTTCCCGTTTTGCACACACTGAAACACATGAGCCTACTTACAACTACACTCTTCCAGACAGACAAAGTGCATTAATGTCCATCACACACTATCAGGGCATTGTCATCTCGTGCTAAATGAGCTGCCTTCATCACAATCATGAACAAGTAAACACTTCCATGTTATCCCACTGTTGGCTGCCTGCCTTTGCATCCTGGACCTTCCTTATCCTTTTCTGGGTATTTTATTCTTGCCTGCTAATTGCGTCCCTTCTCTCACTAATTCTCTCCCCCCCCCCCCCCCCCCCAATCTCATTAACACGGCTGCATCGTGACGCAGAGACAGCCGTGGAGAAGTTAAAGTGAGGGGCTAAATGATGCGTCGGCCATGGCTGTTGCCGGTGATGGTGGCCCCCGTGATAAAGGGCCCCCGTGATGAAGGACCCTCTGCTGGTCTAATAGGAGAGAGAGAGAGAGAGAGAGAGAGAGAGAGAGAGAGAGAGAGAGAGAGAGAGAGAGAGAGAGAGAGAGAGAGAGAGAGAGAGAGAGAGAGAGAGAGAGAGAGAGAGAGAGAGAGAGAGAGAGAGAGAGAGAGAGAGAGAGAGAGAGAGAGAGAGAGAGAGAGAGAGAGAGAGAGAGAGAGAACTCATCCGACTAAAAGGGATTTGGACTTCCTATGGGATTTTCTTCTTCTTTTTTTTTCGGGACCAGTTTTCAGGAAAATGGCGTCCTTGGAAGAATTGAAGCTGCTATCCAGTTGCCAGAGATCAATAGACGCTTCAGTCCAGGGGAGGAAAGAACATTTCTGAAACAAACACTTCCAAGAGCTTCCAGTCTGGCCAGCGGGAGTAAGGTGTCCTTCTCTAACAAATGCCTTTTATTTATCTATTCATCTTCACTTTGAAATCCTATTTGGATTTTGTCCTCTAAGCGGCATTGGCGAGGAGTGCCGGAGACAGCAGAATTCCCCAGCTGTTTATCCCGGGGCATGGATACGGGAACAGAACCTCCTCAGTGAGGAGCAGCAGCCATTGCCTAAATTCTTATCCCCCAGCTAAAAACCACCACCAAGCACCACCCAACGCCACCCACACCCCTGAACAACCCTTCTCTCTCTCTCTCTCTCTCTCTCTCTCTCTCTCTCTCTCTCTCTCTCTCTCTCTCTCTCTCTCTCTCTCTCTCTCTCTCTCTCGCTTTCCGCTCCTGACAGCGCACATGTCTGAAGACCTATCTAATTGAGTATCAGCTGCCCCCAGTGACCCCCCGCTAGTGGAAACAGAGAGGACTCGCCGATATGGGCTGGGGAAGGGGGATTTGAATCACTTAGGGACATGTGTTGCGCTGATACTGTCATTTTCTGTCCTGTACCCCCAAACCAACACACCTCACAATCCACAACCCCCCTGGTAGAGCATCACAACATGAGCATCCTCTGTGTGTGCTGGTGGTGCAGAGTGCTGGGGGGGTGGGGGTGGCGGTGTTGCTGGTGGTGCAGAGTGCTGGGGGGGGGTGGTGGTGTTGCTGGTGGTGCAGAGTGCTGGGGGGGTGGTGGTGTTGCTGGTGGTGCAGAGTGCTGGGGGGGGTGGTGGTGTTGCTGGTGGTGCAGAGTGCTGGGGGGTGGTGTTGCTGGTGGTGCAGAGTGCTGGGGGGTGGTGTTGCTGGTGGTGCAGAGTGCTGGGGGTGGTGGTGTTGCTGGTGGTGCAGAGTACTGGGGGGTGGTGTTGCTGGTGGTGCAGAGTGCTGGGGGGGTAGTGGTGGTGCTGGTGGTGCAGAGTGCTGGGGGGGTGGTGGTGCTGCTGGTGGTCCAGAGTGCTGGGGGGGTGGTGGTGTTGCTGGTGGTGCAGAGTGCTGGGGGGGTGGTGTTGCTGGTGGTGCAGAGTGCTGGGGGGGTGGTGGTGTTGCTGGTGGTGCAGAGTACTGGGGGTGGTGTTGCTGGTGGTGCAGAGTACTGGGGGTGGTGTTGCTGGTGGTGCAGAGTGCTGGGGGGGTAGTGGTGGTGCTGGTGGTGCAGAGTCCTGGGGGGGTGGTGGTGTTGCTGGTGGTGCAGAGTACTGGGGGTGGTGTTGCTGGTGGTGCAGAGTGCTGGGGGGGTAGTGGTGGTGCTGGTGGTGCAGAGTCCTGGGGGGGTGGTGGTGTTGCTGGTGGTGCAGAGTGCTGGGGGGGGTGGTGGTGTTGCTGGTGGTGCAGAGTGCTGGGGTGGTGGTGGTGTTGCTGGTGGTGCAGAGTGCTGGGGTGGTGGTGGTGTTGCTGGTGGTGCAGAGTGCTGGGGGGGTGGTGGTGTTGCTGGTGGTGCAGAGTGCTGGTGGTGGTGTTGCTGGTGGTGCAGGGTGCTGGGGGGGGTGGTGGTGTTGCTGGTGGTGCTGGTTAGGTGGTGCTGGTACTGTGGGGGTGGTGTTGGTGGGTGGAGGGGGTGGTGTTGATGCTTATCCCCAGGCTTGTGTTTTCCAGATAACTCCGGGTGGTTGTCTTCGTTGTGCAGAGGGATGGGCTCCTCATTAGCTCCTGGTGTTTTGTGTACCTGCTTATCTCTGCTGTTTCTTTTACAACACACTAAACAAAACAACTCTTCTTCTGTACAGAGGATACACAAGTGTCTCACAAAAAGCCCAGCTGGTGAACGAGTCGACCGCCAGCAGTACCGATTTGACAGAACCGCATTTTTTGGTGGCTGACA
Organism: Lota lota; assembly: GCA_026745465.1. Lineage (NCBI taxonomy): Eukaryota > Metazoa > Chordata > Actinopteri > Gadiformes > Lotidae > Lota > Lota lota. The sequence continues at coordinate 409,409 of JACYXH010000189.1, forward strand.
TGTATTCTGCTGCAGCTGATATGGACTGATGTTGCCTTTTCCTGCCTTTGATGCCTTTCATACTTGCTCTAGTGTATAAGACACACACAGAAGTCCATTACTTCATATGAACCTGCCAATCTAGACGAACTGCTTCCACACACCGACAATGTTTTGACGAGCGGGGCGGGACTCCAGAAGGAAGAGGAAATGGACTTATCGTTCTTGGGTTGGCAGAAAATTGCAGTGCTGACAAATCGTCCGAATGCAGCGAAGACCTTTTAAAGCGATGAAGGCCACGAGTCAACCTTTTCAAAAGCCGGGCTTTCCGTACAAGGCCTGCGGGCTTTGTGTTTGGAGCTTCATATGGCGCTAGAAATAGGTCAGCTGCATGAGGCTGAAATGTAGGACTAAGGGGAAGCTCAATCACTCTGTGTGCTGTGGGGGCCGGACAGAGTGATCAGAGCTCTCTTGTCGTCTGCCATGGTCTCTGCTGGTGCCATCAGTCAGCGCTCAGACAGGAAGCAGATAGCAGGCGAGAGGCGAGACCAAGTCCAGCGACGAATGATGGGCGAGCTTGATTGGTGACTTGACACCGTCTGATTGGACTCCAGCGACCCCCCCCCAGCCCTCTTTCTCTCCCCTATCTATTTCTCTCTCCCCCTCTTCCTCCCCTCTCTCACTCACTCTTTCTCTCTCTCTCCCTCTTCCTCCCCTCTCTCTCACTATCTTACTCTATCTCTCTATCTCTCTCTATCTTTCACTCCCCCTCTTCCTCCCCTCTCTCTCTATCTTTCTGTCTACTTATTTATCTCTCCCTCTTCCTCCCCTCTCTCTCTTTCTCTCTGTCTCTCTCAATATATCTTTCTCTCTTTCTCTCTCTATCTCTCTATATCTCTCCCTCCCTCTTCCTCCCCTCTCTCTCACTATCTTACTCTATCTCTCTATTTTTCTCTCCCCCTCTTCCTCCCCTCTCTCTCTATCTTTCTCTGTCTCTATCTATTTATCTCTCTCCCTCTTCCTCCCCTCTCTCACTCTTTCTCTCTCTCTCCCTCTTCCTCCCGTCTCTCTCACTATCTTACTCTATCTCTCTCTATCTTTCTCTCCCCCTCTTCCTCCCCTCTCTCTCTATCTTTCTGTCTATCTATTTATATCTCCCTCTTCCTCCCCTCTCTCTCTTTCTCTCTATCGGTATCTCTCTATATATCTTTCTCTCTTTCTCTCTCTATCTCTCTATATCTCTCCCTCCCTCTTCCTCCCCTCTCTATATACATTCATCTCTCTCCCTCTTCCTCCCCTCTCTCTCTGTCTCTCTCTCGCTCCCCCTATCTCTCTTTGTCTCTCTCTGCTCCATCAGGCCACGCTGAGGTGTTCTTTGTCCTCCTTTGTTCTGTTATCCGTTATCTGCGCAGAGAGAGAGAGAGAGAGAGAGAGAGAGAGAGAGAGAGAGAGAGAGAGAGAGAGAGAGAGAGAGAGAGAGAGAGAGAGAGAGAGAGAGAGAGAGAGAGAGAGAGAGAGAGAGAGAGAGAGAGAGAGAGAGAGAGAGAGAGAGAGAGAGAGAGCTCTGTAATTACGATCTCGGGAGAATCTATTTGTTTCTACACTTGGGGGGGTGATGGTGGTGGGGGGGAGGGGTGATGGTGATGGAGGGGGGGGGGTAATTATTGGCAGCCAATGCAAGATGCAAGTGGCTAATGTTGTGCTTGCATCATGGATATCCCTGCCAAACACTTAAAATGACAGCTACGAAACGCAAAAAGATCAAACATAAATTACTTATATATGAAACAAATCTGAAAGTGTAAGCTAGCTGCATAGCAATCCGACCAAACGGGTACTCTTTCCCCAACATCAAGAACACTAGAAATGAAGGAAAACGAGCTGGTCATCACGTTGTACAAAGCCAGGTCAACAAGCAGCACTGAGCCTCCTCAGAACAGGCCTCATCACGTCGTACAGGTCAACAAGCAGCACTGAGCCACCTCAGAACAGGCCTCATCACGTTGTAACGTTGTACAGGTCAACAGGCAGCACTGAGCCTCCTCAGAACAGGCCTCATCACGTTGTACAAGTCAATAGGCAGCACTGAGCCTCCTCAGAACAGGCCTCATCACGTCATACAGGTCAACAGGCAGCACTGAGCCACCTCAGAACAGGCCTCATCACGTCGTACAGGTCAACAGGCAGCACTGAGCCTCCTCAGAACAGGTCTCATCACGTCGTACAGGTCAACAGGCAGCACTGAGCCTCCTCAGAACATGCCTCATCACGTCGTACAGGTCAACAGGCAGCACTGAGCCTCCTCAGAACAGGTCTCATCACGTCGTACAGGTCAACAGGCAGCACTGAGCCTCCTCAGAACATGCCTCATCACGTCGTACAGGTCAACAGGCAGCACTGAGCCTCCTCAGAACAGGCCTCATCACGTCGTACAGGTCAACAGGCAGCACTGAGCCACCTCAGAACAGGCCTCATCACGTCGTACAGATCAACAGGCAGCACTGAGCCTCCTCAGAACAGGCCTCATCTCTTCCAATCCCAATATTTCATTACTGTTCAGCGTGGGTGGGGGGGGGGGGGGGTGTACATCAGGTCCATGCACAGCCACCGAGCCGCTTTACTGATATTAAATATTGATTGGCAGAGATTGATCTAAGCAACCGTCCGTATGAAAAGAAACATAAAACTGTGAAGAAGAAGATTAAGACGAAGATGGAGAGAAATAGGAGGACTCGAGAAAGAGGCAGTGGAGCGGAAAAGGTGAAAACATTGGTCGGGGGGTTGGAGAGATTAAAAACGCCAGCGTGAAAAGGGGGTGGGGGTGGGGGGGGGGGGGAGTGTGACGCCTATGGGGCTGAAGATGCGATTGTAAAAGATGTGGAAGTGTGTGCATGTGTTTGTGCGTGCATGCTTGCGTGTGTGTGCTTCAGGAGTGTTGTTGTTGGGCGCTGGTGTAACAAGAACAGACAGAGCAGGAGGGAGAGATGGAAAGATGCAAGGAAGAGAGAGAGAGGAAATAGAGGAGGAAAAGAAAAAGTATTGAACAGCTGAATTAATGCACAAAATATAGTATATAAACATCTTCTGTTGTGTCTCTAGGCCTGAATGTGCGAAAATATAGATTGTTATTATATGAATATGTTTACAATATTAATCATGTGTGCATATGCAGGTATGTCTGCATGCGTGCGTATGTGTGTGGGTGTGCATACAAGTGTCCGTATGTGTGTGTGTGTGTGTGTCTGCATGTGTGCATGTGTATGTGTGTCTGTGTGCGCGCGTATGTGTGTGGGTGTGTCTGCATGCATGCGTGTGTGTGTGTGTCTGCATGCGTGCGTATGTGTGTGTGTGTGTGTGTCTGCATGCGTGCGTATGTGTGAGTGTGTGTGTGTGTCTGCATGCGTGGTGTGCGTATGTGTGTATGTGTGTGTGTGTGTCTGCATGCGTGGTGTGCGTGTGTGTGTGGAGGCAGGATGCATGCTGTCCTTGGGGAACTCACCCAGCTATGCGGGTCAGGGTAGCTGTTCTCTGAATGAGAACATTCATATTTAAACAGCAGCTTGTGGTGGGAGATGGAGGAGAGAGTACATGATGCATGATTTATACTGTGGTCTGCGAGGGGCCGCAGCCCTGGAAAGATTCACAGCTGTCTCACGGTGTACATGGTCCCCAAGGCTGTCCTGTACCCCCCCCCCCCCCCCCCCCCCCCCCACACACACACACACACACACACACACTATATACGGTATCACTTTAATCTGCTATACAGTCTCCCAGTATAACGTATCAATCCCTGTTCCTTCTTTTGGTTTGAATCCCACGCACAGCACTTTCTTGGTTTTCCAATGTCTTCCTTTCTTCAATGTGGAATGCTGTATATCAGCGATTAGTAACTTCCAATATGAGTCCAGGAATAAAATATTTGTATATTCTTCAACATTATATAACATTCTAAAGCCTCAAATAATCACAAAACACAACCTGTTGAATGGCTTTGTGAAATGTTCAACGCCTTTCAGGGTTTAGCAGTGTAACAATAATTGTGTCACATACAATCTGTTGGTGTGCTTCTAGTTTCACAAATCAGGCTTTAGATGAATCCACATCTGAAGACGATGGCAGACTCTAATCCGGGGAATTGGGTACTTCACTTTCTTTTGCGTCATATTTGTCTCATGTTGCTGGGTCTGTAAGCGCATACTTGGGCCAGCACCAGTGAACAGCAGAAAGGTGTCTGTAAAGGTTTCAATTCAACATGTGTAGAAATACACTGAGAATCCCCTTCTGAAGGCTTCATCCTCCCGATTGAGTTTCCTTCGGTACCATGAGGAAACAAAGTGTTGCCGTTTCTGGTTTGCGGCCCCGGCTCTGGGCCGTATTCCCATAGAACTTCTGCTGTAACCTGGGAGGACTGCTGGATCCAATATTAGCCTGCTTCATGTTCCATACTCTTTTAGTGTCTCCCAGTGAAACCAGCGTAGAACAAGAGCTCTCTTATCGGGTGTGGTCGGGTGTTAGTCCTTTGAAAGACACAAAGTACAGCAGGTGAAACGCATTCTTTTACTCAACATTTTAGTTTTGAGCTCTTCTATTTGAAGTCATGCTGTCCTACTCAGAGAGTCAGAGGAAAAGGCGGGAGACGCACGATGATGTTTCTGTTGTTCCACTTTGTTGTTGGATGAATGCTGCGCTCAGTGGAGAGGAAAGCCCTGCCTTCCCGCAAAGTCATCAATCAAAGCAGGGATTGGCCGGCTGATTTTTAATCTTCCTGCTGCTCACCGATGCCGTCAGCGAGCACTTTCATAGATAGCTGGTGAGCCAACTGTTTTAATGGTGCACCACACACACACACACACACACACACACACACACATACTAATACACACACAAGCATACGCATACACAGTCGACGTGTGTACAATGGCTGACTGTCTGTTCACCGGAAGAGAGATGGATGAAGAACGAGGGAAGGAAGTGACACACAGCAAAGAGGTTGAGAACTAGAGGGTAAAAGAGAGAGAGAGAAATAGAGAGACACAGACAGAGAGAGAGGGAGGGAGAGAGAGAGGGAGGGAGAGAGAGATACAGACAGAGAGGGAGAGAGAGAGAGAGGGAGAGAGAGAGACAGACAGACAGAGAGGGAAGGAAGTGACACACAGCAAAGAGGTTGAGAACTAGAGGGTAAAAGAGAGAGAGAGAGATAGATACACAGACAGAGAGGGAGAGAGAGAGGGAGAGAGAGAGACAGACAGACAGACAGACAGACAGACAGACAGAGAGGGAAGGAAGTGACACACAGCAAAGAGGTTGAGAACTAGAGAGTAAAAGAAAGAGAGAGAGAGACACAGACAGAGAGGGAGAGAGGGAGGGAGAGAGAGAGACAGACAGACAGAAAGGGAGGGAAGTGACACACAGCAAAGAGGTTGAGAACTAGAGGGTAAAAGAGAGAAGAGAGATAGAGAGACACAGACAGAGAGAGAGGGAGGGAGAGAGAGAGGGAGGGAGGGAGAGATAGAGAGAGAGAGATGGAGAGAGAGAGAGAGAGAGAGAGAGAGAGAGAGAGAATGAGAGGGGGAGAGGGAGAGAGAGAATAGGAAAGAGATTCATGGGCAGACAGTTGTGAAGTGGCAGCAGTCATCCCTGATGGAGACTGATTGGAGGATGAAGAGATATGAGTGGAGCTGGAGGAAGAGTATACACCCTACCCCCTCTCCCAGCACACATGCACACACACACACACACACACACACACACACACACACACACACACACACACACACACACACATACACATACATACATACACACACAGCGTACACACGCACACACACACAGAAAAGCAGGAGAGGATATAGATAGGTTGCAGAGGCTCTGGAAAGTGAATCAGGGAGCCAGACAGTCACACACACACACACACACACACAGACCACACAAACAGAGCATGCACACGCACATACAGACCACACAAACACACACACACACACAAACACAGACCACACAAACAGAGCATGCACACGCACACACAGACCACACAAACAGAGCATGCACACGCACACACAGACCACACAAACAGAGCATGCACACGCACACACAGACCACACAAACAGAGCATGCACACACACGCACACACAGACCACACAAACAGAGCATGCGCACACACACACACACAGAGCACACAGAGCATACACACACAGACCACACACACTAAGCATACAGACCAGCTCATGTCTATGCAATAGAGATAATTTGGTCAAGAAATTATGCAAAACAATAGCAATCAGAGAATTTGATCCAATATGGTCGTATTCTATTACATATAGTGTAAAGATTCTAGTGAGTATGTTAACAACTCATGGGGTGTCATTGCTGTTATCATGCTGATTGTTGACCACACCGATGTGGCTTCAACCATTACTTTTATTAGTATCCAAATACATATAGCATATAGTTTGTCTTGGAAATAAGAGCACTATTCTTCAATGCCAACAAGAGAGTCAGAGAGAGAGAGAGAGAGAGAGAGTGAGTGAGAGAGAGTGAGAGAGAGAGAGAGAGAGAGAGAGAGAGAGAGAGAGAGAGAGAGAGAGAGAGAGAGAGAGAGAGAGAGAGAGAGAGAGAGAGAGAGGTTGGGTTTCCTTGTACTTGCACAAGCACTTTAGCAATGTACCACAGCCACTTAACTGTGGCGGAGATTGAGCTACTTGCTGTATCACCATCCATTTCATCGCGTCCACAACAATTACCATCCAGTGTGAACTTACAATATCAAAGCCCTTCTGCATTCGCGGCTCCTCTCTCTTCTCTATGATACATATATTTATTTATCATAGAGAAGAGCTGTGATTGCAGAATATATATATATACAACAACATAACACTGTACACAAATGCCAGGTCTACTGGCACAACCACCAAGGGTTTATTTCTATATATAGGAACCCTGCAGCGATTAAAGATAATAACTTGCAAATCCGCTAAGCAATTTTATACAAGCCATGTTGTTGTTTTTGGAAAACAACCCATTAAATGTTGTCCCACTATTAGTGGGCAAAGGGAATAATATTGTTGGTTTAAAAACTTTTTTGGTGTGAGTCTTTAGTACAAAAAGTGAAACATAATACGGCAAAACAAAACAACAATACGAGAAGTAAAGAAAATATATCTTATAATAAGGATTGGTTTGAAGTGTGGCTTTATGAACCAGTCTACATAAACTTTAGAGTGCAGTTGGAAATACCCTGAGTTGACATTTTGAGACAAAACCAAAAAGTTTGCTCGTGTTGCCTCTGCTGCAGAAATAGTGTCTGGAAACAGTCTACAGCACAAATATCTATCTATATACAGAAAGATATATATATATCTATATATATATACAGTATATAGGGGTACCTCCTTTTCGGTCTGGCAAGGGGATAAAGATAACTACTTGACACCTCATTTAATAACATGACAACATTAATCAGCTGCACTGAAAGTACTGTTGCCACCCCTTCTTCATCAATGCCAGCCCTTCTTCATCAATGCCTGCACACAAATATGATACTATCTTGATGGACGCAATTCATGGAGCCAAGACAAAACGATCAGAAGATTCTGATCATAACAACCATACCCTCTCCACCCATCAGAAATACAACATCCAACTGTCCTCGCCATGCGAGATTGGGCCTGAACTGCCTTGGACGAAACCGGCCTGGGATTCCAGCTCCTGCCAACATCCTGAGCCATCTCACAAACAACAAGAATTCCCTCCCAGCCGAGGAGATCTCTCGCAGCTTGAAAGCATGGCTCACAACCACCCCCCCCCCCCCCCATTCCTCACCCCTTCCTCACCCTTTCCTCCCCATACCCACTGTACTCTCAACAGGAATGTTTCCTGATTGACAGGGAAGGTGGGAGGATGTGGTGGGACGAGGCAGGGGGAATCAACACGACGCGCGGCTCATGTTGGCCACTGGAGGTTCTCTCCTGCAGCTGCGCGTAAAAAGGCCAAATTTAGCACATTTCAACTTCCCGTTCTAAAAATCCATTCGGGGAGGTGGATATTGGAGTCCTCCAGGCAGGGAATGATCAAGATGTCACGCGGTGCTATTTTAGGTCTGCCTAATGGTCTGAGCAACACTGGGAGGAATGCTATCGTAATGTAGCCCTGCGTGGTCGATGGGCAGATGGGGAAAGGTACACAATCACTGCGTGGAGGTGAGTGTGTGTGTGTGTGTGGGGGGGGGGGGGGGGGGGGGGGGTGGGCGGGGGATGCTGCTTAGTGTGTGTGTGTGTGTGTGTGTGTGTGTGTGTGTGTGTATGTGTGTCTAAGTGGTGCTAAGTCCGGGAAAATAGTATCAATGAGCCAAAGCAGACAGTATTTTAGCGGAAAGTGAACGTATGATATTTGAGTATCAGCACGGTGTGAGTTGTGCATGCACACACACACTAACATACAAGCATGCACGCACGCACAAGCACACACACATACACATACTGCAGAAAACCAAACAGGACCTTGGACACACAGACATGCACACACAATACAAGCTATAGACACTTACGTAGACAGATATGCCAGTACGCCCTACATTTCATACCATATCGTATAGTATAGTATAAATAATATAGTATAGTATAATATAGAATAGTATAGTATGGTTTGTTAAAATAAATTGGTATAGTATACTATAGTGTAGTATTGTATTGTATTGACTAGTAGTATAATATAGGATAGCATGGTATAGTATACAGTATTGTATGTAGTGTATTATAGTATGGTATAGTATGTTGCATCGTGTGTAATATAGCAGAGTATAGTATAGTATATAGTAGTATAATTTGAGCACCTAGTTACTTTGCTTGCGTAGTATCATAGTATCGTATGTAGTATAATATAGTATAGTGTTTTTGTATGGTTTAGTTTGAGCATCTAGTTACTAAGACGTACTACTCTTCTTAACTTGTTTGTGGTCGCCATGCGAGTAACACATCAGGATTGGGAATAGCTGAGAGCAAAACAAAGAAACAAAACCATATACCAACAACAGTTTGGGGCTACGTCGTACGCAGACAACGGGTCAATATGATTGGCAGGAGCTCAGTGCAATGGACATCTACCGGCACCATCACCTCTGAAGCTTGGAGAAGTCTGGAAAAGCCTTCATCCGTAGGTTTCTCCTGACTCGGGACAGAGAAAGAGAAGAAGTGAAGGATGTTATTTGGGCTTTTAATGCGTGCCTGCGTGTGTGTGTGTGTGTGTGTGTGTGTATGTAGGAGCCTGCGTGTGTGTGGGTGTGTGTGTGTGTATGTGCGTGCCTGCGTGTGTGTGTGTATGTGGGTGCCTGCGTGTGTGTGTGTGTGTATGTGCGTGTGTGTGTGCGTGCCTGCGTGTGTATGTGCATGCGTGTTTGTGTATGTGTGTGCTAAAGTCTTTTTTCCGCTTGTTTTCCTGGCAAGGTGTGTCCCCTCTGCGGGCCCCTGGGTTGTTTCCTCTATAATTGATAGACGGCCAAGCAGGGGGGGGGGGACGTGTTCCCGCCACCACTCTGCACTGGGGAGCCTGACAGCACCGCCACGGAGTGACAGGGTGATGCAAACACACACAACCACACACACAACCACACACACACACACACACACAACCACACACACACACATCCACACACACAACCACACACACACATCCACACACACAACCACACACACAACCACACAAACAACCACACACACAACCACACACACACAACCACACACACAACCACACACACACACAAACAACCACACACACATCCACACACAACCACACACACACATCCACACACACAACCACACACAACCACACAAACAACCACACACACAACCACACACACACAACCACACACACATACACACACACACACACACAACCACACACACAACCACACACACAACCACACACACATCCACACACAACCACACACACACAACCACACACACAACCTGTTCGATACGTCACTTTGTGAAGCTTGTTGTCCTGTAACGGTTGTTAACAAGCTGGTGGGGAGATTCGCCCAGCCCCTAACTACTGTATACCAGACGCCTACCCCGCTTGCTTCGACGCCCCACCTCTGGGCATAACCCTGGCCAGAACCGTGGCTGCCGATCGCGTCTGTGTAGTAGCTCTCCCCTGGGACCTGTGCACTTGGATGTTTGCTGGGATTATTTAAGAGTTTGGAAATAACTAACTCTAGGGATATGTTTCTTCATTGGTGACTAAGTAACCTCTTAGAATCACGATGCTTGATCCTTCTCTACCGTTTCCTTTGTTGAGAGAAGAGGGCGTCGGCCGATGACAAATGGTTAAAATGATTGTATTTGCTGGATTACAGGGGGGAACATTGCATAAAGCTAAAAATACCATCAATAAAAAGTAAAAGGGAAAAAAATTGAATAATAAAAAGGATACTTTCTATAAGTAATCTAAAGAAAATGTTAAAACAACGATCACACATATGGCTTACTTGTGGTGTTAAGCCGTATCAATTGCCGGGGAGAAAGGGAAAAAATCCCTTTTTGGAACATGGCCGAAAAAGTTCTGTTTGTTTTTTCTGTCCGTAATTCTTCTGTGTGCCTGCAGCTGTAAGCCTTCATAGCGTCTTAGGGCTATGGGAGGAATCCTCTCTTCGGAGATTGGGCGGTCAAGGCTAGTTTCTGGTAAAAATGCGAGGCTGATAGAAGATTTGAGAAGAAACTCTCTTCTCCTATTTTCTGAAATCTTTCTAAGTCTTTTAGTATTTTCTTCTTCTCCGGACTTTATGTGGCCGTCCGGCATGGAGCCGCCATGGCTAGGATTCCTCGCTATTCCTACCCCGGTCAGGCCGTTTTACAGAGCTCATGGCTTTGACCATTCCCTGCCCTTTTATGGATTTATTCATTGTGCTGTCGTCACCTATTTATGCTGACATCACCTATGCTATCCTCCATTTTGTCCTTACATGAACCGCAGCTGGTGTTCTTCTGCTGATGTCAGCTAATCTACTCGTTTTTTGGTGATCTTATCAGTACTCATCAAACCCTCACAGGCAAGGCCAACTTTCCCAAGTAAGACAATTAAGTTATGTTCCAAACAATAACAATACCCCACGTATGCCATAATACATAAAACAGTAATTATCCTCAGAGACCTGTAAGTCACACCAGACCTGAATGGTGAGCCCATGTACCCTTAGTTAACAGTGTTATACTATCTCTAGACATAGAATAGTTTGCACCTGCCAACCAGGCTTACTAACATTGGATTCAGTACATGTACTTCTCGTATCATAAAGTGTTTCCTTCATTTTATAAGATACTCCAGAGTGCATTAGCATTGTAGCTAGTATATTACTTATAGTATGTATGGTTATGCAGTACAACAGACATATGGGTATACAGTAAAACAGACAGTGTTCATAGGTTTTCATATAGTTGCACACATAGTAAAACATACATTGCCGCACCATGACCAGTGTATTACTTCAAGTGCTTATAGTTATATGATAAAACAGTGCTTAGGTTTATATAGAGTGTGATATATATAAGAAAAAGTGTGTACTATTAGTAACATCCCTTACGTCCCATGCCTTCTGGTTTTTTGGACACCGATGAATCAACATTACTTGACAAACCACGCATACAACCACACACACATCCACACACAACCACACACACAACCACACACACATCTACACACAACCACACACACATCCACACACACACAACCACACACACACAACCACACACACAACCACACACACAACCACACACACAACCACCATCCGTCCACCCAGGGAATCACCAGGGGCCCAGCAGGGAAACTAGTTAAGAACCCACAGAGAGAGAGAGAGAGAGAGAGAGAGAGAGAGAGAGAGAGAGAGAGAGAGAGAGAGAGAGAGAGAGAGAGACAGAGACAGAGACAGAGACAGAGACAGAGAGAGTCAAGAGGAGTGAGAGGGGAGAGAGGGAGAGAGAGGGGAGAGAGGGGAGTGAGAGGGGAGAGAGAGGAGAGGGGAGGAGAGAGAGAGTAGAGGAAGAGAGTGGAGAGAAAGAATGAGATGAGATGAGAGAGGAAGAGAGAGATCTGGAGAGAGAGAGATAAAAAGACAGAGAAAGAGAGCGCAAGGAAGAAAGAGAAAGTAAGAGAGATAAATGAAGGGATGGAGAGGAAGAGAGGAGAGGAAAGACAGACAGGAAAGAAAGAGACAGGAGAGAATGAGGAAGAGAGAGGGAAGAGGGAGAGTAAGAGCGAGATGAAGAGATAGAGAGACGAGGAAGAGGAAAAGAGAGTAAGAGAGAGAAAGGAAGAAAGAGCGAGAAATAGAGATGAAGAAATAGAGAAAAAGAGAGAGGAGAGCGAGCAGAGAGGGGACTGTAAATAAATCCTCTAGGTGTGGTCACCAACATTCCAGGTAATTACAAGAAAATTGTGGAATATTGCTATAACTGCTGTAAGAAAAAATCAGTAAGCACTTCCTTGTCAGACAAGGGGATGGAAACGTACAACTGCCCACATGCACACGCACGCACACAAACACACTCACACATACACACACTTGCACGCCTGCACACATGTGTGCATGCATGGATGCATCTGCCAACACGATGGAAGGCCAACGGGTCCAAACTACGCCTCATCGTAGACGTGTATTCATTCAAATCAAGCTAAAAGACGGCGTCTTTGTTTTCATAGCGCCGTAACGTTGTATTTTATTAAGCCGTAAAATACGCGGATTTAGTGGTTCAGAATGCCTTTTTTACGCCGCTTTTCCTCAACTCTACAACGTCGTAAAAGACGGCGTTGTGGACGGCTTTTAAACGCGCTATTTAACACGGTAAATACGCGCTATTTAACACGGTAAATAGCGCGTTCAATATGGATGCCAATGGGGACCAAGGGTCTGACAAATGTCCCTTAACGCGGCAGCATGGAGCGCTAAATTAACGCGGTTCAAATACCCGCGTTAACACGGAAGTAATGGACGCCGTTAGACGGCCAAAACGAACGCCTAACCTACACAGCATTCTGCCAGATATGTGCATATATTTGAATGTTAATAATGACGTGCGTAGTTACGTACATCTACGTATGTTTGAGCGTAAAGACATTCGGTTGTATTCATGAGAAGGTCTGTACCACGTGATGCTGATGCAGAGGCAGACTTCAATCCGTTGGACATCATTGCCGTGTAATACTAGTTTACTCCACCTTGTGTGATGAGTTCAAGTCATGCTGGGATGGATCTCATCTGGTGGTCGTTTTTATCATGGTGGTAGTTGTTTCACCTAAAGCTGTGAAGTTGGGTTGTCTTAATTTCCCCCTGGATCAATAAATGACCCACCTACCTCCTTCCACACACTAGGATTTGTGTTGCATTTATAAAGCTCTAGCAGAGACTTTGACCTTACGTTATTGTCTTTCACCAGAAAAACACAGAATATTAGGACTACACACTTTCCATTAAAGCTATAACAGAATCTCTATTGGCAGCTTCTCACTAAGAATTCAGCTTTTAGATGCCTAACTACACGTTTTAAATTGGACTCCAGTGTACCGTAGCTTCATGGAAACAAGGCCGATGAAGAACCAGGCTGGCCTACAGACTCAGTGCCTCTCAAGTCTACACACGTTTGCAGGTCCATATGTGCTGTAATGTTTTCCCCGCAATTATTGATAAATCCTAAATCATTTATTCTTAATCTGCAAATACTCCCACGTAGCCGAGCTCAAAGCGACAACGCTTCATTTATTACCTAAGATATTACTTACAATTTATTACTTAGCCTGTGTCTAATTGAACTTCTGTCAATCTTTTTAATACATGGGTTATATATTGTATATAAATAACTAAGTTAAAAAGGTTGACAGAATTTCAATAAGACACAGGCGTTGTGTAAGACCTTTGAAAAGCCAAATGAGTCACTATGCTGTATGATTTGATTCTGCTACAGTATAGACTGTTAAAGCAGTAGGTTTTCTACATTTGGACTGTCTATTTAATTCAGTAATACACTGTAGACTAAACATTGTTTACATCTCTACACTATGAGGAGGCTATATCGGGTGTTTAATATATTTAATTCAGTAATACACTGTAGACTAAACATTGTTTACATCTCTACACTATGAGGAGGCTATATCAGGTGTTTAATCAGTTTGATTCAGTAATACACTGTAGACTAAACATTATTTACATCTCTACACTATGAGGAGGCTATATCAGGTGTTTAATCATGTTTAATTCATTAATACATTGTAGACTAAACATTATTTACATCTCTACACTATGAGGAGGCTATATCAGGTGTTTACTCTGTTTAATTCAGTAATACACTGTAGACTAAACATTATTTACATCTCTACACTATGAGGAGGCTATATCAGGTGTTTAATCATGTTTAATTCATTAATACACTGTAGACTAAACATTATTTACATCTCTACACTATGAGGAGGCTATATCAGGGGTTTAATCTGTTTAATTCAGTAATACACTGTAGACTAACCATTGCTTGTCTGTGCCCTTCCCTCCGTGTTGTCCTGCATAGTCTCCACCATGGTTTTCTGTGCTGCATGGGGATGCTCCAAACGCTCTGACAAAGGACTGCGAATGTTCAGTTCCCCACTGACACCGTAAGGAGAACAAAATGGTTGGCTCAAAACACCAGGAGCAATCTAACTATGATCTAAGATTACACTGGGGGAAAAACACGGAGGTAATCATGTTCAAACACTGCATTTGCATTTTTTCACCAAAAAGACCGCACCATTGGGAAGCTTAATGTTTGGTTTGTTAAAAAATAAGGAACAGGAAAAGGCTTGTAAATGCAGGGAGTTGAGACTCCTTAGGTGCAGGGCGAGGGTGCTGTCTCAGTGCAGTGAGTCTTCAGGCTCCTTTAAATCCCCCTGCGGATATTGTGCTGAAAGAGAGAGAAAAAGACAGAGGACAAAGGGTCGCATGCACCTATGTGGCCTATGTTCCCCAACTTAAGTTATGGAACTTCATGTTTACTACCTTATCTATTTTAAATGTACCTCACTTAGGTCCTCCCACCTCTCCCTCCCTTTGCCACCAATACCAAATCGACTGAACTGGACAGTTCATATGATATCATACAACGGTTCATATGATATCGCACAACGGTTCATATGATATCATACAACGGTTCATATGATATCATACAACGGTTCATATGATATCATACAACGGTTCATATGATATCGCATAACGGTTCGTGTGATATCGCACAACGGTTCGTGTGATATCACACAACGGTTCATATGATATCGCACAACGGTTCATGTGATATCGTACGAAAGGTTATGCACAAATTTTCCTAAGATTCCTACGAATTTCCAGCAACAAAAGCGATCAGTGCGCCTGCACACACAATAAAGGCGGACATGGCTTATATTCTCAGCGGGAAATGCAATATTTTGATTCAGCATTAAAATGGGTTTTGATAACATTTCTAGCGAGAAATATGCATTTAATTGTCATAATCTTCGTTCAGTGAGTGTAAAGTGTAAAGTTTATCAGTTATTACGAAAAAAAATTCGGGTCTCGCCATCAAATACAACGTTCTCTATCGTTGCAATTGTCAGCTCCCCTGTTTTGGGACTCAGTGACTCTGTGGCCTTCTGCTGGTTATTTTGCGTTTTTGTCCACCATGTGCCTGCTTCTGTTGTGCCCCTGTCTCCGCCCCTCACCTGTACACCCTGCCATTGTCTGTTTCCCGCCTTTTTTCCTGCTCACCTGTTTGTCGTTGTGCTAATCACCCAAACTATTTATGTCCTGTGCTTTCAGTGCCATGTGTCTGATTGTCTTATGTTTGCTCTTTGCGTACCTAGTCAGTTCTGCCTGCCTGCCTGCCTGCCTGCCTGCCTGCCTGCCTGCCTGCCTGCCTGCCTGCCTGCCTGCCTGCCTGCCTGCCTGCCTGCCTGCCTGCCTGCCTGCCTGCCTTTTTTGTTTTTGGACTCTTCCTGAGAAACAGAAGTTAATTTCTGTTATTGTTTGAGCTTAAGCCTGGTCCTGCCTCAAATAATTCCTTTTGGATTTACTCTGCTTTTGGGTTCATATTTTGCACAATCCTGACAGCTATGGTGCTTGATATGGATGCTGCTATCGCTGAAAACCAAAGGTTAGGGTTCATCTTTTCGCTAAGCGACCCAAGATTTTCACAGAGTAATCCCAAGATTCCCCCTGGTTGAAAGCTCTAATGACCAAGTTCCTATCTCTCGTCTGAGTTTAGATACATTTCTAGCAACGGCCTGTGTTTCCAATGCGTTCCAATGGAGCGTTTGATGATGCTTTGGGAGCCTTTCCTGTAGTAGAGTTGAGGAAAAACAGCATTTTGAACCACTAAATCTGCATATTGTACGGTGTAATGAAACAACGGCATAAAAAATGATGTTCTGAAAACAAAACCACTGTATTTTACGTTGATTTATATCAATGCACATCTAAAATGAGGTGTAGTTTAAACACTTTTCACCTTCCATACAAACACACACACACACATCCTTTTCCATCCATTACACCTGTCTGTAGAGTACAGATCAAACCATGGCTGAGTCTTCCATATACAGGTTATCCTTCCGTACTTCCAAACACAGTTTACAAGTTGTGTTGAGCCACACAAGTATATTAACACCTTCTGCATTGTGGTTGAGTTCCCATGAGGCCTCAGTGACTCAATGCTCATATGGAACATTATGCAATTACAACGATCAATACTTGAAGCGCCCTTTCAAGGTGATGAATCACTTTGATACTTTTCAATAATTTCCAGGAAACAAATATTTATATTACAGAAAAAAAAACGTTTAAAGCAGCATGTTTGTTAGATTTGTATGTAGCGTAATGCTGTTATTTTTGCCTATTGAAGACAATCCAACCTGACCATTTGTTAATTTCAAAAGAACTAGAGCTCTGAGTTACTGAGACGGGATGCCAGGAATATGTTTTATTCAACATCAAGTACTGCACATGTACTGTTTCACTCTGAGGGGACAGTCAGTGAAGGTCCATGCAATGGTTATGGTTTAAACCCATTCAGGGCTCCTTTATTTAAACCATAGGGAAAAATGAGCAGATTGGCAGCCGAGGGAAAATGGGCTAGCTGCGGCTAGCCTTCTTAGCTCGTCTTCTCTTTTTGGCAGTCCTTCAGGCCCAAGCCGTCTTCATCTAGTCCACAAGGTTCTTGGTTCAGTCACATGCTCGGCCAGAGGCCGCTTACCGTACGTAGTGAGTAAATATGTGTAAAATGATATTGAAGCTCATTGATCATGAATATCATGATCACTGATATACCTTCTTTGATATAAATCAATGAAGGTAATGAGGGTAGTACAGGTGACAGTATTATGTGAATTAGATGGACAATATACTCAGTATCCTTTTCTTGTCAGTTCAAAGAAAATGTGAAAGGGTTTGAAAATAAATGACTATGTAAGGGATAATGTAATAAACCCTGACAGGGGTGACAAGAAAATATAACCAGGAAGTGTATTTCATTGATTTAAAATGTATTTTATTGCCACCGCTAAAGATAAGTCTGTACGATTGTACGATGGAAATAGCATCCATAGCAACATTCTGTTATTCATAGCAGCGGTCTGTTATACAGAAATAACAGACCACTGAATGCCCTAACTGACCATCAGAATCAAGTATTTAACAAAGCCATGTAAGAAATTAATCCTAGTGAAAACATGAAATTCATTTAACAAAGGAAAAATAATGTGATGAATATCATATACCTATGGTGTACACAAATTTGAATATAAAATGAAATATGAATCTCTACAAGACGTCCATATCTAGATATTAGCTGGAGTTCTGGTGTAGATCTCACATGTTATAATATAACATATTAAATGATGCCATGGAATAATCAAGTTGTATGAGCTTATTTCTGGCAACAATATAATGTATCCAAGCTGGTTTGTACTTCATCTTGGTCATGATGCAAGTTCTTCAAAAGGCTCAAAATGGTGGTAGATGTAGTCTTCCTGTAGAGTGTACGGCCCGTGTGGAACAGGATGGATGACCTGAGTACAAGCCTCTTGTCCAGGTGTTCTCACCGAGTAAGAGCTCCAAGCTTTGGAGGGAGCCATATCAGCTACATGGGTTAGCCGCGGAGGCATCTCTGATCTCCGCTTCTGTTACATGTTTCCGACATTGCCTTTGTAAACGTATTGGTCAAACCTCCATTTCAAATAAACATTTATTCTCCTAGTCTTTGTTGTCTTCCTCTCCTGCGTCTCCAGGGCCTGCTGACTGAAGTCCACAGCTCACAGGAAGTTGAGTTTGAATTTGCCATAGCACAGCCTTGAGGTTGGTTTGTTGTGTTTACTCCTGTGTGCTCTTGTCCTCATGCCAAGTTTCATAAACAACAGCACATGTACGGGCGATTTATTCATGTTTTTGGCAGAAGGCTGTATCATAATAATCAAGAAAACCATCCGTAACAATAGATCTCCAGCCCATGCAGTGCTTACACCCTAATTAACACACGCACACACACACGCACACACACACACACACATGCACACACACACACACACACACGCACACACACACACACATGCACACACACACACACACACACGCACACACTCGCACGCACGCACACACACGCACACACACACACACACACACACACACACGCACACACACAGAGTACAGTGTAACTGAGATGATGAGAGTGCTTCCCAGTATTTACCAGCTGTTATGGGTGCGATAATGAGAAAATGGCACCTGTTAGCCATTAGGAGTCTCAGCAGTCCGTCTGGCGTGTCTTGTGTTTACCTGTCTCCGCCGCTGTGCGCAGGACGCTCCATGATGCCACAGAAAAGACATGGGCACTTTGCTCTTCCTGCTTTGCACGTCGCATTTTTCTTCTGTTCGTCTGTCGGTTTGGGAGAACAGACTCTCTAATGGTGAATTCATTTGAAACTCAGGGAGGTGTTGGTAAACAGTGGTGAAGTGGAAGGTAAACACATGTTCTATAACTTTAGCTTTCCATGTACGTCAAAGAGGAGAGTGGATATTTGCAGACAAGTTGTATCAATAATGACTTTATCCACATTCTCACATCATTGACGCTTCAGTACAACACTGACTGAGTAGCATGGAGGGATGAGTTGTGAGGCCCTAAACACTGACTGAGTAGCATGGAGGGATGAGTTGTGAGGCCCTAAACACTGACTGAGTAGCATGGAGGGATGAGTTGTGAGGCCCTAAACACTGACTGAATTACGCGGCCATGTTGGTTTATCTGTTTGCTGATCTGGGGCGAAGAAGTGGAAAGCAGGCAGCATACGTCTCGCGGAAGTGAAGTTTGGTGAGGTTCTAACAGCAAAATGAGGTAATAGCGGCGAAAACAAAGAGTGATACCTCGTCAAAATTCATTTTCAGCACCCCTCGCACCTCCAAGATTTAGTAAATTGCCGAAATCTCCACAGATGACGACAATGTGAACATTGTGTGTGATTGGTCAGAAATTGAATGTGGGCGTGATTTATTTAGTTTTATTTTTGCAATCGGTATTCTCATTTGCCACCTCCATGGACAGCGGCTCTTCTTAACCAGCCGAACGTTCAGGGATCAAACCGCAACAGTCTTCAGTCTCAGCCAGTCAAGACTCCTTTTGAAGTATGCAGTGTTTCCTAAAGCCCTTGAGAAACCCATGCTCCACCCAACACCAACGGGTGGAGACGGCCCATGCTCCACCCAACACCAATGGGTGGAGATGGAAACCCGTGCTCCACCCAACACCAACGGGTGGAGATGGAAACCCGTGCTCTCGCATTCAGAGTTATTTCTATTTGACAAACGAAAAAGGCATTGCTGGAAGCATCACTGCGCTCGCTGCAAGGTATCTTGGGAAATCAATGCAGAGGACCCCACGCTGTGTGTTGACCTCCATCTACAACCAGCGAATATAATGAGACACCATCAACAGAGACGCCAGAACGCCTGGCTGCAACAAAATTCCTATGCCAATCCATGCTCATCTTCTAATGATGCTGTGGGATGATGATTCATGTTGGATGGAATATAACTCCAGAAATATAAATGGTTCATATTCAAAAGCAAACCAAACTCATAAGCCTGTTCCTACAGTTCTTTACCAACTTCTAATCTCCTGTAGACCATATGTGTGTTGCATTGTTTGTGTGTTTATTTACAGATGTGTGTTACATTCAGAAAACGGCCCCCCTCCACCACCCCCCACCCCCCACCCCCTGCCACCCAAAACCACAACTCATGCACCCAAAACACAAACGCAGCAGACATGTTTGGAGGCTGGAGGTGGAGGGGGAATAGGCAGATGAGAGGAGTGAGGAAGGTAAGTGTGTGTGGGGGTGTGTGTGGGGGGGTCTCAGCAGGGTGTCTGCATGAATAAGAGCGAGATGGGGGGGGGGCTTGCAAGAGAGAGCACTTCCCTACACGACGGCAACAACAGGTGTGCGGTGTTTCCGCTCACACGAACATGGTGTGTGTGTGTGTGTGTGTTGGTGTGTATGTGTGTGTGTTGGTGTGTGTGTGTGTGTGTATGTGTGTGTGTATTTGTGTGTTGGTGTGTGCGTGTGTGTGTGTGTGTGTGTTGA
>JACYXH010000189.1:432500-617500 GCA_026745465.1 Lota lota
TACACTAGAAGGAACCCAGTGTGCGCAGAAGTCTCACCAAACAAAGGATGAGCTTCATTAAAGAAACATCGTGCACTGAAAAATACAAACAATAAATACTACAGAGGATGACCATGTGACATTCCTGGGAGCCAGAAGTGCACGCAAGCTTGTCTACACACACACACACACACACACAGCCATACATAAAATATAATACAAGAATACAATCCTCCTGAAACATCGATCATATAACACAAACCACAGATAAAACGCTGCTGCTCAACCACACACACACACACACTATATAAATTATATATTTCATATATGTATTTGTGTGTTTTCTGTGTTCTCCTCTGAGCGCCCACGCCAGTGTTCTTTATTACATGTATTAATTTGTGCAGTGGGGATTATGAGCGGTAAATGTGATTTATTTCTCTTGTGTTCCCCACTCAGCGGGAGTGTGTCTGCTAAAGGAGATGATTGCTCCCCCAACAAGACGCATTAAACATCCACCGCCCCAGGCACGAATCCATGCCTTACTCCTCCGTTGTGGACACTTCTGCTAGGCGTGGAGTGTAAACCAGGCGGCCAATCACAGACCACCAAACCAGGCTGCCCATCACAGACCACCAAACCAGGCTGCCCATCACAGACCACCAAACCAGGCGGCCCATCACAGACCGCCAAACCAGGCTGCCCATCACAGACCGCCAAACCAGGCGGCCAATCACAGACCACCAAACCAGGCGGCCAATCACAGACCACCACAGGAAGAGAGCCAGCACGACACCAAGATTGACATTTTGAAGAAATGTTCACTTTAGTGTCTGTACATCCCCCATGGACATGACTCTGGAACAATAAGAGAGAAGGGCAAATCAATAGCATGCACAATGGAGGAAGGTCTCTCCACACCCCCCACCTCCTCCCACACACCCCCTCCCTGCTGAGGGCATCCCACTGCAGGGGTTCGCCATGTCTTTTCCATGTGTCCATGTGTCTTGCCCACGATCCTCTTCCTGTTGCCATGGTAATTTCTCGAACGAGCCTATAGCAACACTGCTCACTACCTAATGTAATTCCTTCATAATCGAATTAAGGTTTTTAATGAGATGTGTCAGAGCAGTTGAAATATGCACGGTACATACTTTGGAGTAAAAAGCCTATATCCCCTTTTTCAGTTGTATGGCTTCATATAGCAGAGCATCGTCCCACAAAATAAAGGAAATTAAACTTTGGATGTCGTCCAACATCCATTTTCCATTTTTGGGGAAAATATACACCTAACTAATGATTCAGTAGGTCATAGTACTATGTTCAGCTCATCTTAGCTCAATAATAGTCCTTTTCTGTATCATTTTACCACACCCATCTCTTTACCCTTTTCTCAGCGGCGTCAGCGTAGGACAAGCAAAGGTTTCGCTCCTAACACTCATTTGGGGTCTGCTCCCTTTGAGTACCAGGGCCAGGGTAATAGACTCATCTTCACCAGCGCAGTCTACTACCTGACAACAGCAGCATCAGGGACATGCAGAAGGCGTGTTTACAGCTCCCAGCTCAGTGTCTCGATGGGGCCGAGGTGTGATGGACATCTCCATTCCAAAACATGTTGTTTTATTTTTGGGCTCTTCTGTTGTGGATTCACTGGTGCACTTGGAGGATATGCTATTGCCTTATCCAATGTTGGGTAAAGCCATCCCCACATTCCTTCCCCCTTAAGATGTAACAGTGGGACATAGCAACAAAGAAGGGGCAACTAGACACAACAAAAATGATATCATACACAAAATATACTCTTTTGTTATACTCCTGAACAATCGTCAGTATCTACAAATAGCTACTATACTATAGCTATTACAAAAGTATGTCCATTATTTCTTTCTTTAAGTATGCACTTTAAGTATATATTAAAAAAGCTTGGTAGTAGTTTGGACGCTTGGACTCCCTCCGTGAACGAAGTCCAGGACCAGTTCCCCTGGTTGAGGAGGAAACACCAGTTCACCTGGTTGAGGAGGAACCTCCAGTTCCCCTGGTTGAAGAGGAACCACCAGTTCACCTGGTTGAGGAGGAACCACCAGTTCCCCTGGTTGAGGAGGAACCACCAGTTCCCCTGGTTGAGGAGGAACCACCAGTTCCCCTGGTTGAAGAGGAACCACCAGTTCACCTGGTTGAGGAGGAACCACCAGTTCCCCTGGTTGAGGAGGAACCACCAGTTCCCCTGGTTGAGGAGGAACCACCAGTTCCCCTGGTTGAAGAGGAACCACCAGTTCCCCTGGTTAAGGAGGAACCGCCAGTTCCCCTGGTTTAGGAGGAACCGCCAGTTCCTCTGGTTGAAGAGGAACCACCAGTTCCTCTGGTTGAAGAGGAACCACCAGTTCCCCTTGTTGAAGAGGACCCACCAGTTCCCCTGGTTGAAGAGGAACCACCAGTTCCTCTGGTTGAAGAGGAACCACCAGTTCCCCTGGTTGAAGAGGAACCACCAGTTCCCCTGGTTGAGGAGGAACCACCAGTTCCCCTGGTTGAGGAGGAACCACCAGTTCCCCTGGTTGAAGAGGAACCACCAGTTCCCCTGGTTGAAGAGGAACCACCAGTTCCCCTGGTTGAAGAGGAACCACCAGTTCCTCTGGTTGAGGAGGAACCACCAGTTAAAAGTCTGTAAACGTCCTGGTCATAAGGTAATCAAAGCCTCATTAAGCTCAAGCTTATTTGTATTGATTCAGCGAGGGTACAGTCAGTGAATTCTGCTTGGGGTTTTATTGTCGCAATCCATCACGACGTTCAGACGGGTCACGCAAAAGGCAGAACTATTGGAGGACATTTACATGGCGCAGAACAGGCCGTTCCTGATCCTACTTACGTGCGAGATCTAATAGATATGATTCCTTGCTGCTGTGCAGGTTCATCTATTTAAAGAATGTGTACCAAGGCTCGTTGTAATTCCACAAGTCTGATGGTAGTGAATGATAGAAGGGCAGCTCGCTCCACTCACTATTATCTCTCTCTCTCTCTCTCTCTCTCTCTCTCTCTCTCTCTCTCTCTCACTCACTCTCTCTCTCTCTCTCTCTCTCTTTATTGCACATGTCTTCCTGACTCTTCTTTCATCGGGAATTCAAAGACTTTGCCAGGGGGAGATAGTGTGTGTGTGTGTGTGTGTGTGTGTGGGGGGGGGGGGGGGGGGGGGGGGGGGGGGGGGCATACTTATGAAAATAAATAGCTGTCCTAGACCTTATCTCAGCGTTTCTGTCTTCAGTTATTTTACTGTGACAACCTAACCTTCCTCTTGCGTACTCCTCATCATCACATCAATATATATTGCGCCTGTCTATCAAATGTTTCCCATATCACCTATCGGACCGTTCTGGTTTTTTCCAACCGCAGCGCAAACCGTCTCTTTCCTTATCTGTCTGGCTAGCGTCCGTCACACCGTTAGCTCACCCCTAAGCCCCTTTCCCTTTTCCATCGCCCTTTATTTACTATGAAATACATACTGCTCGTAATTCATATCTGTCTTCTCTCCTGACAGAGATGCAGCTCAGCACCTGTGGCTCTCCATCTCGTGATGGTGGTGGACTGACTATCACACATAGTCACTCCACCACGGTGACCTCGCTCCCTGCCCCCCCCCCTCCTCCCTTCTGTCTTCTTGAGGGAGGATATATCTATTATTTGTGAAGTGGAGTGCAGAGTGTGACCGGTGGGAGTTACAAACACATCACAAACATCTGCATGTGAGTATGTTACACATCAGTACAGAGATACATAGAAAACACATTGTGGGAGTGTGTGTGGATGATGGCTGGTTTAAGCAGCCTCACCTGGCCCGAGTCAGACTGATTGGAGTCTGGAGCTAGGTGAGGCTGCACACCTGTTGCACATTGAGCAATCAGTGTGCACAGGTTAAACCAGCCACCACCACACACACTCGAGGAGAGATCTCCTGCATGGCTGCATCTGTATGTATCATTTTACTCAACCTTTACAATAAACCAGTTTAACATCACCACCCTGTGTCCATTCGTTTGGAGGAGCCCGAGGAAAGTCACCTAGGTGGAGTATGGCAGCCACCTAGGTGGCATGTAGCATGGTCTTTGCTAAACACATGTAAACACACTGCGTCAGACACACACATAGGCACACACCCTGATACACTAAAGCACGAATAAGCACATACAAACTTTATAACTTCAAAGGAAAACAAGCTTGTGAGCACACACCCAGAGAAAGATGCATCACATGTAGAAGTGTTGTATAGCAGGCGTGTTCATTCCACCAACCCTTCTGCAACCTCCCACCCAGCCATCATCCCACCTCCCTCCCACCCAGCCATCAGCCCCACTCCTATCTCTCGTCTGATCAGATTGCTACACATGCACGCACACGCATGAACACACACACACACACACACACACACACACACACACACACACACACACACACACACACACACACACACACACACACACACACACACACACACAAGCACGCACAGACACACGCAAGTCCACACACACCCACACACACACGGGCCAGCGCTGCTTCCCAGAGCTATTTGGGCTTGACAGCATCTTCGTTCAAGGCCTTTCTGTCTCTCGCTTCCCGAGTGAGTGTGTGTGTGTGTGTATGTATGTCTGCTGGTGGGTGTCTGTGTGTGTGAGTCTTTCCTTCGCCTGCAGAGTCAACTGGGAGTATTCTGTTGGTAATGGGGCGAGTATTGACCGGCAGAGCCTAAGTGTGTCTCGGGACAAAGGTGCTGGAGCCTCCTCTGTGTTGTACAATGTTCACCCGCGCTGCAACAGGGGAGGGGGTGGGGGAGGACCGGGGGGGGTGAGTGAGGGTGGCTCTCAGGCACACAACAAACCCACACACACGATGCACACACATATACACACACAAACTCACACATGATGGACACAACACACACACAGAAACACACAGACACACAGACACCATAGACATGCACACATTCACTAAAAGATATACACACACCCCCACACACACACTCATACACACACAAAGCCCGACATGCAGCCTATGAAAACAGAGTGAGGGTTTAAAGCCCTGGAGTCCAAGCAGCCAAGGTCACATGTGTTTATGTGTGTATCCGAGGAGAAAGGTTTCTGTTTGTGTTTGCGTCTTTTTGGGAGTGAGTGAGTGAGTGAGTGAGCGAGAGTGTGAGTGTGTGTTTGAGGTGGGCTTTATCAAACTGTCATAACTTTATATTAAACCACTGTGACATGCCCCTCCAGCCCCTCCTTGCACTTAATCAAGATCTGTAGCTCCCAGGAGGCTCAGCGTGCGTGTGTGTGTGTGTGCGTTTGCGTGCGTGTGTGTTTGAGTGTGGTACATGTGTATCAGCAAGGCTATCAGATTGAATTAGTGCCTGTCATATCATTAATATGGCGTCCTCAAATGCATGCCCCCCTTTCATCAATTCTCCAGGGGTCCGGCTTGTAATGCCTTGTTGGCAAGGTCAGGGCTGACTGTAGGTCGTTGACTGGGCTGAGCACTGGGAGAAGAGCAATATAACTGTGTGTGTGTGTGTGTGTGTGTGTGTGTGTGTGTGTGTGTGTGTGTGTGTGTGTGTGTGTGTGTGTGTGTGTGTGTGTGGGTTCATCTGTGTGGTTATGCCTGTAATACAGAAACTTCTCTCACCAAATCGTGGGTGATGATCAAACTAAGATGTGCAATCTACAAAGAACGCTTGCCTGGATGTGAGATGAAGGGGCAAGGGTTCTACTAATGATAAAAAAAAATTACTTTTCTATTTTGCACTGGCATCAAAGTGTAAGATCTCAAAGCACATCTCAAAGTGCATTTGTGGAATGATTGAAGTTCACAGGAACTGATTGATCCATCGTCAATGAAATGAGGAAAAAAGATCAAAACCAGGCCACGATGACTATTGGTATTCAAAGGTAAAGAATATGATTCCACAAATCATCACCACACAAAAAACAAGATTAAAAACAATTAGCAGATTAAGAATGAATTTAGAATCAACCTTGTCACTGGTTTACTTTAGACCATGAACTCTAAAAGACCATCTCACTCTTTATGAAAACAATGTTGCAGAAACCTAATCCAATAATAGCATCATCTCAGAACAATAGCAATTAGAACATTTCTCTTACAAATAAAAAAGCATATTAGCCCATTATCACGAGGAAAGTGAGAAAAGGCAATGTTCCACATGGCTTTCAGCGTCTAAAGGTCATCCGCTCACAACACACACAGGACTGTAATCATTTAGCAGAGGGATCAACAGTAAGGAAAACTCTGTTTCCCGCCTTTAATGGCCTTGCCAGTTTTCCTTTCTTCGCTTTCGAGTTCAGATTAATATGGCCGCTGGAGAGATCTCCGCTGTCACCAAGGTAACAGGGGTCAGGTAGAGGTCAAGGGTGAGCAGCACAGGCCGACACTTACGTTAATTAGCGGCGCTGCTGGACTGGTCTGTGGTGGGGGTGGTGGCTGCGTGGGTGGGTGATCTCTCACTTTCTGAGGTGACCACACTGAACAAGAGAGAGAAGAGGCTGTGTGAATGGGTGATCTCTCACCTTCTGAGGTGACCACACTGAACAAGAGAGAGAAGAGGCTGTGTTAGTTGCGTGATCTCTCACCTTCTGACGGTGACCATACTGAACAAGAGAGAGAAGAGGCCCTGGTAGTTAGTGGGTGATCTCTCACCCTTCTGAGGTGACCATACTGAACAAGAGAGCGAAGCCAAAAAGAGCTGTGTTAGTGGGTGACATCTCTCACCTCTGAGGTGACCACTACTGAACAAGAGAGAGAAGAGCTGTACGTAGCTGGCGCCTGATCTCTCACCTTCTGAGGTGACCATACTGAACAAGAGAGAGAAGAGGCTGTGTTAGTGGGTGATCTCTCACCTTCTGAGGTGACCATACTGAACAAGAGAGAGAAGAGGCTGTGTTAGTGGGTGATCTCTCACCTTCTGAGGTGACCATACTGAACAAGAGAGAGAAGAGGCTGTGTGAGTGGTTCTCTGGCCTCAGGGAACGGGAGGCTCGCTGTTAGATGTGACACTGCACTGGGCCAGGGAACACTGCGACAGCTTGCAACGAGTCCCTGACGCTCACCGTACACACACACACACACACACCTTTTTCCTCCTCTGCTCATCGAATGATCTGAGGGCTGTACGCCACGAAGCAACAAGGTAGCCTTGATTTGTTTTCCATCGCTTCCATTTTTTAAATGTCAGTTGGCTTTTACCTGTTTTTAATGAGTAGGAGAGAGGATAATAAATGAGGGTTTTGTTTATTTCTTATTCTATGAATGAACAAACAGAGAAGTCCACACTCGCCAAGCCTTCTGAATGTCCCAGTTTGCAGCCAGTGTTGAGACTGCTGCCTAGGACTGTTAAAGAAATATAGATCACACACACACACACACACATATAAGCAAACACATCACACACACACACACATATACAAACACATCACTCACACACACACAAACACACACATATGCAAACACATTACACATACGAAATCATGCACACACACGCATGCACCTGGAGAATATAACACACACATATGCACACACACACACACACACACACACACACACACACACACACACACAACACAATCCTGCACACGGATCAAATTAAGAGTTGTAGAGGGATTGAGTGCCTGCTATCCCACATGATCTTTCCATGCCTTCTTCTGGAAACAGCGGTCATAGCATCTCATTACCAGTCCTGATCCATCAACGGCATTTTCCCTTTCGTTCCAAACTAACGTGACCCATTGACCCCATTCTCCTCTGAGGAAACAAAAACACATTCAGGTAACGTTCATGATGTGTGCACCTCCCAAACACCAGAAGCATGTGCTAGGCAGGACCTAGAGCATCTTCACATGTATGGGTTACAGCCACAGCAGCTCTGAAGCAATCGAACACACACATGGCCACACAAATACAGCAACACACCCGCAAACCCACACACACCTACATACAAATACAGTGTGCTGGATTTTGATCTTTTAAATCTACTAACAGCAGATATTATCCAGATTGGTCTGTTAGCAGTTCAACAGTGTGTAAGGACTCCTGTTCTTCAAGACAAAAACACATGGCTTAAATCCCAGGTAGACTAGGAGTTATTTAGGAGTCGGCTATTACCAGCTAAATCCGGTCAGCTCTGGTCCTCCCTCGGACGTCCCTACTCTCCCTCACCGCTGTCCGCACATCCCAGCTGCTGTTTCCAGCTGCTCTGCTCCCTCGGACATCCCTACTCTCCCTCCCCGCTGTCCGCACACCACCCACATCCACCCAGCTGCTGTTTCCAGCCGCTCTCCTTCGTGAGGTGGGAACGCCAGGGAACAAGGCTGAATCCCAGGGAACAAACGCCCATGCTTCAATTGGTTCAAATCAGTGTCAAGCCATGTCACTTCTAACTCAAAGAACCCAAGTAACATCACCTGGCACCAATTTGAGCCAATCAGAAGCGGAGATTTAAATAGCGTCCCACCAGAGCCATGGAGGTGTTAGTCAACATTGATAGTGTAACATGTACATGTAATTTAGGGTGTAGGCGATCATCAATTGTAATCACTGCCATGGCTAATAATGATGAATTAAAACACTCAGTCCGTTTATTATCATTACAGCCTTCACAGATAATTAATTGTACATAATTATTCCTTAGAAAATGATGGCTGGAGAATAAGTTGTTTCCCGAGATTTGATGAAATCAAGCTTTTGAAGTAAGTGACATCACTGCCAGTGATTAATACCCATAATGCCTCAGATCATCCTAGAATGCTTCTGAGGTGAGGCAGGGGTAAGTGTGTGTGAAATCTCTTTAATGACCCCTGGTCTGCAGCAACAGACCAGTCCCAATGCACACAAACCTCTTGACAATCTGCAGCACCCCTAGTGCATCCCTATCCCGTGGAATCCCTTAATAGTGTACATTTAATTACTTGGACAGGAAAATGGTTTGCAAAGTATTTGTGAATGTAGATAGCCCAATATTGATTAACAAAGAACCTATATTAGATTACCACAACACAAGGAAAATAATGTGTGTGTGTGTGTGTGTGTGTGTGTGTGTGTGTGTTTTTTCCTGATATTTTAAATACCTTGACAACATCCCTTCCCGTGTAGAGGTATAATTTCCTTACATTGTTATCCCCACCCAAAAAAACACTGAGAGCAAACAACAACAAACGACTGAACAAAGGATTGGGCTGCCAAGTGTGAAGTGACCACAATGAGCCCGTCTTTCAAACGGTGTCCTCAAGCAGAAACACAACAGCGAGTTCAGTTAAACGACAATCCTTGGTAAGGCTAGGAATGCTTCCAGACGTCCATGTTCTGATTGGCAGGCAGAAGTTACGCCAGGAAGTAAAGAACATTACTCATGACTACTTCAAAGAGTAACGAAATACGTTACATGTTACTCTGTCAGAAAAATACGTTTGTTACACTACTTGTATATTACTTTTCAGTTACATCCGTAAATGTCAAATAGGCAACTGGTTTTATTACATTTGTTTTATTAACTCAGACAGACGCACATACTGCATGAAAGTAGGGAAAACAATCAAAACAGTTGTATCTCCTCATTTCAGCTAGGATTTGTTTTGCGTGATGGCAGATGATTCCTTGCAGACTATTGTAATTAACACCCCCTATTCATAATGTTTCTGGGGGCAAACTGGTGATAAAGGTGAGAGCATTGCAGCGCTAGAAAAACCTGGCACAATTAGTGGTGTCCGGGAGCATGCTCCCCCGGGGAAAAGGTTGAAAGATATTCGCTTTTAAATGCTCATTTAAATTTACTTTGAGTTCTATTTGCATCTGCCTGAAGATGTATTCTAACAGCCGTTATGGGGTATGACCCCGTTAGGGGGGATCCCACCTGACTCCTGCATTGAGCCTCCTCCTCAAAACCCCTCATTGTGAAGTCCCCTATACTAACAAACGTAATTGTCTGTTGAGTCAAAGGTTACAGGAGGGTTACCGCATGTCAACCGAATATTGAACTGGGGAACAAAGGACCCTGGCAACATCGCTCCCCTAGATACTCATAGCGCTCATCATGCTGCGTATACTTCCCCGTTCTGTCATTTGAACTGAACTATTGTTCTTCTTACGGCTGAAATACATGGGGATGCAGAGCGATGTGTCTGTCGCCCCCTTTGCCCAGAGCGCAGTACGTGCAAAACACTGGTGTTGAAGCTAGCAGGAGGGATGTCAGTATTTCAGGACTGGGGGGTCCTTGGCCATGATTCTTAGGTGGGAGTAAAGTCACAGACACACAGGGACACAGACACACAGGGACACAGACACACAGGGACACAGGGGCACAGGGACACAGGGACACAGACACACAGGGACACAGACACACAGGGACACAGACACACAGACACACAGGGACACAGACACACAGGGACACAGACACACAGGGACACAGGGACACAGACACACAGGGACACAGGGACACAGACACACAGGGACACAGGGACAAGGACACACAGGGACACAGATACACAGACACACAGGGACACAGACACACAGGGACACAGGGACACAGACACACAGGGACACTGGGACACAGGGACATCCACATGGAAGGGGCTGAGCCCAGCTATCCTACTTGCATCTCCTCAGAAAACAACGGCTGGCACGCAACTCAACGCTGCAAACGTTGCGTCAACGTCCCACGTACTTCAGCCCTTAAGCTTTGTTATTCCTTTGATCTTTTATACAAACTCCTCCCACAATTTTCAGCTAGAGACTCCATTCAAATGTTTGAGCTTTTATTCATTTACTTACTCCATTCAGACTTTAATCTTTTGAACTCAAATATTGTGCAAATATCTTCACTGGAGTTCAGCTATTCAACATTTCTATATGTCCTAAACTGTGAAGCTTTATTTAACCTGTTTAAGGTTATTTTACACTACATGCATTCAAGCTAGCATCTGAGTTAGCATCTGAGACCGTCTACCTCAACAGGATGCTCATTCTGAGAGGGACTTCTAGGTAGTAAGAGGAGGTGCTGGGGGGTACCTCCTCTGTTTTACTTATAGTGTGTCAGGCTCTGAGCAACACTATTCAGAACACAGCTCCTCAACCCACTAAGATAACCTGGGCCGCCACATCCAGACAAAGTCTCAGTGTTGACGTCTGGAAACACCAGCCTGAGCTCCCTGCCAGTAGGCCTGTCCCCCCCCCCCCCCCCCCCCCCCCCCCACACCATCATGGAGAGAGGCCTGCAGGAGGGGAGAGAGTAGCCTGCAGGAGGGGAGAGAGTGGCCTGCAGGAGGGGAGAGAGTGGCCTGCAGGAGGGGAGAGAGGAGGCTGCAGGAGGGGAGATAGTGGCCTGCAGGAGGGGAGAGAGTGGCCTGCAGGAGGGGAGAGAGTGGCCTGCAGGAGGGGAGAGAGGAGGCTGCAGGAGGGGAGAGAGTGGCCTGCAGGAGGGGGGAGAGTGGCCTGCAGGAGGGGAGGGAGTGGCCTGCAGGAGGGGAGAGAGTGGCCTGCAGGAGGGGAGAGAGTGGCCTGCAGGAGGGGGGAGAGTGGCCTGCAGGAGGGGAGGGAGTGGCCTGCAGGAGGGGAGAGAGTGGCCTGCAGGAGGGGAGAGAGTGGCCTGCAGGAGGGGAGAGAGGAGGCTGCAGGAGGGGAGAGGGGAGGGGGCAGGAGAGGAGAGCGTGTCAAGAAGAGAGTAATTCTGAGAGGAAGGAGAACTTTGAAGGAGGCCTGGAGGCAGATCTAGAGTAAGGAAGGAAGGAAGAACAGGAAACAGAAGAAGGGGTAAATGACAGAAACCAGAAGGACCAGGGTGAAGATGAGAAGAAACAGCTGGCGGAGCAGGAGACAGAAAGAAAAAGAAGAACAAGAAAAGTGAAAGAAAAGGAAGTAGGGAGAGGAGGCTCATCAAGAGGAGAATGGAGGAGAAGAAGAAAGTGAAGAAAGATGACGCTTATCAAGAGGAAGAGACAAACTAAGAGAATAGGAAGGAGGAAGAAAAGGAGTACAAATATATATATACTATATATATATATATATATATATATATATATATATATATTCAAGAAAGTAATTTCTGAACCCGATCACCATGAAGAAAATACGAGGGGTAGCTTGAAAAGGATCAAGTAGGATGCTGGATGAGGATGAGAAATATGAGGAAGAGAAGGAGGAAGAGGAGAAGAAGAAAGAGGAGAAGATAATTACAAATACGGTGGGGGAAGAGGAAAATAATAGACAATGAAGGTGGAGGAGAACAAGGAGGAGAAGAGTGGTAGATAGAAGAACACTTGGACCACCAGTGACACCCTTCCTTTAACGTTTTTAGTTGATATTGATTTGTTTTACAATAAATGATTATAGACAAATTGATTGCATACTCTATTCTACTCCCTAGGGCCTAGGTGTTCCCACCAGCACTTCCATCACCACCAGTGGTACTGTGACCAGTGGTTTCCAGCAGCAGTACACAGTGATGACCAACAACACTGAGAAGTTCAGCTGAACTGTAGACCTTCCCCAGCCTGACATCACCAGAATAATTCTCAAATACTGATTGGTCCAGAACATCTCAGTTACTTTTCAGTTTTCTGGAGCCGTTATCAACGGGTGCCAACAAAAATCCACTTGGTTGGACAAGCAATCAGAGCAACACAACGCGTGGCACATCCAATAGCTTTCCAACTTCAACTCGGTTTGACAAGATCAATACGCGATGGATCAACACTTCTTGACTTATGGTTGTGTTGATTTACGTCCAATTTCTCGACCGGATGTGTTTACAATAATGTTCCAGATAGTGTGCGGGCCGCTCAGCCATTGGCCGTCAAGGTTCTGTTGTATATGTTGGTCTCTGTTGGATCTAACAGACGCCAACCTGCCCTCACAGAGCACCAGTTCTCCTGTAACCATCACCTCATCTTTTCAAGATTCACGTGTAATGGAATGAACCCCAACCCTGTATCTTAAGCCTCTGTCATCTTCTGTTATCATAATGCACGTACAAAAAGAAAACCTGTGGTTGTTTCAGGAATACGAGGCGACTTTCAGGTTACAACTCTAGTGGAAATACTTTTTTTGTATTCTCTCCTGAAACATCCACCTTGCCATTCATAAATGAGTTTCTTTTCAGTGGAAGTGTATCAGAACAGGAACAGTGCGTCTGCTTTCTGGTCCATGCGGTGTCCCAGCCCCCACAGAAGTGGGGCTACAGCATTGTGGGACTCCTGGATCCCAGATTACGTGTTACATAATGTGCAATGAGCATTCTCATTTTCTATCTTGTCATTTAGGAGGTAAGGTATTGGTTTGTGAATGAATCCAGAGGGTTAATATACATTTGTAGTTCAAATATAACTTGTAAAATGTGCTCAACCTGTCTATTCACAGCTTTTGTCTGTAGGCCCTTGAGAATATATTTGTATTTGTAATAAAAGCTGACTCGCAAGCTTTGTCTGGTTACTGCTGTCCCGAACAGACCAATCAGACGCCCAGGAACAACGGAGTTCCACCTGCCGCTCTCGGCCCACTCCATCCTCCACAAGAACAAGAACAGAATCAAAATGTTCCTGTCCCGCAACCATGACCCCTTTATGGATCTATCCTGCACGCCACATATACTGGGAAAGACAGTGGACAAGGGCGCATGTGTGTCTGTGTACATGTATGCAAGTGGTGCTCACACGCAATGGAGGACTCATTTTAAACTGTTTGCTTTGTGATGCCCTCTCACACGTATTCAAAGAGGGTTTCAATTTGTTTATCTGTTTATTTTGCTATCTGACCAAAGGGGTGTATGTAGCACGGTCCATTTCTACACACCATTTAGGTGGCTGCCACACTCCACCTAGGTGACTTTTACCGGGCTCCTCCAGACAAGGACGCAGGGTGGTGGTGTTGAAGCCGGTTTATTGTAGAGGTTTGCATGTAATGATACATGAGCTGGTGCTCCATGCTGCCATGTAGGAGATCTCTCCCTGAGTGTGTGCGGTGATGGCTGGTTTAACCTGTGCACACTGAATCCTCAATGTGCAACAGGTGTGGCTTGAACCAGCCATCATCCACACACAGGATAGCAAGCAACAAATCAGTGCTTCACCGCTGTCCCCTTCTGTCACACATTAGTACTCAGGCTTCGTCTGAAAACACAAAGCTCAGGGTTTGGGGAGTTTAGCCGCCTAGCTTGTAGGGTCTAGCTACCAGCTTTGACTTTGTCCTGAAAGCTGCCACTAAATACATGAAGCAGCTGCTAAAGACCCAACGGCTAAACTGAAATGCTATCTCATCCACTGACCACCAATACACACACACACACACACACACACACACACACACACACACACACTTACAAAATAACATAAATATACTAGATAATATAAAATGTGATCCAGGATCTAACTCTTTTGACAAGGTCAAAAATGCACCAGGGTGTGTATTTGGCCCACGCACACACACACACACACAAAGTTGATGGCCTGCCGGTGATAAAAAAAATATTTTTCAATCATTTTTGTATCTGGAAAATCTATTGCAACAACCAACTCTTCTCTTCTCTCCAGTGTTTTGTTGTCAGGTGAAGCCGGCTAGTATTGCTTCTGAAGAGATTCAGGTGCAGCCACGGACTGTATTTCTGGCTGGCGTCGGGATGGGTTTTTGATTGGCCGTCAGCTGGAGTCATTACAAGGAATCAAGGGGAGGATGAATGGATGGTCATTGCACAGGGCAGACGCAGGGTTTTGTTTGGTGTAGTTTTGCTGCTATTGCTATTTTTCTTTTCAACAACGTGCTCGATTCCATGCAAAGGGATAAAGGTGACTTTGACCAAAAAAGAAAGGAAAAGTGAAGTGAGGAAAACGGAAAAGGTCTGATAAAAATGACACAAGCAGACAAATACGGAGCAGAAGATCCACTGGTTTTCTATAGGATGCTTGCGACGGTTCCTCTTGGTTTTGCTCCCATCAATTCGTCAATTCACTTGCCACTCAAAACAAGTTGGGTTGGTTTCCAGAGGGTCCAGTGTCACCTCTTTCAAAACAAAACGATTTGGATAAACCTTTGTATGAAGCTCTTTCAGTACAAGTCCAATCTGACTAAGGGGTTGCTCTTGAGTTTCTTTCAGGGAATGCTACTGAATGTAAACAGGTCCAGTATTCCTGTAAAAAAACTTTCAAAACAAGAGAACTCAGACTGGAAATCAGAAGAGAGCAATGTACAAGAGTTGAATTATTGAATGAAGTTGTATTTCATTGTTATTTTCTGCAGAGACCTTTGCGAGCTAAAGCCATTGTGGCTGGTGCGATTGTTAAATACGATACCAATAAAGAAGAGCTACAGTTAGAGCTTCTTGTTGCACTCCAAAAAGACAGTCAAACTAGAAGTCCAATGAATGTCACAAAATAGAAGCCTGCAATGAGTTCTGAACATCTCAATGAGCCAGTTAGGATGCAAGACCCAGATTGATTTGAGTTTGTTTGCACCAAGGGACAGGTATGAAAAGAATACATCAAAGGGTTAACGTGTTGAATAGTTGCACATGAAGAAATAATCAAATTTAAATAAGCACGGGCACACAGGTTATCAATTGAATATGCAGAACAATGTTACACCAGTGGGCCACAAATCCATATGGTACTTTTTATTAAAGCTGCTCAAGTGCCTTCTCTCATTGAGGCGACACATCCTAAAACTGCCCTTCCTACATGCTCATTTATCTGTGTGGCTCTGAGGACCTGTACTATAAAATAATATGTCTTAAATGTCCTACCTACACACAATATTAATCTAAATTGTACCCAGGTGTACATTATTAAAACGTTGAACATTTAAGAAATATTTTATTTGTTGCACATTTCTATGATTCAATGTTTTGTCCCCGATGGTTTACGGTAGTTCTCGAATGTGTCACCAATTAATAGAATGCACTGAGCAGGGGCCGAATGCCCACAGAGCCATGCTAGAGAAGGTGGGTCAGGTGGTGTTGACACCTTTCTGTTGGTAAGGTGAACAGAGAGGTCATGTACACCTCTGTCAAAGGGTTATGGAAACCTGCAACAGGCCCAGAATCAGTTACGGGAATTGGTTTTAGATTAGGAGGAAATCCGAGAAATGTTTGTAATGAAAAAAAGGCCAGAGTTGTTTGGTTTGGTTCTCGGCAGCAGGTCCAGTGAGCCTCTCAGACCCCTGGTTGTCAGCAAGGGCCTTCGCTGAGGAGCCCGGCGCAGGCTTCCTGCTGGTTCCTCTCCTGGACGCTTCCTCTGACCTCCCGCCTGCAGGCCGGTGAGCTGGTTGGGGTCATCTTCGTCAGGTTTCACTCTGGAGCCATGGGATCCTTCACTGGAACGGATGCCCAGGTGGAACTATTTTAATCTATTATCAACTATCATAATGTCTGACATCACGAATTGAAAACGGTTGATAGATTGCGATGCCAAAAGAAGTTTCCTCTGTCTAAACCGGCAGGAACAGTTGTACGAAATACAAAGAACACATCCTTCAAACTAGCCCCGGGGGTGGTGCTGTACATTCACTCAGATTGGCCTGCCATGCGTCGTCGTCTGAGGACGGAATCTATTGCAGAAGGTTGGCAAGTCGCGTGCATATGTTTCGGTCGTCAATCAAAATAAAGCAAGGAGGCGTCATATGCAAATGTATGTGAAACATCGTCATGCTGTGCCTACCTTTCTTGTGATTCTATGATCCTATAGCCTGGAGAGCATCCTGATCACGTGACCTCACATCCTGTTTCGCTACAGGGAACATCATTTCAACTATCAGTTCCTTTACTCGCCAAGAGCTGTCTCCAGTGGTGGACAGCCATGCCAATGCTAACTCTTGTTTTGCTTTTATTTGTGTAATTCATTTTCTTTGACGTGAATGATAAGAAGTCAGGCCCTCTGGGTCCTCTGATGTTGGACTGGGCAGACTGGACGCTTTAGAGGTACAAGGTGGCATAACGAGACGCTAGGGGCCGGGGCTAGCTAGGCTAGCTGCTAACTTAAGGAAATATCTCTGCACAACATTACATAGATGTATTTGACATAACGTCAAAATGGTTCATCACATTCTGTTGCTAATTTTAGTTCATTTTCTTTATGTTTTAAACTAATAATCTTAAATTGCACCTTTAAAATATACACATTTAGCACGTATACAGCACACATCCAGGTAAATATTAATAAAAAGTTTTGGCTAGTGAAATCGTTGAGGTTTCCCGCTCAGTGCCTCCCTAAAGGGCAACAAAAGAATGAACAGAAGCAGTGGAGATCAATGGTAATCATAAAGCCAAGTTGCTTTCTTCTCCCTGAACCCAAAGCGATTGAAACAATTACATTGCTGAGAGTTTAAAGTGTGTGTGTGTGTGTGTGTGTGTGTGTGTGTGTGTGTGTGTGTGTGTGTATGAAAATGAGTATCCTATAAATCCTAATTATGAAATGAATAAATAAGTTTCCTAGAGGAGTCCTCTGTTGCCCGCGGACTCTATTAACTCCATTAATCAATATGATATGCAGCACCTTTTCTTCCTTCTTTTGCATGAATTAGATTCTTCCTTGTCAGGCTCTATCTCGATGAAGGGAGCGGTCAGAGAAGTGGTGTGTCTGCCTGTTCATCTCCAGCTGAAAGAACCAGTGTGAGCAGAAGATAGATCACAAGAATGCCACGTGATATTGGATATGGAAATAGCTACAGAGATTAAAAAATAGTGGCTTTGTGTGATTGTTTCCACACAAGTGTTTTGATGGAAATCAAAACACGTTTTCCTCCCTCTACAGATCAGAAATCAATTTTCTCTGCATATCAAATAAGTGAAGCAAACATTTGGAATAAACACGCTGAGATAAGCTAGCTCCCGTGACAGTCACCGAGTTTGTGTGCGTGAAAATGTTGTTCTGCCATCAAAGCCCATTTCCAAATATGACACCTTTTGTAGTTGTTCCACCTCCAAGGATATCGGCTTGCTTCAAAGTATGAGGTACTAAAGCAGCAGGCAGCTGACTGTACAAGACCCCCAAGCAGACAGCCAACAGGAATAGCTAGTGATGGACACATCAGTGGGACGTGCAGGAGATGTGTGTAGTATAAATAAAATGTGTGGGGAATGGGCCTCATTATCCACCAGAAACCACAGAAGACAAGATCATACTGCAATGGTGGTGAGAAAGAATTAATCCTTTCCATATTTGAGAAGCAACTTTCAGCAAAATTGGGAGGGCAACAACCATTTATGATCATGGAAAACACACACACACACACACACACACACACACACACACACAGGGGTCCGTGCTGGTCCATGGGGGGG
The DNA here is from genome assembly GCA_026745465.1 of Lota lota. Classification (NCBI taxonomy): domain Eukaryota; kingdom Metazoa; phylum Chordata; class Actinopteri; order Gadiformes; family Lotidae; genus Lota; species Lota lota. The sequence continues at coordinate 450,781 of JACYXH010000189.1, forward strand.
GGGGGGGGGGGACAAAGTCAAGGGTTCCCTTCCTACCCGCGTGGGGAGAGAGAGAGCGAGAGAGCGGGAAGGTACTTGCCTATCTCTTATTCATGGCTGGAGGAGGAACATCGGGGAGATGTGGGCGGGGGGGGGGGGGGTGCTATTTAATCAACGTGATCCAGAGGCTAAGTCGCTCATGTAACTACACAATCTCCCGGTCTCTATCTCTCTCTATATATATATGACCCCCCCCCCCATCTCTCTCTCTCTTTCTCTCCCCTCCCCCTACGGGTCGCAAAACAGCTGTATCTTCTCTGTATCTTCTCCATAACCTGCACCATAAACAGCACACACTACTTAAAACCAGCCCCAATGTGTGAGTGCCCACAGACGTGCACATATACCCTGCAACTCCCACCCCCGGACCCCCAGACCCCCAGACCCGGACCCCCAGACCCAGACCCCCACCCCCACCCCCGGATCCCCAGACCCAAACCCCCACCCCCAGACCCCCAGACCCAGACCCCCACCCCCGGACCGCCAGAACCAAACCCCCGGACCCCCAGACCCCCAGACCCGGACCCCCAGACCCAGACCCCCACCCCCACCCCCGGATCCCCCAGACCCAAACCCCCACCCCCAGACCCCCAGACCCAGACCCCCACCCCCGGACCGCCAGAACCAAACCCCCGGACCCCCAGACCCCCAGACCCCGGACCCCCGGTCCCCCGGACCCCCGGTCCCCCGGACCCCCAGACCCAGACCCAGACCCCCACTCCCAGACCCCTGGACCCCCAGACCCCTGGACCCCCAGACCCCCGGACCCCCAGAATGAGGGGATGAAGACGGGTGGTGGTGATGGGAACGGGTGGAGGACAGAGGGGTTGAAGATGGGTGGTGGTGATGGGAACGGGTGGAGGACAGAGGGTTGAAGATGGGTGGTGGTGATGGGAACGGGTGGAGGACAGAGGGTTGAAGACGGGTGGTGGTGGTGATGGGAACGGGTGGAGGACAGAGGGATGAAGATGGGTGGTGGTGATGGGAACGGGTGGAGGACAGAGGGTTGAAGATGGGTGGTGGTAATGGGAACGGGTGGAGGACAGAGGGATGAAGATGGGTGGTGGTGATGGGAATGGGTGGAGGACAGAGGGATGAAGATGGGTGGTGGTGATGGGAATGGGTGGAGGACAGAGGGGTTGAAGACGGGTGGTGGTGATGGGAACGGGTGGAAGACAGAGGTGGTGGTGATGGGAACGGGTGGAGGACAGAGGTGGTGGTGATGGGAACGGGTGGAGGACAGAGGGATGAAGATGGGTGGTGGTGATGGGAATGGGTGGAGGACAGAGGGATGAAGATGGGTGGTGGTGATGGGTGGTAGTGATGGGAACGGGTGGAGGACAGAGGGATGAAGATGGGTGGTAGTGATGGGAACGGGTGGAGGACAGAGGTGGTGGTGGTGATGGGAACGGGTGGAGGACAGAGGGGTTGAAGATGGGTGGTGGTGATGGGAACGGGTGGAGGACAGAGGGATGAAGACAGGTGGTGGTGATGGGAACGGGTGGAGGACAGTGGGATGAAGATGGGTAGTGGTGACGGGCTTGTGATGGGAACGGGTGGAGGACAGAGATGGTGGTGATGGGTGGTGGTGATGGGAACGGGTGGAGGACAGAGGGATGAAGATGGGTGGTGATGATGGGAACGGGTGGAGGACAGAGGGTTGAAGACGGGTGGTGGTGATGGGAACGGGTGGAGGACAGAGGGATGAAGACGGGTGGTGGTGATGGGAACGGGTGGAGGACAGAGGGGATGAAGACGGGTGGTGGTGATGGGAATGGGTGGAGGACAGTGGGATGAAGATGGGTGGTGGTGATGGGTGGTGGTGATGGGAACGGGTGGAGGACAGAGGTGGTGGTGATGGGAACGGGTGGAGGACAGAGGGATAAAGATGGGTGGTGGTGATGAGAACGGGTGGAGGACAGAGGGATAAAGATGGGTGGTGGTGATGGGAACGGGTGGAGGACAGAGGGTTGAAGACGGGTGGTGGTGATGTTTCAGTGTGATGGCAGTAGGACACCATGTATAACATTACATACTACCTGTATAAACACCTTTAGTTATAAGAAGATATTGGGTGTAGCCTATACAATTGTAAAGCAATTAGACGTTTAAATGCTTTATCCCCTAACCACACGTCCATGAGACCGGCTCCATTCCACTGGCATGGTGGAATAGAGCCGGTCTCATGGCCGCATCATATCTCAAGCAACACTTTGGATCTTTACAATGTGTGTTCTGTCCTCTTGCACACGGGTGTGTGTGTGGAGTGGTGTGTGTGTTTTGGGCGGTGATCGTAAAGGACAGGAGGTGAAGGGGCAGGGGAAATAACCTCCAATATGTACTATAATTGCCAGTGGTGAAATCGATGCTATGCTATTAGCACCTGGGGCTAACAGCAGCTTGTGTCTTTATCTTCTGGGAGGAAGACAGCGTAGAGTGCATCTAAAGGTCATCGCAGCATAGTCTCAACACCTGCGGAAAGATTGAGCTCTGTGTGGGTGAAAAGCTGGTCATCTGCCTCTGGGAGACCTGAGCACGTGACTCTGTTTCTCTCCAAGGATCGTTCTGGACCTCTAGCCAGAGCATGGCCACAACCCCACGCTTCCCCTCTTTGCTGTAGGGTTTACTGGGCTTTTGTAGACTCTCTGTTTCTCTCTCCGAATATGGCCTGCTCTCCCCTCTGCTGCATGCACCCTCAGTGAAACAACTGGGATAATAAGGAAGACGTGCACTTGGCTTGCTTTATCATTTCATGTCATTATTTTTGTTTGTCTGGGTTTTGACAGCAGGCCTTGGTTACAGCAGGCTAGCTGTCCTGGTGCTCTTAAGCTCTTTGTGTTTCTCCCAGTGGTTGTTCCATCATTTTGCTAGCCCACTCACTGTGCCTCTGAAAGAGAGTGTGTGTGTGTGTGTGTGTGTGTGTGTGTGTATGTATGTGTGTGTGTGTGTGTGTGTGTGTGTATGTATATGTATATGTATATGTGTATGTGTGTGTGTGTGTGTGTGTGTGTGTGTGTGTGTGTGTGTGTGTGTGAGGCCCTTGAAGCTGGGCCTGCTGCTCCTCCAGTGTGGAGAGCAGACTGGGCTCTGAGCGGCTTTATATCCCTACAACACGGGGCCCCGCAGAGCCCCCCATCAGACGCACCTCAGGGACGGGGCCCCACAGAGACCCCCATCAGACGCACCTCAGGGACGGGGCCCTACAGAGCCCCCCATCAGACCCACCTCAGGGACGGGGCCCTACACAGACCCCGTCAGACCCACCTCAGGGACGGGGCCCTACAGAGACCCCCATCAGACCCACCTCAGGGACGGGGCCCTACAGAGACCCCCCATCAGACCCACCTCAGGGACGGGGCCCTACAGAGACCCCCATCAGACCAACCTCAGGGACAGGGCCCTACAGAGCCCCCCCATCAGACCCACCTCAGGGACGGGGCCCCGCAGAGACCCCCATCAGACCCACCTCAGGGACGGGGCCCCGCAAAGCCCCCCATCAGACCCACCTCAGGGACGGGGCCCTACAGAGACCCCCATCAGACCAACCTCAGGGACAGGGCCCTACAGAGCCCCCCCATCAGACCCACCACAGGGACGGGGCCCTACAGAGACCCCCATCAGACCCACCTCAGGGACGGGGCCCTACAGAGACCCCCATCAGACCCACCTCAGGGACGGGGCCCTACAGAGACCCCCCATCAGACCCACCTCAGGGATGGGGCCCTACAGAGACCCCCATCAGGCCCACCTCAGGGACGGGGCCCTACAGAGACCCCCATCAGGCCCACCTCAGGGACGGGGCCCTACAGAGACCCCCATCAGACCCACCTCAGGGATGGGGCCCTACAGAGACCCCCCATCAGACCCACCTCAGGGATGGGGCCCTACAGAGACCCCCCATCAGACCCACCTCAGGGACGGGGCCCCGCAGAGACCCCCATCAGGCCACACAGGACCGATAGACAGACACACACACACACAAACACATGGCTACACACACACACACAAACACAAGGCTACACACACACACACACACACGCATACAAACATGCTCAACCAAAAGAACACTCACACAAAAATACAAAGACAGATACACACACAGACTTACATATGTACACACTTTCTTTCACACGGAAACACACACACACACACACACACAGGCACATGGACATATGGGTATACACGCACATACAAACATGCTCGGTCCCAAAAACACACACACACAAACGAAGACAGACAGACACACACACACACACACACACACACACACCTTTTTCAGTCCTCTTACTTATGGATTTATGGATATGGCACTCTGGCTCCCTCCGTTCCTCATTCACTTTCTGTCACACAGTCCGTTTGGTTCCGCTCCCCTCAGAAAGACACTGCCAGTCAGCAGCTCTGTAAACGAGCAGGCCCTGGCCACATTATCCTGGGATGAAAAAGGAAAGCTTCTCCGTCACGAGGTAGCAGATACCTGGACTTAAATGTGTTGGAAAGCAATAAAAGAGAAAGAAATAGAACAAATTGCGCCTTTGTAGACTGGGTGATTAAGCGGTGTACATTTCAGGTGAAAGGAATCTGCTGGTGCCAGACTCAAACGCCAGTGCATCGGATGTGTGACACTCTTCTGTTCAGTGCAGTCTGACTCCAGGCCGTTGAAAAGCACTCCGCATTAGAAGGGTGTGGAAGTCACACAATCAACAAAACATGCAGCGCACTCCTCACCAATTGTTTGTTGATGTCGGTTATCCCAACGTGGGATAACGTTGACTGGCAAGCTAGCGCACACGAGATACGATTTCAAAGGGAGGTCTTTGTTTGGGTTCGCATAAAGGCCATTTTGCCTGTGTGATTGTGCCATATTCTATTGCATTACTAGTATTAACGATTTTATCATGGCTACACTATTCGCAAAATGTGGTACAATAGTTTGCTCTAGGCAACAAAGGTATCAATTCTTTCATAACCCTTTATCACAAATGTGGTCTAAAAGGCCATTACAAACCCACCAGCAGATGGTTTCACAATTTCCCCTAGTGCTAAAATCTACCAGAGCATGGCAAATCTTTTTAATAACATCCCCAGAGGGAACAGTACATCTCCAAAAAAACTTTTTTGGCCAATAAGGAGACATATTCTGGCAATAAGGAGCAAAAGCAAGAAGACAATGTAATTTAATGACCAGTTTTCCTCAGTGCAGCAGTAGCATCACCAAATAGTAATTAGCAAATCAAGATGAAAAAAGCCCTACAGCCACAGTAAGAGGCACCACATCAACAGAAGGAAAACCACCATATTTACTGGGCCACTGCAAATGTGCTCTAAATATGAGTAGCCATCAGGCAAGATATGGCTGTAGGTAGGATGACAGGAGTAGAGGGACAACTGCATTTAGGTCCTAATATTTTTATTGCTATTCCTATGGATCGATTAAAATAGGCTCTGGGGATGTTTTCCCAAACAAAATAACAAGATTTGGTTTTCTGTCTATATTTCAAATGCCTCCATTAAAGCTTTGGATAATCGGATCATGTTTTCTGAATGAACATCAAAGTAGACAAAAGCTAAAATAAGCCAAAGCCTAGTGTTGCATTCACAGAGCAGAACACTGTTAGAGGTGTGAGGAGTATTTACTTCTTCAGGCCCTTAGCCCTGTCATCTGTTCATTCATTCACAGAAGAGCCTGAACATGGGCTGTGAGAGAAGCGCCTGAACATGGGCTGAGGGAAGAGCCTGAACATGGGCTGAGGGAAGAGCCTGAACATGGGCTGAGGAAAGAGCCTGAACATGGGCTGTGAGAGAAGAGCCTGAACATGGGCTGAGGGAAGAGCCTGAACATGGGCTGAGGGAAGAGCCTGAACATGGGCTGAGGGAAGAGCCTGAACATGGGCTGAGAGAAGAGCCTGAACATGGACTGAGGGAAGAGCCTGAACATGGGCTGAGGGAAGAGCCTGAACATGAGCTGAGAGAAGAGCCTGAACATGGGCTGAGGGAAGAGCCTGAACATGGGCTGAGGGAAGAGCCTGAACATGGGCTGAGGGAAGACCCTGAACATGGGCTGAGGGAAGAGCCTGAACATGAGCTGAGGGAAGAGCCTGAACATGGGCTGAGGGAAGAGCCTGAACATGGGCTGTGAGAGAAGAGCCTGAACATGGGCTGAGGGAAGAGCCTGAACATGAGCTGAGGGAAGAGCCTGAACTTGGGCTGAGGGAAGACCCTGAACATGGGCTGTGAGAGAAGAGCCTGAACATGGGCTGAGGGAAGTGCCTGAACATGGGCTGAGGGAAGAGCCTGAACATGAGCTGAGAGAAGAGCCTGAACATGGGCTGAGGGAAGAGCCTGAACATGGGTTGAGGGAAGAGCCTGAACATGGGCTGTGAGAAGAGCCTGAACATGGGCTGAGGGAAGAGCCTGAACATGGGCTGAGGGAAGAGCTTGAACATGGGCTGAGGGAAGAGCCTGAACATGAGCTGGGGGAAGAGCCTGAACATGGGCTGTGAGAGAGCTATTATTGTAGTATTTGGGTACCAAAGTAGAGTCTGCTTTGACACTGACACAACCATTATTTAAAATGTGCCGCTAGAGCTACTCCAAGTGCAGTCCTTTGTTATTAGGTAGGTGTATGCACATGAGGCCATGTGGCCAATAAAATAATGTAGCTTAAACTAAACATGGACACTTTTTAATCATGCACCTTCCATTTTCTGGTCACTTTGGTCGATTTTCTGAGAGCAGAAGTATTTTGATTTTAATGTTAAGACATTTGCAATTATATGAAATCATATAAATTGCAAAGAATGGTGATGACCTTTGGGAAGATTGACTTGTGTTTATTCAGTGTAAAGATGGGCAGTTAGGTCGCAGTATTCTTTCTCAATGACCTCCGTCTGAGCTGCCTTTTGAGAGTGTTTTCTTCAAGCAGCCCTTTACGTGGATGGGCATAACGTTTTCTCAGACGCCACATTGGAAAGGTCACTAGGGGGGTTGTGTTTGGTTGTGTCAGAGTCCAAATTAAAGGCGAATAACTACTTTGTCTGTCTCTTGTTAAAAGGGCAGTGAGGCAATTTGCTAATCCACTTGTCATTACGCTGAGGGTACTTTTCCAATTCCCCCAACTCAATACGGCTGTTAAGCAGATGCTAATAGAGTGGATGATGAACACACATTGACAGGAGCGCATTAGGGGAACAACATACAACATGTAACATCAATGCTACTTTCTTGCACATTTAACCAAGTCTTACTATACACACTATACGGACACTTTACTTATTAACTAATTTGCAATTGTTCTTTTAATGCAAAGCTTGCAATTGAGTGAAAACACAATTGCTAAGACTGCGATGCAGTGTTGAAAACAAGTGCACTGCTGGAACCTGTTTCTGGATGGACTTCTGAGCAGAGAATCTTGTTGCTGTTTCCAAGCTGAGTTTACTAGACATATATACTGTAGGATTTACTGGTCTTACTCATAAAACAGGTGTGTGTGTGATTGTGTATGTGGGCATCCCTATGTCTATGCATGCGCACGCGTGTGTGTGTGTGTGTGTGTGTGTGTGTGTGTGTGTGTGTGTGTGTGTGTGCGTGCGTGCACTGGGCCTTTGGACCCTCATTACCTCTTCTCTACAATCACAGTGAGAATTGATGGCCACCGCAGGCTGTGTGTGAAGTCCCACAGTGAGGTAGTTTACCAGCAGCATCCATGTCCATCCCCTTTTATAGCCGCTCCTGTCCTGCGCCTGCCTTCTACAACACAGCATGCAGAAAACATGACTCTGCTTTCATTAGAGGAGCCCAGAGAGACCCAAGATGGAGCTCAGCAGTTGGAAACGCCTAGTCCCTCCAACACTAGAATTCCTAAGCATAGATCTAGGGTGTACAAAAGGCTTGTTGTGTGGTTATTCTGAAAAGGTACTTCAGGTATGATGCAAGCGTTGTTAAGAGAGGGAACAGAAAGAGTGGAAGAGATAAACAACCAAAACCACCCCTTCCTTTTTGCTCCCTTCCTCCCAACATTACGTAAGTGTTGCACTGCATGCACCTGTGATTGACAGGCAAGACGGACTCCCCAACCAATCAAGAAAGAGATGCCCTGATTGGTCAGAAATGAGCCGGGCGTGGTCTAAAATCTAAATAAGCTCATACAGGGACAGGCTCAGTCAAATCAAAACAGATACTCACAGTACATTTCACTCATTAATAGATGACAGATGGCATTTCTAACATAATACACTGAAATGTAAAACTTTCAAATTGTATTTACAACCCCTTTAATGTGGAGTTGCAAGTGCATTAATCAACCTTAGAATAATACAATTAAAGATACATGTCATGATCAGGCTCTTCATGCCAGCAATCAGCATCTTGGTTTTGGTAGAGCTGTTACATCCGTCCTAATTATTTGATTGTGTTTACCTGTGCCAATTCATTTAGAGCTAAATGTAGCATTGTTTGTGTGGGAGTGTGTGTGGATGATGGCTGGTTTAAGCAGCCTCACCTGGCAGAGTCTTGACTGCTTGGACTCTGGGTGAGACTGCACACATGTTTCACATTGAGCAGCCAGTGAGCACGGATTAAACCAGCCATCATTACATACACTCAGGGACAGATCTCCTACATGGCAGCATGGAGCACCAGGCCATGTCTCATGAACTACAAACGTCTACTATAAACCGGCTATTGACTCCTTTCCCATTGCCAGTGGATGAGCATGGCTTTCTGTTTCGTCCTTTCTGTGCATGTTGTTCCTGTCTATTAACAGCCAGCGTCTGGAACTTCCACGAACATCGTAGCATCACGCTTGAAAAGGGGGAACGATTTGACACCCGGGTGTCATGTTTCCATCGCTGGGGACCGGAGCTGGAGCCGATGAATACCTGGGACTACTGCAGAGCCATTTGTCCTGGGAATGACCTTTCCTACTAAGGGCAGAAGCCAGATGTTATTGGTTGTTGGTGTGTTTTAGTTACAACGGGTTAGGTAAGTTAAAGTGATGGACTAAAACATATCACAGAGGGACGCACCCACTACACACCTACCAAATACGCTGTCAGGAAAATGTGTACAACGTAAAAAGTGTATTCATATGTCAAAGTTAGTCAGTTAAAGTGGTCAACTCCAAGATTTCAGTTTTGTTCTCTTTGGCGACACTTTTGGCGATAAGTGGTGATTCCAGAGATACGTACAGTCTCGCACACCGACACCCAGTTCATGACATTCATAATACTGCAAGCCTGTTTGAAGGAATAGAAGGAAATGAATGAGCCAAATCACGTGAGATTGCAATGGATTTCATGGAACATAATGTTATTTGCAATTTGGGCATTATTTATCAGCCTGATGAAAATGCATAACATTAAAGTGACATCCTCTCATTACAAGATGTAGCCTCTTCAAACTAATACAGCGTCCTGCCAAACTGACCCTGTAGAGCGTGTTTGATTGGGCAGGAATTGGTTTGTACAATTTACAGAGTTACTTTCCCCCATGCCATGTGTTAATCAATTACTGTCTGTGTACAATAATTGTTCTATATTGATCCCAGCTTCATTTACTTCATCTAATCTACCAGTGTCCCTAAGTGCTTCGTAATCTCTCTCTCTCTCTCTCTCTCTCTCTCTCTCTCTCTCTCTCTCTCTCTCTCTCTCTCTCTCTTTCTCTCTCTATCTTTCTCTCTCTCTGACATCAGTAGGTGTAATGCATTCTCAGCCTGCACTCTGGTATCGTTTGCAATGTAACAACATTATCCAAGGCCAAGGCTGGAAGACCATGTTCTAGAGCAAGATACACACATAATGTTGTAGGACTGGGAGGATTTCAATTGAAAATCCATAAACCACGTTCAATGCGCCTGTTGAAACGTAAAGTTGTCTGAATGACTCATCTCCTTTGCACATTTACACACGCATATATATATATGTCTATATATATATATATGTCTATATATATATATATGTCTATATATATATATATTCTATATATATCTATATATATATATATATATATGTCTATATGTATGTGTGATGTCCGTGAAATAGCCTCACCTAGTGTTCATGTTTATACTGCAGTGTTGTCACGAAGGTTGTCATGTGATTACGGTCAAAGGTTACGATGGCCATCTTTGATTCATGTTTTACATTTGAGGAACGCGATATGTCTGGGAGTCTACTTTTACATCTCTGCATTTCTCTCAGAATGCCTGAAGAAATCATCGTTTTTTTTTCACAAAATTAAGTGCTGGATCTAAGTAAAACACTGGCGATCATACATCTTTAGTTCCGACTTTTCTTCTGTTCAGAACTGTTTAGCTATCTGTCGAGTTGTAAAGCTACTTGCAATGAAGGCAGAATAATATGTATATATATGTATATATATGTATATATATATATATGTGTATATATATGTATATATATGTGTATATATATATGTATGTGTATATATATATATGTGTGTGTGTGTGTGTGTATATGTGTGTGTGTGTGTGTGTGTGTGTGTGTGTGTGTGTGTGTGTGTGTGTGTGTGTGTGTGTGTGTGTGTGTGTGTGTGTGTGTGTGTGTGTGTGTGTGTACACACATCATATTGGACAGAGAACGCTATCTGCAGGCCTCTCACTTTTCCGCAGCAATGGCTCTAAAAGGATCCAACATAAATCCAGTCATCCAGCCTCCGATCTTTAAACACTAGACTGGTCCTGATTAAAAGGTGTTATGTCACACTGCTGGCATAAAGATGTTTCGTTCCACAGCCCCTCCCTTTGGTTTTTAAAATATTTCTGACACTTGCGTTCCCGCATGGAGAACATCTACTGCGTTTATAGCATTGTTCTGTGAAGGGGGCAAAATGATACAGTATTATTATTCAAATGCCTCCCACCAATCTCTTTCTCTCCCACACAAGGATTGATGGAGTGATCCTCGAAAGGATTCCAAAAACCACCTACTCAGCATTTTCTTTATGGGCCTTGGTACCTGGGAAGGCAGGAGAACAAGCAAAGACAGCCATTGTTGGGGAAGGGGGGGGGGGGGGGGAGGGAGCGAGACAGAGAGACACACACACACAGAGGGCGAGAGACACACACAGAGGGAGAGAGAGTAACAGAGAATACAGTACAAGAGAGAATGAGTGGTGCTAAAGGAGTGAGTGGCTCATCAGTATAACAGAAGGGAGGGTTAACGCATGTTGAATGAATTCTCCACGCCTCACGCTATGAAGACATATATCCTTGTTCCTATTCATACTCCGCATGCGCTGATACACCTCTCCCTCCAGCCCTGTGGCGAAATCCGTCTCAGCCTTATTACTCTCTCTGAAGCAAATCCCCTCGCTCTTATCCGACGCCCTGCAGCTGTTTCCATCGCTCCCGTGAGCACCCCTCCCCCCCCCCCCCCCCCCCCAGTCCCCTTTCCTCTCTTTTCGGCAGACCACCCTTGTTATCATCATCGTGTTTAATTGAATAAGGGGGAGGATTAAAAGCCATGCACGCATGTAATGGAATCAGCCCAATTAAAATCGAATTTCAAAGATAATTGATGATTTGGATTAATTCAGTAAGCAGGCAAGATCCCTGTTTATTATGAACCTCCTTATAGTTTCCCCCATGTTATTTATTTGATATAGACTACGTTATAGCCTATATTTTCATAGCCAGGCGTTTTGCTTATTGCCCACCACAAGAGATCTAAGGTCCCTTCTTGACATGCTCTAACAAGTGCATGATTGAAAGCATGCTGTTGTTGTGTCCAGGGAACCACAATCCTGGGTACAACACTAAAATCAAACCACAAACAATACAAACATCTCTTGTGGTAAACAAACTGACAATTGGCATCGCCTGCTGGTACAAAATTTTGCTATTTATTAGCATCAATTGCAATACTCTGTGTTTGGTAGTGCGCCCAGCAGGCACTAGTTGTAAGTTATAAGAACATTGGACTTTGGACAGTGTGTGAATGACCGTGGAAGAATCCCAACCCTGTTCTACAGTTTGACCCTCCATTAACCTCTGCTTCTGTGCCTGGGCAGGCCTGGCAACTCTTAATATATATGAGCCATAAATATCTATATCTATGCCTTCTTGCTCACTTCTTGCTCCCGTGATTTCATTACACAAGAGCGTCTGACGTGGCTTTGACTAATGGATAGCCTTTGTTCCTCTGCAGAAAGCACTGTGCACTGTGTGATCTCTTTTAGCCGGGCAGACTGAATAGGAAACAGAACTCCCTGTAGGCAGGAGGCCCCAGGGCCCCCTGACTCTAGCTGGGCCCATTTGAAGCTGGGGTTGGTCTTGCTCCTGGTCCAGTGTATTTTGGTGTCATTTAACCCAAGTGGGGGAGCACCTGTCCCAGCATGCAATGTCCTAGTACCGGCCCTTCCGCCATTCGCCGCTGTACCCCCAACCGGCATGCATTGACTAAATAAGTCTCTGACTAAAGCCAGCGGATCCACTTTAAATAGACAGGATTTACGGTCAATATTAGTTTCTTGTTTGCTGAGAAATTGAAATCTATAGATTTTTGTTTTGTTTTTGTGGTTGTGCTAGAGTTGGCTTGATCTGCAAAAACAAAATCCATGATGGAATATGAGACAGCCTGATGGTGGTGAACGCTCAATCACTGCATTCAATCGGTACAACATTGCCCCCTAAAGCTTCTGTTCAGTGCCTACCATGAGGGCCCTGCCAGAAGACATTGGTGTATGAAAACAGCAGTTAGGAGTTACCACTACTCATGCCAGACTAATTCTGTCCTGGCATCTTACCTGTTATTGTTCTCTCACATCCAATTTGCGGGGAAGGTAAACAGTGGGGAGCCCAAGATGTTCAAACACCATCCAGAAAGTGCAGATCCAGACATGTATAGGCCCGTGAAGGGAGGAAAAAGACAACACAGGAAGATTTGGAAGAAGCATGTTGTATTCTTGTTCCAGAGATATGGGTTCAAATCCCACCCCAGACTAAGTATAGGTTAGGCAAATTGGAGACAATAATTGGGATTGCAATTTTTTAGTGAGTGTGATCCTTGAAAGTCCAGGTGTATAGGGCTTGTACATCATGTGTTACACAGCAATGACCGCCTACATTTCGGAAGTATAGGAGTATAGGAATGTTATTGGTAGTAATGGTCTTTTGGTCATTGTTTAATGATTAATTGGGAAATTATTTGTCATTATGGGGAGACATTGTGGTGTTTTCTTGATTGAAGGCACAATGACGTTATAAAATATAACTCTTTTATTATGAACAGATTATATCAGCCGGTCAGCCACAGGGCAGCTGTAAAATGGTGTTGGTGCGCCATCTGGCGGATAAGAGCGGCATGTTGGACGTTAGTTGAGCTCAGCAAGTGTTGACACGACATATTGCTTTCGGGGGCAATTTCTGGTGCGCTTCGGGAGGAAGGATTTGTACGATTTGTTTCTTCGTGACTTAAGGAAAACGTTTCATTAAAGACAAAATGGGTAAGATAGTATGACATACGTATCAATATGTGTTTGAAAATGTAGGCATTCGACTTATTATGAGAGTGAAGTCCAGCCTAGCTTAGACGTCCACTAGCAGCTAGAGCAGTGCCATGTAACGTGAGCTAATGCTTGTCGCTGGCTCGTGTTAACACAACCATGTACATGCATTGATGCCAAATGACATATTTAATCCACATTGTATCAAGACAACCTTAGATGAAAGCACTACAGTGAAAATGGGTCGACCGAAGCGTGGGTAAACAGTGTAAAGTATCAACGCAATCGCTAACGCGTCGCTAGCGGCTAACGTTACCCTGGCTAACTTGCTACATAAAAATGCGGTTGTCAGCCTCTATTTTTAAAACTGTCGAACAAAAAAATAACATGACATCAGCTAAAACCTTTTCGGCTGTTCTGCCATTACGTGTTACCCCAAACGATCAGGTCAAGGGGAAGTGTGTTAGCCAGACAGCTAACACAGACATATAGCAATATTAAAATGTTGCATTACAATCCAGCGTGGGCGTTTGTTGACATGTGACCCAGACGGGATCACCTGCTCGGAGAACTGCTCTCAATATGCTGCCCCTGTCAAATGAAACATCACTTTACAGACTTGATAGAACATGTGATTAGTCAGTGGAATAATAAATGGACCTTTATTTATTTATTATTAGACAGGTGCCCGTGTGGCACTTCATCAGTTAGTCTTATTAAGCAGGCTGACACTATGCGCCTCCGTACAGGTAGCTGAAGAGGCTCCCCCCTCTTCCTGACCACGGTCTCTTGCTGAGCAGAACCGTTGTACATAAGAGTATCACTGCAATGCTCTTAATATAAATGATCTCAATGTTATCATTGCTATTTAATTATCTTGCTATTAAGTTATCCTACCAAGAGTTCTTGAGGAGTGTGATAGTATCAGCGTTGCCATGTGTTGCCATGAAATACAACGGTAGTTGTATACTTTAATGTGGGGAATGGAGATTGCGATGAGATATTCTATACAGTCACTAAAATCTGCTGCTGTTGATCGGTTTTGTGGGGAAAGCAGGAATGCACTGGGGTCGGCTGAGAGCGTGTTTAAGCGGCCTTTCTCAAACTAGCAATCTCTGGCGAGAGATGGGGGATTTTTACGTTTTCTTCTGTTGCTGTGAGCATCAAATAAAGGCATACACCTTCGCAAGGAGCAAACCTCATGTCAAGTAAACCCCCCCCCCCCCCCCCCCCGCCCCCCCCCCATCTTGTTTCCTCAACGTAACCTAATTTTAGTTTTAGGTGGAGTTGGAGAAACGTGATACACGTCACTCAAATACCCCCCTCAACCCCTCAGATAAATTCTACCAGCTATTCATGCTACCTCCCCCGCTGTGTGTGTGTGTGTGTGTGTGTGTGTGTGTGTGTGTGTGTGTGTGTGTGTGTGTGTGTGTGTGTGTGTGTGTGTGTGTGTGTGTGTGTGTGTGTGTGTGTGTGTTCTGCAGAACCGTCAGCCAGTCCGGCCAAGGACACGTGTCGGATGAACCGCTACAAGAACAAAGCCCTGAACCCAGAGGAGATGAGGCGCCGGCGGGAAGAGGAGGGCCTCCAGCTCAGGAAGCAGAAACGAGAACAGCAGGTGGTCAGAGACGCCGTATATGATCCAGGATAGGGCTAGGAACAGCAGGCGGTCAGACGCCATATAGGGCACCATGGTCCAGGATAGGGCAAGGAACAGCGGGTGGTCAGACGCCATATAGGGCACCATGGTCCGGGATAGGGCTAGGAACAGCAGGCGGTCAGACGCCATATAGGGCACCATGGTCCAGGATAGGGCAAGGAACAGCAGGTGGTCAGATGCCATATAGGGCACCATGGTCCAGGATAGGGCTAGGAACAGCAGGTGGTCAGATGCCATATAGGGCACCATGGTCCAGGATAGGGCTAGGAACAGCAGGTGGTCAGATGCCATATAGGGCACCATGGTCCAGGATAGGGCGTGGCCGTCATTGTGTTCTGTATGACGCAGTAGGGCTGTTGCCCACTCAGTAATAATAAATAAATAATACTAATCATACCATTCCGGCCAGAAAAATCTTGTAGCATTTTGATGATATTATTCCTATTTGGAACGATGTAGAACGTTAATCCATGACCATTGGTCCAACTTTTGTGCCAATTTATCGAAGACACAAAGTTGATGTTGCAGACCCCATTTTTTTTTTCACAGCAAGCGTGTGAAAATGTTAGAGGATAGCTGAGTGTTACAGTATCCCTTTAAGCCTCTTCTATATCCTGTTTGATGCGGTATTGCACCCTGTGCAGTTGTTCTGAGAATATGAGTCGACTCAGGCGATGATTCAACTATTTGAGTTTTAGGGTACAGCCCTACAACACCGCATTACAAACAGTGTGGCTGCAGTATCTGGGCTGCATTTTAATGAGAGAAAAAGGCTGAAACTGGTTTTTCTTAAGTGCAAATATTTAAATAATTACTGAATAAGCTGGTGACTTTCAGATGAGTGCTGTAAAGCTGTATTGTTTCGCTCAAGCTGAAAAGTGTGTGTGTGTGTGTGTGTGTGTGTGTGTGTGTGTGTGTGTGTGTGTGTGTGTGTGTGTGTGTGTGTGTGTGTGTGTGTGTGTGTGTGTGTGTGTGTGTGTGTGTGTGTGTGTGTGTGTGTGTGTGTACTGACCCATATCCCTTTGACCCGCAGCTCTTCAAGAGAAGAAACGTTGACATGCTCAGTGAAGAGGCGGCCATGTTTGAGAGTCCCCTGGTGGACTCCTACCTCAACTCACCTGTTACAGTGAGTCCCACACAAACATCCACAACACACATCCAAAGCATATCATAACACAGAGCCTGTTTCATGACTGAAATGCCTGGTTCTTTGTCCTTATACTGTCTCAGTTCTGGTTGCCAATGTTTCCCAGCCAGCTAGTGGGTTGAGAGCTCTGGGATATGTAGTTTCTGAGTGAGTGTGCTTGTTGTGTGTCAGGAAGGGGTCATAACCAGAGAAATGGTGGAGATGCTGTTCTCAGAAGACCCAGAGCTCCAGCTAAGCACCACGCAGAAATTCAGAAAATTACTTTCCAAAGGTAAGCCAACACCTGTGGGGAGGAGTCACTGTGTCTTAATCCAACACCTGTGGGAGGAGTCACTGTGTCTTAATCCAACACCTGTGGGAGGAGTCACTGTGTCTTAATCCAACACCTGTGGGAGGAGTCACTGGGTCTTAATCCAACACCTGTGGGAGGAGTCACTGTGTTTTAATCCAACACCTGTGGGAGGAGTCACTGTGTTTTAATCCAACACCTGTGGGAGGAGTCACTGGGTCTTAATCCAAATCCTGTGGGGAGGAGTCACTGTGTCTTAATCCAACACCTGTGGGAGGAGTCACTGGGTCTTAATCCAACACCTGTGGGAGGAGTCACTGGGTCTTAATCCAACACCTGTGGGAGGAGTCACTGTGTCGTGACGTCTTGTCCAATCAACATTTAAAACCTTGTTTTTGTATTGGTCCATTGTCTTTCAGAGCCCAACCCACCCATCGATGAGGTCATTAACACACCTGGGGTGGTGGAGCGCTTTGTAGAGATCCTGAAGTTGAGTGTCAACTGCACATTACAGGTTTGATCACACACACACACACACACACACACACACACACACACACACACACACACACACACACACACACACACACACACACACACACACACACACACACACACACACACACACACACACACACACACACACACACACACACACACACACACACACACACACACACACACACACAATGCACTTCTGCCAAGGTCACATCTGTTATCTACCCTTTTTTCCCTGTTAGTTTGAGGCAGCATGGGCGCTGACCAACATAGCGTCGGGCACATCCATGCAGACTAAGACCGTGATCGAGGCTGGGGCGGTGCCCGTCTTCATAGAACTCCTCAACTCTGACTTTGAGGATGTCCAGGAACAGGTAATCACATCCCTCCTGTTTGAACTAGATGCTCAAACTACCTGATGTTTTGTCTGTTCAGGCGGTATGGGCCCTGGTGTTCCTCAGCCTGTTTGAACTAGATGCTCAAACTACCTGATGTTTTGTCTGTTCAGGCGGTATGGGCCCTGGGTAACATTGCAGGGGACAGTGCGGTGTGCAGGGACTATGTGCTGAACTGCAACATCCTCCCACCACTATTAATGTAAGTTGGTCTACTTTGCCTATGCTAACATTTCTGCTAGCCTGGATACCGTGTACAACAATCCTGTCCTGTCTTACTTTTTGGTGCACAGATCAAGTGACAAATCTAATCAAGCGAAAGTAAAAGAGGGCTTAGTGGTTTACGTGAGACCAATCTCAGAACCAGCAGTCGTACTATGATAGGGTTAGGGTTAGCCAACCCTAACCCTAACCAGCAGTCGTACTATGATAACCAGCAGTCGTACTATGATAGCAGACGGCACAGAATCATGGCCAAGTTACACCTTGTTTAGTTACGGAGTTATTCTGCAGAAATACATGGGATGAAGCTTTCAGAAAGGGATCTTAATGCGTGTATTTCTACAGTAGCCACTCTACACGTGTTGAAGTGAAAACTTTACACCGACACCTTTGTGCACTTAACTACTGCTGGCCAAGATGTGTTAGCCAATTACACGTTTTCAGATCCCCGCCTCCAGCAACATGATTGGTCGAAACACACTGTTCACTTATATTCGAGCTTGTCTGCTATCAGACTTTAGAAAGAGAATCTAAAGTCGAACTTGACACCAACAACATTCACAACGCATTTATACATGGCCTGGGCCAGCGATGCATTGTGATGATTCAAGTGGTAACTGTTTGAACTGTCTTGTCAGGCTTCTGACCAAATCCACCAGACTGACCATGACCAGGAACGCCGTCTGGGCGCTGTCTAACCTGTGTCGAGGGAAGAACCCACCGCCCGCCTTCGAAAAGGTCAGCCCTCTCCTCCTCCGGTCGATGGGGACTACGCCGCTGTAGCCATTTCTACTTCATAATGGATTAAGGGGGTCTTTCCATGTGGGACGCCAGCTCTGTCTGATTCTACATGTGTGTGCATGGTGCCCAGGTGTCTCCCTGTCTCCCAGTGCTGTCGAGGCTCCTGTTCAGCAGTGATCCGGACCTGCTGGCCGACGCCTGCTGGGCCCTGTCCTACCTCTCAGACGGACCCAACGACAAGATCCAGGCTGTGATCGACTCGGGGGTGTGTCGGCGCCTCGTGGAGCTGCTCATGTGAGTTAGGCTCTCTGCAGACACACTTAGAAGTTCAAACTTCTTTTTACTTGTTTTGGAATCAAAATGTCTGAAAATGAAGGAGGTAGTGATTTGTTTTGATCTGATTTAGAAAGAATTTGTTTCTTTTTGAATTATGCTGCCTGCTTAAAGCCTTCCTTTTATTTATTTTTTTAAGGGCACTGTATGACACGTGTGCGTAAAGTGCACTGTATGACACGTGTGGTACAGGGCATAAAGTGCACTGTATGACACGTGTGGTACAGGGCATAAAGTGCACTGTATGACACATGTGGTACAGGGCATAAAGTGCACTGTATGACACGTGTGGTACAGGGCATAAAGTGCACTGTATGACACATGTGGTACAGGGCATAAAGTGCACTGTATGACACGTGTGGTACAGGGCATAAAGTGCACTGTATGACACATGTGGTACAGGGCATAAAGTGCACTGTATGACACGTGTGGTACAGGGCATAAAGTGCACTGTATGACACGTGTGGTACAGGGCATAAAGTGCACTGTGTGACATATGTTTGGTCACTGTATTACATATGTTTGGTACATAACACTGCAGTCACCGTGAAGTTGGACATGAATGTGGGCATTTTTTTTCTCGCCAACAAGCCCTGTATGAATCATGCATGCCATGGGTGTTTTCTGTCTGGGTGTAAACGATAAGTCAGCTCCGATATGGTCACCTGTTCCAAGTGTTTTTTCTTCATCAACTTCCTGTCTGTACCTGACTCCCACCCGCTCCTCTGCAGGCATAGCGACTATAAGGTGGCCTCTCCTGCTCTGAGAGCTGTGGGGAACATTGTGACCGGGGACGACATCCAAACACAGGTGATGGCCTTTATGTCTGGGTGTGTATGCATGCTACAACCACCGGTTTGTGCTTTGCACCCTCTCCCAGAACCATAACGCTTCTACTGTGTTTGACTATGATGATCTGCCTTATACAGCAATCCGCTTTACTATACTTTCTTATCAAGTTCTTCTTCATGTGTTTCCATAATGTGTTCATTATAATGTTTTATAGTTTCCTAGCTAACACTAGCCTGTTGACCACGAGGTCCCACCACATTGCCTCTCATCAGGCTTTAGCCTCCGACTGCGGGCTGCGAGTGGGTGGTGTAAAGCGCTTTCAGCTGTAGAACCAGTGTCACTGTGTGTGTGTTCTCTGTGTAGGTGGTGTTGAACTGCTCAGCGCTGCCCTGTCTGCTGCACCTCCTCAGCAGCGCTAAAGAGTCCATCCGCAAAGAAGCCTGCTGGACCATCTCCAACATCACCGCCGGGAACAGAGCGCAGATACAGGTGTGCTCACGGCTACAGAGATATGTCCACCGTGCCTGGGAACCAGTCGACCTATCACCGCTGGTTGTGTCCGCTTTGAATGGGATCCCACGTTGCAACAGCACTAGATCAACTGCACTTGTTATGTTTGAGAGACGGCAAATTGTGATTTGTCCACCTTAAAAAGAGGATATCCCACAAGGACCCTGCCTGAAAGTCTTGCAGCCAATCAGCCTTTATTGTCCAGAAAGAATATGCAGATTTTTGTCTAGAGCCAAAAACAAACCAAAGAGGGAACTCTTTATTTTCTCCTCAATGCGCTTTCCCCCAGACCGTGATCGACGCCAACATCTTCCCAGTGCTCATCGACATCCTGCAGAAGGCAGAGTTCAGGACCAGGAAGGAGGCGGCCTGGGCCATCACTAACGCCACCTCCGGAGGGACCCCCGAGCAAATCAGGTCTCCAAACTCCTCTCGATAGAGGTGTCATTACCCTCTATGTACCAGGGCAGGCTAGAAGACTTATCTTCACTAGTTTAGTCGAGTTCACGTAAATCATTGTCTGCTTGATTGTATGCGATGTAAAATAAACCCTGGACTACGTGACCAGATGAACCTCAGTGGCCGTGTTGTTGCTGTCCCTGTGTAAGCGTGTTTGTGGTGGCCTCAGGTACCTGGTGAACCTGGGCTGCATCAAGCCCCTGTGTGACCTGCTGACGGTGATGGACTCCAAGATCGTGCAGGTGGCGCTGAACGGCCTGGAGAACATCCTGCGCCTGGGGGAGCAGGAGGCCAAGCAGGAGAACAGCGGCTCGGGGCTGAACCCCTACTGCAGCCTCATAGAGGAGGCCTACGGTGCGCACGCTGCTGGTCCACACACGGCCCCATGGGGGCACC
Organism: Lota lota; assembly: GCA_026745465.1. Taxonomy (NCBI): domain Eukaryota; kingdom Metazoa; phylum Chordata; class Actinopteri; order Gadiformes; family Lotidae; genus Lota; species Lota lota. The sequence continues at coordinate 471,717 of JACYXH010000189.1, forward strand.
ATCACAGAGGTTACATTATGTCAGAAAACGCCACAAAGGCCCAATCCCATCCCCAACAACCGTAGGGGGATGGGTGATACAGGGAGCTTTCTTCCTTGGATTTCTGTTGGCATGTATTGTGAATGTACATTTATTGATTTGAGTTATAAAGGTCTGTATGCTTTTCTAATGATTAAGAAAATAGGCATGATTCTATTATTTCACAATAAGAGAATCTCAGTGCTGTTTTAGAGAGAATGAGGACCTTGAACATGGAAACAGTTTAGGCAACATTATTGGAGATTACCATGTTTTGTACGGCCAGCTGTGTCTGTGGAGTGCAAATCTGACTGCCTTTTTTTGTGCTCGCCAGGTCTGGACAAGATTGAGTTCCTCCAGAGTCACGACAACCAGGAGATCTACCAGAAGGCCTTCGATCTGATCGAACACTACTTTGGCGTGGAGGAGGAAGACGCCAACCTGGTGCCCCAGGTGGACCAGGCCAACCAGCAGTTCCTCTTCCCCCAGCAGGAGGCCCCCATGGAGGGCTTCCAGCTATAATTCCCCCTGGCCCCTGACGCTATCCTCCAGGGTACATCCATAGGGTACCCCTGTACCGTTTTACACATAGGATAACACCCTCCCTTTCTCCCATGTGTGGAGTTGCATCTCCCATGCCAACTTCCATGTTAACCTTCCCTTCCCCCCTCCATCCAGCAGCCCCTGCTTGTTTGTGGGAGCGCTGACCTTTCCTTAAACACTCAATCCTACGTAGTCTGAAAAAATATACAAGTCACACGGTCACTAAGAGGACGCAATACACCTCGACAAAGGGCCACGCAAGTTTGTTCTGGCTTGAATGCACATGTGAAGACTTGTCTTCTACCATCTTGATATCCCAGGGCGCGGTGGTTGATATGGGTTAATATCAGGGTTCTATTCTCGCTTTATCTCTGGCTCATGGGCTCCTGTTTGAGGACCACCCATGAAGAGCTCTGAGGTGCATGAGGTCACATGGCCCATAGAAAAAGATAGGAATTTGTTGTGTTCATTTTTGTTTCCTTGAGGGAGGGTTGTTTAATCATATATTTTGCTTTTGTCCTAAGGATTAGTTTTGTAGCCCTCCCTGGTTTACCAAACGGCTGTAGATGTAGGGCTGGTCTTGGGGTAGAAGAGCAGCCAGCCGCCCTGGGCTGCAGCGCTCCTTCCCATGTTAGTCAACGGAGCCACGCCTTTTTGAGTTGACGGGTTTTGTTACCCCCTGATTTTGCTTTCCAGATAGATATTTGAAAGGGAACTTTGGTTGAAGATGGTGAAGTAAGATGTAATTAGATTCAGGTGATTCAGGTTTGAAGGTGGTGTTTAAACGGGGGGGGGGGGGGGGGGGGGGGGGGGGTCTGATGTTGGTGGTGTGCCGTGTTATTAATAATGAACCCTTTGGATTATGAAGTTATCTTGACTAATAAAATAGGGCAGGGCTGAAGGTGTGAGGGTCGAAGGTCGGAGCCTGCGGCGGTCTGTAACCCGGTACGCCGTGGGGGCACGCTCATTAAGGTGCATGCGTTTTCATGGTGATATCACGAGACTCAGACCTGGAGGTCAGTACCTGCCGACGGCCCAATAGCCTTATTTCACAGAGGTCATCTTGGACAAACGTGGTGTCACTCATAAAACCAATTATGGATCTGCTACTTTTATGTAGCGGGGCGCATGGTCAATTTGTGATATCTTTACTATTTTAGTCTACTCCTGTAGGAGCAGACTCATAAGTAGTGTTATGAGTGACACTGTCCTACATGACACCTCTGGGAAAAGGCTCTGTGCTGCGAGACCCCTCCCCTGGTGTGTGTAGTAGGGGCTTTTGCATGGCGTTTATCCCCCTATTCCAAGTCACAATATCCCTGGCCAAACACAGCGAGGCGGACTCGTACTACACAGTAAGAGCATCACTGCAGTGGTACACCTGGAGGATTACAGTTGGATAGGTTGCATCTAGTCTGTGTTTCTTTAGTTAATTAGTTTGGTGCTGGTGTAGTCCCAGTGGTGATGATGGTGTATTGTACAGCAGTTGATAGATATCTAACCTTATGCATTCTTGGTTTCCTTTTATTGTGGAGAATGGCATTGACAACTGGTTATGATGTTGCATGGGTCCATTATAATATGTAAAGGTGTGGGTATATAAATATATCACCGGCTTAGAACGTGTAGTACCAACTAGGGTCTGGCTAGGGATATGTCTTTCATAGGTGATGAGCCTAAACCTCCAAAATAGATTTATTGTGAAGATGTATAGAGCACACATTACACGCACACTTGCATACAACACCAGCAGACACTGCACACACACCTAACGGATGGGTGGCCGCTAGCATTTGAAAATGGTTTCCTTAATCATAAGTTTTACTGTGCACTCCTCTACAAAGGCATCTTTATTTACTTTTAGGGGAGAAGGGGGAAAGCTATGCACACATTATTTTGTTCCTCTGTCCAAAATGACTTGTTTTCGTGGATACCTTTTTCATTTGCCTAGCCACTTGACTTGAGAGGATTTTAGCCTCAACCCCTGGTCCCAGATCAGTTGCTTTCCTACCACCAGGCTCACTGGGGAGGCCTAGCAGAACTCTGATCAGCGTTTCGCTTGGCACAACTGTCTGCTAGTGTGATGTTTGACTGACGGGCACTGCGTGAATACGGATCTATTAATGTTCCATTATTATCCCCATCAGGAGCGCTTGTTCTGTGGATTTAACTCCACTGCTGTGGCTCAACTTGTGGGCTTGACTGTGGCTTAGGTGTGAGCTAAATGCAGTGTGTTTGTATGTATCTATATATCTATATAGATATATCTATTTAGTATTTACACACACACACACCTGGATAAAACATGTTTAAGAAAGTTTCAATAGATTCTAATTGATGAACATTAATTGCCGATCAATCCCTTCCCACAGCGATCCATGAGCGACCCTGTGGCTAGGCCATGTTAACAGCAGCCACAACACAGTTTCAAATGTACGCAGTGGCAGGAGTCGACGGGCAGCAGTCCGTGGCTGTTCTCTGCCCAGTCTGAAGATCCACAGAACATGTGCGTTCCGTACAGACTTGAGAGGTTAAAGAAATGGTGGAAGTAATCGAGCGACCTGTAAAATGGTGCCGCACACAAGGCATCTCTTGCGGCCTGAATCGCAGCGTTGCGACTGTCGAGCAGCATTTATGTTGCTGGACTTTGGTTTCATTTCCACTTCTGGTCAAGATCCTCAAAGAATGCCAGAGTGGCAAAGAAAACATGCTAACGAAAGAATCTATAAAATAAAGAAAATATTTATATTTTAAGAAATGCACTCCTATTCACTAAAGTGCCAAACCTGACCAACAAAAGACTGAGATTCCTATGTTTCTGACTGATAGAGACTTTTTTTTCTTCTTTTTGTCCTTTTTGTACTTGAATGTGCACACGTTTTGTGCAAAACATTGCTGCTCTCCTTTTCTTATCTCCACATTTACATGGTATTGCCATTTATTCTTTCTGTAAGTGGCATTCTTCATCAAACAGGAACTTGATCAGGACGGAGGATGGGACTTCATTGTTTGGGGGCAAACAAAGGGCTTAATAACTGCATCATATTGCGAGCTCTGCATTGTAACCCTTTCTTACAATGTTCTTGTGTTGTGGCGCTCACTGTGCCCAACCTCAGCCACAGCGGTTGGCTGTCCCGGTAAAAGGGTTACATTTGGTGACCCACTGTCAGCTTTATTATTCTCACTATTATGCTCATAACTGCGGCCAATATCCACTTTCCAACACTGTTCAGAAGAGGTTTGTCACCTCTTCTCAAGAGCACAAGATGCAATGGTTGTGATCCTCTGCCAAGCTTGTCTGACGCATGGCTTATGCCACCCAAATGAGGTGGTTATCTCAGCCAAGTTGGCTCACCTATGCCCAACATATCTTTTCAGGTGTGGTTAGAGTGTTGTATTTCTGTTTTGCAAAATGCTGCAACGTACTTCTTGTTTATGTGGGTCATCAACAAAGGTTTTGCGAGCTGTGCGGGAAGCCCTGCGCTGCATCAACACACTCCTGAAAAGTGCTATCTGCTTGACATGGCAACTGCAGACAGAACAACCAGAAAGACTTAACATACTTTGAGTTCAAGCAACTGAAGGAACTTCATGATTTTCATAAATGATGCAGTGATTGACATTATAAAAAAAATCAAACTTGGGAGCTGATTCTATGTGTATTTTCTGATACTTGGACATGTATTCTGGTGAACTTCCAATCACTTCTGAGAAGTGGCGAAAGGACCATCAGGATGTCCTGGTCTCATTAGGATCTTCAAACAATGGGAGATGGTACATCAAAAGTTTTGGTTTTGTTTATTTGCTTAGTTTATCTTCCTCCCTAATCAGGATATCCTGGTTTACAATTTTGAATATCTACATCATAGGTAGGATCTTTTTATTTTTTTGTTCAAGTCATGTCCAGGTGGTCCCAGATTCTTGTAGGAGCGTATTCTTTAAGGGGATTGTTCAAAGGTCTCTAAATATCTAATTAGACATGTCTTCCGTCCTATAGGAAAAACCATTGATGTCTCTTGTCAAAAAAGAAAGTGATGCTTAGCTTGGTCCAGTAATGTCTATGCTACAAATGTTTACAATGCTATGTGTTTGTAAAATAGGTTTCATGTCATCACTGACCTGTCCTAACTTCTGTTTTCTGTATCAGTCCTCCCCCTTTTTAAATGTATTTATTTCTCTTTACCAGATTACATTAATGTCTGATCCCATTCTTAACTGTGACTTGACTTTACCGACGGTATGAATGAGTGACGAGATACTCCTACACTTCAAATGAACATGACACCCAAACATGAACAAGAAAAAAATACAAGCATACAAAAAACATTAACAATAGAAGTGTAAAAAAAGTATAAAAAGTATATGAAATTTAAAATTGTCCAGTGGAAATGCTGTACAAAACGAATAAAGTTATGTTGCAACCCTTTAGTGCATTGACGTTTTTTTGTGCTGTTTGTGTGTAAAGCTGTACAGCATTGTTCATATGTGAGGTTGAACTGCAAGTCATTTCCACTTGTCACAGCTGGGTGGCAGTAGAGGCTCGCTATAGGCTGATAGTGGTTGTAAACCATTGTTCATGTGTGAGGTTGGTATTTGAACTGCAAGTCATTTCCACTTGTCACAGCTGGGTGGCAGTAGAGGCTCGCTATAGGCTGATAGGCGGTGGTTGACCGGAAGTGAAAGTTGTGCTCTGGATACAGTCTCACGCTGCCAAGAAACTAAAGCAAAAGCTGCAGGTGCATTTGCTGTCATTAGGTCTGTAAGGTAAGGTTTTTTAGTTGAACGTGGTGTAACACTGGAAGAATATATAGTATAGGACTGACACCCTTTTTCTTAGAGTTACATCTAAATGACAGCTAACCGTTAACGTCTTTTACTCTGCTGACTGTTAGCTTGCCAGCGTAACGTTACTGCTAATCAACAAGTTGAGGATATGCGGAGATAAGTGCGTCAGGGTGGATATTGCTACACAGTTATGGGACTCTAGTAAAATCTACAGGACCAACCCTGTGTGTTGTGATTGTGTTTGTGGCGTTGCAAATTAATACGGTGGACTTTCTGCCTTAAACGTTAGATATTAACGTAAATTGGAGACATGAAAAAACAAGACACGGAAGAGTCCAGTCCCCAGGCAGCCGATGACGCCCCGGCTGCAGCAGGGGCCGTGGAGGACAGCGCGCCCAGGGGATGTGAACCAGAGAACCCCCCAACAGACGCACCTCCACAGTCTGGAGATACAGGGCTCGACGATAAAGGTTTCCATCATATCGTCATATTTTGACTTGGATCCCAGCTCTCATTTGCAATAGCTAATGCCCCACTTTAACCACTGGGTTTGTGTTCAGTTAATGTCATCCAATGAGCTGTGGCTATTTAAGGTTCACTGTGAAACGTTCCCGTGTGTGTGTGTGTGTGTGTGTGTGTGTGTGTGTGTGTGTGTGTGTGTGTGTGTGTGTGTGTGTGTGTGTGTGTGTGTGTGTGTGTGTGTGTGTGTGTAGTGTCCGAGGTGGTGCTGTCCCAGTGTGACGTGTCAGAGGAACTGAGCAGGCAGCTGGAGGACATCCTCAGTACGTACTGCATGGGGAGTGCCAACAGCGACAGCCCCGCCCTGCCTAACGGCCAATCGCACGGCCCCGAGCTCAACGGCCTGGCCAATGAAAGGGACGAGGGCAAGGCGGTGAAGGGGGGGAAAGTAAGCGGGGGTGGGGGCGGTGGGGGAAAGGAGCAGAAGAAGACCCAGGAGAAGAAGAAGGTGAAGGGATTGGGTAAGGAGAGGTCCTGAGTGCATCATAGAGCCGGACGCTATTGACTAAATCGACTAGCCGAATATAGTCTCGTTATGTTATGAAGATATTTTTATATTATTGTATCACTTCTGCATAACACTTTTCAAATGTCTCCTCGGGCCCCGGTTCAGGCAAAGAGATCACACTCCTGATGCAGACCCTCAACACATTAAGCACTCCCGATGAAAAGCTAGCAGGCCTCTGTAAGAAGTATGCTGAACTGGTGAGTGACCCCAGCTTTCTGCAGCGCATTTATACATTGTACATACTGCCAGATGGTGAAAATGACAATCACTGTTAACTTAAAGTGACCTGTTGGAATGAAACATGGTGAATGTTGGTGCATTGTACTACAATCATTGTAGTACATCAAGCTTTGCTTAGTATATAATATACAAAGATGGCTGTTTTGTGATTATGTTGCTGCATTTAGCAGACGCTTTTATCCAAAGCGATTTACAATAAGTACATTTGTCAGAAGAAAGAGAAACGACAATATATCGCTGTCAGTACAGTAAGGATGTTCATAGAACCAGTGCCAAGCACTTACAATTGCTAGTTCAACCCATTCCCTGTTTACAACAAAGATAGCTAGGATAAGATGCTACATGATGCTAAGTACTATTTTGAAGTGCCAAGGCGTACAAACATACAATAAGTGCATAAAGGGGGTGTTTTTAGAAGGGTAAGGGAGAAGGGGGGTAAGGAGGGAGGCTGTGCAGAGTCCAGGTGAACTCTGAACTCTTGAGTCTCTAGCGGAAGCTGGTGAGCGACTCTGCAGTCCTGACATCGGCAGGGAGCTCGTTCCACCATTGCGGTGCCAAAACAGAGAAGCGTTGTGACTTTGTTGTGCGACCTTTGCTTGCTCTTAGCGATGGCGGTGCCAGGCGTCCAGCTGAGGTAGTTGAGCAGAGTGCTCGAGCTGGGGTGTGCGGTCTGACTAACGCTTGGAGGTAGGCAGGGGCAGTTCGTTGACCACCTTGTAGGCCAGTACCATTGTCTTGAATCTGACGCGAGCTAGATTAGAGTACATTACACTTTATTAATCCCCCGGTGGGGAAATTCTTGTGTTACAGCACAGCAGCAGTCAAAGAAGATATACAAGATACAATACAATACAAAGTAGTGCTAAAGTAATGCTAAGAAAATGCTAAAATAATTAGTAAAGTAAGGACAAATAGTGTAAACGTCAGGCGCTGTTGTACAGCCTAATGGCTGCTGGCACAAAGGAGCGTCTGAAGCGCTCCGTCTTGCACTTGGGGGAAATTAATCTGTGGCTGAAGGTGCTCCCCGTCTGCCACAGCTCATCGTAGAGGGGATGGGAGGGGTTACCCAGGCTAGAGTTGAATTTGTCCCTCATCCTCCTCTCCACCACTGCCTTCAGACTGTCCAGCTCTAGCCCGACAACAGAGCTGGCCTTCCTCCCCAGCTTGTTGAGTCTGTTGGTCTCCCCAGCCTACTACAGGGAGCCAGTGGAGGTCACGGAAGAGGGGGGGGGGTCACATGGGAGAATATCGGTAGGTTGAACACGAGGCGGGCTGCAGCGTTCTGGATCCGCTGCAAAGGTTTGATCCCAGAGGCAGGGAGCCCAGCCAGGAGCGAGGTGCAGTAGTCGAGGCGGGAGATGACGAGCGCTCGGACCAAGAGCTGAGCTGCTTCCCTGGTGAGGAAGGGCCGGATCCTGCGGATGTTGTAGAGAGCGAATCTGCAGGATCGGGCCACCGCGGTGATGTTGGCGGTGCAGCATAGCTGATTGTCCAGATCTGATAGGGGCGACTCGTCAGGTAGGATGTGAAGCGGGATAGCACGGAGTCAGCGACGCCGAGTTCAGCGAGAGTGGCGAGGAGGATCTGGTGGTCCACGGTGTCGAACGCCGTGGACAGGTCGAGGAGACTGAGGAGAGGGACGAGGCTCTGGCCACAGGGAGTGACTCCATCACCGTGAGGAGGACCGTCTCAGTGTGCCGTCTTGAAGCTGACTGATTTATTATTACTTGTTTCAAAAAGTATACTGCATATACTTTTTTATATATATATATATAATGCATAAATATAGCAATGGGGTTTGACATTGCACAGCACAACTGCACTAGCCTGGAAACCAGACGAATCTGCAAGTTCATGTTTAATCTGCTTTGGTTTATGCGTCCCGATTTTCAGCAGCCCTGGCCTGGGTCGGGCCAATCACAACCCTTTATCTAGTTAGGGCCGGGTCTGATTCAATGACTGCACATAGGAGCGCCCTGTGGGAGCGCCATTGAGGCAGTTTCAAACAACAACCAACCAAGATGGCCGACGCGGATGTGTCACACGTTTCGTTGCTCTGGTTGGTTGTAGGTCCAAATACGTCCAGAGGCATTTTGGTCAGCACCCGTAGATAACGCCCTTTGGACATAGAAAAGGAAGTGAGATGTTCCAGACTAATATGCATTTCCAAATTGGTCAGGCTACAGTTGCACATTTTCACAGCAAGTGTGTGAAAATGTTAGAGGATAGCTGAGTGTTACAGTATCCCTTTAAGCCTCTTCTATATCCTGTTTGATGCGGTATTGCACCCTGTGCAATTGTTCTGAGAAAATGAGTCGACTCGGCGCCCTACAACACCGCATTATAAACAGTGTGGCTGCAGTATCTAGGCTGTACTTAAAAAAAAAAAAGGCTGAAACTGGTTTTTCTGAAGTGCAAATATATAAATAATTACTGAATAAACTGGTGACTTTCAGATGAGTTAAGCTGTATTGTTTCGCTCAAGCTGAAAATAAGGTGTGTGTGTGTGTGTGTGTGTGTGTGTGTGTGTGTGTGTGTGTGTGTGTGTGTGTGTGTGTGTGTGTGTGTGTGTGTGTGTGTGTGTGTGTGTGTGTGTGTGTGTGTGTGTGTGTGTGTGTGTGTGTGTGTGTGTGTGTGTGTGTGTGTGTGTGTGTGTGTGTGTGTGTGTCCTGCTAGCTGGAGGAGCAGCGTAACGCCCAGAAGCAGATGCGCGCGCTGCAGAAGAAGCAGAGCCAGCTGGTGCAGGAGAAGGACAACCTGCGCAATGAGCACAGCAAGGCCATCCTGGCCCGCGGCAAGCTGGAGAGCCTCTGCCGAGAGCTGCAGCGGCACAACCGGACGCTCAAGGTACGCACCCCTCCACGCGCCTTCTTACCCGCCCTGGACTTTCATTTTGCAGATCAATAGACCCTTTGTACAGGGTATCATCGTAGGACAAACACAGGTGAGGCTCGTATCATTTCTATGCACCAGGGCCCGGCTAGTAGACTAGTGAAGATGAGGCCTTTTTCCATTGGCAAACCATGCTGCGCAGATTTACATTTTCTTTACCAGTCGAAACACGCCGAGCTGTGCAGGTCGCGCCCCAGATGGACCATCTCTGGCCTGGGCCCACAGCTGACGTCCGCCCTACTTGTTGTTTGGATCAAGAAGTTGTGTATCAAATTGAAGGAACATAGCCCTGTAACACTTCATATACTAAAAACGGTGCATTCTAATGTATGAGAAGCAACTGTGTGTCTCATTACACTGGAGTATGGCTAGAGTTCTCAACAGCTTGATTCATTATTATTCGTTAAGTCTAATTAAAAAGGGTTGAGAGCTCTATGCAGTGATTTTAGTTTAGCTTGTTGAAGGGCAGTTTCCTTTCCGATAAGTCTTGGTGTAAAGACTGGACAATATTTCACACTATTAGATCGCTTATCTTGATATTCAATGCGTTTCTTTCCCACTATCAAGGACATTGTGTGGCACAAAATAAATCATCTCTCCCTAAATTATTGAGATTAGGAAGCAAAACAGGAGGAATATTGATCGTCAAACTGAACTCATCATCCCGGATATCATTGTGTGTGTTCCGTCGGTTTGAAACAACCCAAATATATTAAATGTGTCTTGAACGAATCAATCAAATTAAACAGTAGGCTAGAATACAGAACTTAATAGGCTAAGTGTGAGTCTTGTGTCATCGACTCAAGAGAAGGGTGTTATCAGTGAAGACGCACCTTCAAGCAGGCATCCCTGTTGTAATGGACATGCAAATCCCAGCAGCGCCGAGTCATGCCAGTCTAGTATAATGGAAAAAGGTCTACCATGCCCTGGTGCATAAAAGGAGCAGAATTAGTGTTATGAGCGAAAACTGTGTTTGTCCTATGCTGATGCCTCTGTAAAATGCGTTCCACTGGTTGATGTGTCTTTGAGAAATGTTCTTAAATTAACACAATGGATCATGATTCAAATGACGTATTCATATCCATTCATGGAGTCTTGTTCTTCATTAAAATGGGGGCATGCTTTGCTTGATGGAGCATGAGTAGTTGACTGACGTTGTTTACGTCCTTCTTACTTACAAAGTTATCAACACATGCTTCTCCTGCGTAATATGTTTTATTCCTTTTGAAAATAGCATATTTCATACTGTGATGGACATGTTTGACAAGATCATCAAGTTGCGCTGTAGCGTTTTACAACCTTTCAAGTACATCAAACAGGCATTGCTGCTAAGCAGGTGCTTCTGCCCTCTAGTGGCCAATAATGAATGAATGCTACTTTAAGTAAAACCAACAGTTATACACACACAAACACACTATCTCCACCTCCTGTGTCCCCAGGAAGAGGGGGTGCAGCGGACGCGGCTGGAGGAGGAGAAGCGGAAGGAGGTGACGTCCCACTTCCAGGTGACGCTGCAGGACATCCAGTCTCAGATGGAGCAGCACAACGAGAGGAACGCCAGCCTCCGCCAGGAGAACACGGTGCTGGCCGACAAGCTCAACAAGCTCTACCAACAGTACAAGCTCCGCGAAGAGGTGGGCGAGTCCCGGTACTCCACATGCACGCTTAACCACCGCTCCCCCGTTTGTGGTAGTGTCCTCTGAAGAACGAGAACGTTAAAGGGATAAGCAGTGTTGGGCTCTACGAATGGAGCTAGTGGGATTTGACTTGTAGCCATCGGCAGGGCCTAGAGAAAGCAGGAACGAGTCAGAAATGGCTTCATTTCACTTCCCTAAACACAATTCAAAAGAAGTGAGAATAAAGAATTCCCTCCCAACAGTAAGCTAGTAGCCATTTATGCTACCAAATAGGACGGTAAATAAGGGAAGGCGCAGGGTGGTCTGGTGAATGAAGTGCCCTTTGTAAGCCTCCCTCCCTCTCCGGCGCAGCACATAGACAAGGTGGTGAAGCACAAGGAGCTGCAGCAGCAGCTGGTGGACGCCAAGCTGCACCAGGCCCACGAGCTGCTCAAGCAGTCTGAGGAGCGCCACGACCGGGAGAAGGACTTTGTGAGTCTTGGACCGCCTCCCTCCGCACACACACACACACACACACACACACACACACACACACACACACACACACACACACACACACACACACACACACACACACACACACACACACACACACACACACACACACACACACACACACACACACACACACACACACACACCATCTACACCTAGCTCTTCTTCTGGTTCTTACTTTGCTTTTGTCATCTCCCCACACACACCAGCTGTTGAAGGAGGCGGTGGAGTCTCAGAGGATGTGTGAGCTGATGAAGCAGCAGGAAGTGCACCTCAAGCAGCAGGTTTGGACCTTGATTTGAGGACATGCTAGCAGACCAACCGCATGATCCTAAAGCTTTGTTTTTGTTGATGTTGACGGAGCCTGACTCCTCTCATTTCTATGTAGTTGTCGTTATACACTGAAAAGTTTGAAGAGTTCCAGACCACCCTGGCTAAGAGCAATGAGGTCTTCACCACGTTCAAACAGGAGATGGAGAAGGTGTGTGTTTGTGGTTGGGGTATCTTTTTTAGTTTTCATGTTTTCATTCTATTGTAGTCCCAAGTGAATTGGCCCATGTGAAAACGAGTAATGACTCACCACGCTGTCTCCAGATGACCAAGAAGATCAAGAAGCTGGAGAAGGAGACCACCATGTACCGATCCCGGTGGGAGAGAAGCAACAAGGCTCTGCTGGAGATGGCTGAGGAGGTAACGGCCGCCTCCTCCGCCCACGCATGTCTCCTGGAGCCGTTGCTTGTTGTGGCTTTCCTTTAGGGCCGTACCCTTGAGTTTGAAAAGCCAATCCATGGTTAAGAGCGCCCAGTGGCCCAGATTCACTCAGTAAAAAACGTTGGAGAGATATCTGATATCAAAGTGGCGTAATGAAGGGATGTTAAGCGGAAACTAATGGGATAATCCCTGGTCCCAGTCCCGGTCAGACCAGCGGTGGGAACCTGAACCTGTAAATCAACTGCGCTGCAGCAGGGCAAAGAGAGGCCCGAAACGTTGACCCTAACCCTGAAATGCTGACCTTAACCCTGAAATGCTGACCTTAACCCTGACCTCATGAACCCTAACCCCATGAACCCTAACCCTGAAACGTTGACCTTAACCCTGACCCCATGAACCATCTGGCCCGAAACGTTGACCTTAACCCTGACTTCATGAACCCTGACCCTGACCTCATGAACCAAATGCAGCCTATTGGTTCACACCGCTAGACCAACCGGGACTTTGGCTCCTCAATTTAGATCGATTTATTACGGGCCGTTAGTATCGAATATCCAAAACCTTTCAGATTTCCATGTTACTGTAGTGGTGTGTAAAACGGGATAAGGTATTTTCTTCCACAATTCGTCGTATTGAGCTGGAAAAGAGAGTTAGAGCTGTAGGGTCGGCTACAGCTCTAGTTTCTTTAGGTCTGATATGAGGGTATGTCTAATACATTCATGGTGTCCTATTTAGCTCAACCGGTAGAGCAAGGCATTAACACTTCCACACACCCATCAATGTGTGTGTGTGTGTCTGCCTGTGCCTGTGCGTGTGTGTGTGTGTGTGTGTGTGTGGGGTAGAAAACGGTGCGGGACCGGGACTTCGAGGCCCTCCAGGGTAAGGTGCAGCGACTGGAGAAGTTGCGGCGGGCGCTGAAGGTGGAGCGCAACGAGCTCAGCAAGAAGGTGCAGAGCCTGGGCGGGCCGGACGAGGGCGCCCCCCCGGCCGACGCAGACTCCCCCTCCCCGCCCCCCATGGACTTGGACCACAGCAGCCACCCCCCCACCCCAAATGGCTCCTCCTGCTCACATGCATGCCACTGCGGCCCAGAGATGGACACAAAGAGCCTGCTGGAGTCTCCGCCCCCTGCTCCCTTGCCCCTCGCCGCCCAGGACTGAAGCCTCTGATGGGGAGGACAGTATGCTGGGACCGCCCCTCTGGCCCTCTCAAACCCACCACCACAGCATCCCATCTCCACACCCACTAACCAGCCCCATAGCCACGCTCAGACCTCCCCTCTGGCTCACTAACCAGCCCCTCTGGCCCTCTCAAACCCACCACCCTGCCCACTAACCAGCCCCTCTCAAACCCACCACCCTGTCCACTAACCAGCCCCTCTTAAACCCACCACCCTGCCCACTAACCAGCCCCTCTCAAACCCACCACCCTGCCCACTAACCAGCCCCTCTCAAACCCACCACCCTGCCCACTAACCAGCCCCTCTCAAACCCACCACCCTGCCCACTAACCAGCCCCTCTCAAACCCACCACCCTGCCCACTAACCAGCCCCTCTCAAACCCACTAACCAGCCCCATAGCCACGCTGAGGCTCACATTCTCCCAATATTTAACCTCCATTGTTGGTCGATGGAGAATATCAACATTGTTTTCCCAGAATTCTTTGCGGTGGCTTATTGCAGCGCTTCTTTTGATGCACATTCCAATCAGCCCAAAATCTTAAAAATAATAAAAAATTAAATATGGGAATACAAGTTCTTATAGGACCACAAAAGTAAATATATTATGTAATGCAACACACCATATTTCCCTTGCCATTAGAATGTCTATTTAAAATCATTCCATTAATGTGAGAACAAGCCAGCTTAAGTGGAATGACTTTAGCCTTCTGTTGAATTAGTGCACATATAGTTGCACAATGCTCTTGGACTGTAATAACATTTTGACATATTTAATGTAACCGTTACCTATATCTTACAGAGCACCACTATTAATTAAAAATGTATATTTTTAATTGACATGTATGGAGGTTTATGTAGCTGTTTTTGCTTTTTAAATAAATGACCCAATCTCATCAATATATTGTGTATATAACAGTTGTTCCTCATTGCTATATACCAATAATGTTATTTTTTCACCATATCTTGTTCAGGGTTTGGTGTGGTGTGTGTGAACTGGTGCTTGTGTAAGGTTAAGACATGGCTGTGTTCTTTTGTTCAGGGTTTGGTGTGGTGTGTGTGAACTGGTGTAAGGTTAAGACATGGCTGTGTTCTTTTGTTCAGGGTTTGGTGTGTGTGAACTGGTGTAAGGTTAAGACATGGCTGTGTTGCTTACTGCCTACTATACCTCACTATAGCTGCTGCCGGGAAGTGAATGTTAAACTATGCAATCCTTGCCACCTGTTTGTACTTCTCTCTCTGAACAAGCAAGCACTTGCATATGAGAATGTAAAGTCTATTCCATTGTAGCATTTGTATGGTACAATTTGCATTCCAAATTCACGCTTTTAATTTAACCCAAAAAAAATGGTGTATCACTTGCTGTTTTTCTTCCACTAAAAAGTTAACAATGATAATATGAAGGATGGTTGGTGTGGAAATAGATTTAATTAGAGCTGAATAACTATTCCCTGTTTTCACACTTAATGTTCAGAGTTATGTCTATTCTTTGTGCCAGTGTGTTGAATACCATGGATGAACTGTATATCATTCATTGTCCTAATGGAGGAAATATATATTGACTCCAACTCTAGTGCTTTATTCTGTGGTTTATTGGAACACGCCAAAGATTGACTTTTTTTTTTTGTGTTTGTGTGGCACTGTCTGTATACAATCTTTCTCTTAAATTAAAGTGCAACTGGTGTATATGTGTTTCTACAGCCGTGCTGGTGTAGAAGGGTTAAAGTGTGTGCTTAGATCCCATGGGATTTGATATGGGTAGGAAGCGTTTTTGTTTACGGTGACATACATCTCCATAAAATGAGGTTTCTCTGAGTTGATGTAACCATATAGTCGAAACAACACCATTTATAGCTATACTATTAGACAATAGACAACCAGACCTAAAGGTCTTAGAATTACTTGTATTGCTGTATAGTTTTGCTAGTCCATGGCATTGTGGCATAATGTAGTATGGCATGTAAAATAGGAATTTGGTGTGTGGGGGTCAAACGTCTTCTCCCATGAATGACGTTTTGAGAAGAGCAACAGCTGACTCCGGACAGTAGAGGGAGCGCCGGCACAGTCAGGGCCCCTGACCCCACATCACTGCCGGAGACGGAAGTGCTCATTCCTTTTCCGCCGAAAACCCGGCGCTTGATACACGAGTGTTCATCCTTTCTATTTTTACAGTGGAATAAACAACTACAGAAGACTGAGTGGCGACAAAAGGATTTCAGATATGGTGAGTCTTTGTCAGAAACATGTGTCGCTGCTGATACACTTTCAACGAAGACAGCGCTTTATCTGTTGAAATGGTTTGCGCTACGTAATCTACATCGGCTATCGTTAGCTTAGCCAGTTGGGTAGCTTTGTTACTAGCGCATGACGCGAGTGCTTGGTCCGCTGCAACTCTGTTGTTCTCCGCAGAAACCCATTTTGCTCCAGGGCCACGAGCGGTCCATTACGCAGATCAAATACAACCGAGAAGGAGACCTGCTCTTCTCGGTCGCCAAAGACACGGTACGTGCTGTTGGGTGTTATATCGGCTCCCGCTGTGGGACCCCTGCACGGTGGGACCCCTAAAGGTCTGATGCGTGCTTGTTGTTTCAGGTGGTCAATGCGTGGTACTCCGTCAACGGCGAGAGGCTAGGCACCTACAATGGCCACACTGGAGCCGTGTGGTGTGTCGACTGTGACTGTATCCTCTTTAAGTTATTAGAAGTCATTGCATTCATGCTCTTCATACCAGTGTTGGCTTTATATATTTAGTTTGTTTGTAGTGCGTGTTAGACTGGTCGATTTCTTTAACACTGACTCAGGGGACACCAAGAACGTGTTGACAGGGTCTGCAGACAACAGCTGTCGGCTGTGGGACTGTGAAACGGGTATGGCATTGTATTTAAACCCCCAACATGTGCACCAGGACCGGACATGTTTTGCCTGATGAGAACACGTATGACTCCTGTCCTCTGCCCAGGTAAACAGCTGGCCCTGCTGGAGACCAGCTCTGCCGTCAGGACCTGTGGCTTTGACTTCAGCGGCAACATCATCATGTTCTCCACAGACAAGCAGATGGGCTACCAGTGCTTCCTGAACTTCTTTGACCTGAGGGACCCCCAACAAATAAGTAAACACCTCTCCTCCGTTACAGTAGAGAAAATATGGATTTAATTGATCTCATGTTAAAGTCGCAGTGTGTAAGATTGAGTGTCTCACAGTTAATAGAAAGATCAGTAAGTGTTCTGTGTGATGTGAGCTACCGTAGCTGGGAGGTGTGAGTGGGAGGGGTTTTGATAGTATGGTTATTGTAAACATAGAGAGGTACGGGCCGGCCGGCATTTTTGATTTGTAGAATCAGTTATAAGAGGTGATTTTATTACTAACATTATTGAAATGGCTTTTGCTCAGCATTGACCACAGATATGTCCGGGTGGTTTAAGCTACAAGCTAGATGAAATGTTACACATTGCTACTTTAAAAAGTGTAGTTTGTATTTATTTGAGCAAAATGAATAGTCTGTGCTTGTGTGTGGCACGAGCGATGCTTATGTCCGTTGGTCTCTTGATGTGGTGCAGAGGACAACCAGCCCTACATGACGGTGCCCTGCAGTGAGTCCAAGATCACCAGCGCGGTGTGGGGGCCGCTGGGGGACTACGTCATCGCGGGCCACGAGAGCGGGGAGATCAACCAGTTCAGCGCCAAGGTGGCTCTTTGTTTCACTATCCGTGGTGTCCAGTGTGGTGTGGTGACTACAAGGTAACTGAGTGTTGCATGGCTCCACAGTCCGGGGAGGTCCTGAAGAAGATCAAGGAGCACACCAAGCAGATCAACGACATGCAGAGCTCCGTGGACCTCACCATGGTGATCAGCGCCTCCAAGGACAACACCGCCAAGGTAGCGCGCCCCCCCCCCCCCCCCCACCCACAAGAGCTTCCAGTGCAAACAGATGCACGGTTAATCCAAACATTTTATAATCACGGCCCTCACGCTAAACTGTTAAGGATCTTTAGGTGGTACGAGCCATTTACCGACCATGTTAAACTGTTAGGGATCTTTAGATGGTACGAGCCATTTACCGACCATGTTAAACTGTTAGGGATCTTTAGGTGGTACGAGCCATTTACCGACCATGTTAAACTGTTAGGGATCTTTAGGTGGTACGAGCCATTTACGCCTTTGTTTTTTTGTTCAGCTGTTTGACTCCACAACTCTGGATCACATCAAGACCTTCAAGACTGAGAGACCTGTTAACTCTGCAGCCATCTCGCCCATCATGGACCACGTAAGATAGACTCCTGCTCCACCGCTGAAATAGAATCATTAGTTAAGGGGTCATCTTACCATATTAGTGATGGCCCATGTCCAGCACTGTAGCCATTGTGTTTTTGTACTATCAAGGTGGTGATGGGAGGAGGACAGGAGGCCATGGAGGTCACCACCACTTCTTCCAGGATTGGCAAGTTTGAGGCCAGGTAAGACGAGATCATCCTGGCCGTCTTAGCTGTAGGGTGTTACATTCAGCATCTCGCAGAAGTGTTTAATGCAGTCTCCTCTCCGGCCCCACCCAGGTTTTTCCACGCTGCATATGAAGAAGAGTTCGGCAGAGTCAAGGGTCACTTTGGCCCCATCAACTGTGTGGCCTTCCACCCTGATGGAAAGAGGTAGGAGACCACCTACAATCATTTTAAACCCCATAAAGATATTATATTCTGAAACACTACAGGAAATGGCTTGGTAGTTTCTCTACCTTTACCCTCATGGGAAATGTTCAATATAAAACTCCTCTTGCCCTAGTGATAGTTCATGTATAATAAACCATCACAGGAGTAATATGATACTGAATGTTTCCTTTTGTTCTGTAGTTACAGCAGTGGGGGAGAGGATGGCTACGTGAGGATTCACTGCTTTGACCCACATTACTTTGACTTTGAGCTCGAGGCTTAACCCCCTCCAAACCAACCAGGCCTTGCCCCGACTTCGCCTAAACCAACTGCCCCGGTCAACGGGTGCCAGCCGGGCCTTCACTTGGCCCGACGTGATGCACCCCAAGACCGACATGTATATTTCATCCCTGGTGTTCTGCAGTGGTCGTGACTCCTGCATTAAATCTGACTCAAATTACATTGAAGTACGGCACATTCTTTGTACACTTTATGGAGAAGGAGACAATTGAAAGCAGTCTTTTATTTTTCTTATTACAAAGTCAGTTTAGGGTAATACACATTTCACAAGGATCAGACACACCGTGGAGGCAGTTGAACAATATCTAAAACTAGTCGCTCTACACATCGTCCCCAAATAGGTACAAACTCATTCACACAGGAAAAAGGAGGGCAATGACCAAATAGCAATAGGACGACAGGCTTACGGACATTCATGATACTAAAATAAGTTACTGGACAGGAATTGAGGTCTTGGGTTGCCAAAATAAGGCCTATTTGAAACATGCAACTTACTGATTTAAAAAAAAGTCTCAAAGGGTACAGAAGGTGTTTAAAAGGATCCTTTAGTATGCAGAGAATAGTTAAAGATTTGAATCATAACCAAACACGAACTAAATCCAACATGTTTAAACCATGACTGGATTTATGTTTGGGTACCGTTAAAAAAAGTGTCAGATGAACAGAGGGTGTGTTTACTGTCCGAAAGCTGACATGGCTTAAAATAAGAAACCGACAATACATGGCTCCTTGTTAGCACCGGGTGAACTGTGGTAATGTTTCGCAGTGGACCCATTCAAAGAGCTGTTCACGGGTTCAAATTGGCTCACGTTTGAATGGCAACACATTAATGCTGCTGTCCTGTATGCACGCTCATCTGGAAGTCCTATGAAGGTTAGAAAAGTGACTTGAGCCAGGCTTTTCAGCAGGCACAGATGCTAAAAGTGGATTAGAAAATAAGTCCTTTGTTTTCAACATTGCAGTAAGATGGGATAGAATTCTTTGTGGGGGTGTCCAGGCATATTATCTCATTTTGGCCAGGTGACAAGTCAAGTGGTCTTCACTTCTTCTTTTGGTCTAAATCAAAGAAAACATTGAGGTCACTCCATGTTTAATAATTATGTATGAATAGATATGTGTAGCCAGGGGACTGCAGTATATTGGTGGCAACATCACTTACCCAGATGTGTCCATTTTCTCTTCTTCCTTCTCCTCCTCTTTTACTTCTGCTAATCAAACGATAGAAGGCTTGTGTGAGTGTGGAAATGAAGCCGGAACATAAGTAGAGTATGTGTGCAGTGAGAGAGTGGCCAGATCTTTGCTATCTGAGTTTGGCCAACTGAAGTTAGGAACTGAATGGCCGCCTCGCTGTAGTCCATAGCCAAAACTCATTGATATACAACACTAATAACTTTAACCTCTCAACATAAATACTATCGAGATGTGTGATTTAATATGAGAATTAAATCCCATTTTCCGCCAGGCCTTTAGATTAACTACATGTTAGTCGCTACCACCAGGGCTTCAGGAACAAGCGGCCTCACCTTTCTTCTCCTCACACTCCTTCTCCTCCTCCTTCTTCACACGCTTGGCCTTCTTGTGGTTGGCTGCGTTCCTGCGGCCCCCGCCCTGGCCCTCCGCCTCGTCCTCAGAGTCGGAGAACTCCTCCTCACACGCTATCCTCTTGTCGTGGGCGCGGACTGGAACCAGCACACCATTAGCATCATGTACTTGTTATTGATACACACCATTAGCATCATGTACATGTCATTGATACACACCATTAGCATCATATACATGTCATTGATGCACACCGTTAGCATCATGTACTTGTTATTGATGCACACCATTAGCATCATATACATGTCATTGATACACACCGTTAGCATCATATACATGTCATTGATACACACCGTTAGCATCATGTACATGTTGTGGAATCAGACCAACGGGCTAGGGGCCAATCAGGTTTACTAGATTCTAGGGTGTCATGATTTACATCGATGGACGATAGGAAAATATCTAGAAATCTATCTTTATGGAATATAAAGGACGTGTTTCTGGAACATAAAGGACTTGTATGGTGGTGGAGGGTGCAGGACTCACTGGAGACCCGCTTGTCGGGGTCCTCCTCATCCTCGTCGGCGCTGTCGGGGTGCGGTGCGTCCTCGGGGATGGCCTGCATCTGAACGCTGGGCGCGTGCGGCAGCATGCGCAGGTTCTCAAACAGGCGCTGCTTGATCTTCTCCAGGTACTCGCTGGTGTTCTGGTTGGTCATGTTGGACGGGCTGATGTGCAGCTTGAAGTCAGGCCCAAAGTACTCAAAGTAGTCGTTGTAGGGCAGCTCGTTGGGGATGGAGCAGTCCAGCGCCACCGCCGTCTCGTAGGTCCAGCAGCGCGCCACGTTGCGGATGGTGTAGCCGCCCCCCCCCAGCATCAGCAGGGGCAGGTTGAAGCTCTTTATGTACTCCACGCACTTAGCATGGCCTGCACACACACCAATCACAGCTCAGGACACATCACACACACCAGTCACAGTTCAGGACACATCACACACACCAATCACTGTTCAGGACACATCACACACACCATTCACAGTTCAGGACACATCTCACACACACCAATCACAGTTCAGGACACATTACACACACACAGAACTGAATCTGACCACACGTACCCTTGATGGTGAGGTTGAAGCAGCCCAGCCGGTCTCCGGAGAGAGAGTCGGCGCCACACTGGAGGACCACAGCACTGGGCTGGTACATCTCCATCACCTTAGCCATGATCTACAACATAACCCAGACCACAAACTGTTCATATAACCACACAACCCAGGGTCAGGAGAGACCACCTGGCACTCCATTAGACCGTGAGACTAGGTGGACTTACAGGTTTGAAGATGGCTTCGTAGGACTCGTCGTCGATGCCGTCCCTCAGGGGGTAGTTGACGGCGTAGTACTTGCCCTTTCCGGCTCCGATGTCCTGTGCACATTCATGGTTCACAATCAATGGTGTGCGGCGTGCATCTTTGTGTGCTTTATGCACGCAAACAAGGCAACCTCAATGCGCTACGCCAGATAAACATAGGACCCACCCGCAGGTCCCCGGTGCCGGGGAAGTACTCCCCGTACTTGTGGAAGGAGACGGTCATGACTCGGTCCGTGGTGTAGAAGGCCTCCTCCACGCCGTCCCCGTGGTGGATGTCGATGTCGATGTACAGCACCCTCTGGTGGTACCTGCAGGAAACGCAGGGTATCCCACGATAGTTACCATCAACTAGGTAGATGCGTTTTAGACCATGGCGAAAACAAGATCGCCAAGTGACTCAATTTAGTACATCAAAATTATCTTTCAACGCAGAAAATACAAATGTCTTGTTGTAGAATAATCTCGTGACGCAACGGAAAGAAAGAGCACATAAAGGCCGTGTTTGACATCCCAGGTGCACCCCAGGCAGCGTATCGCATGTCATCCCAGCATCGCTATGTGAGGCCACTCCGAGTCCCACTCACTTGAGCAGCTCCAGGATGGCCAGCACGATGTCGTTGACGTAGCAGAACCCGGATGCCTCAGACTTCTTGGCGTGGTGGAGCCCACCGGCCCAGTTGATGGCGATGTCCGTCTGCTGCTTGTTCAGCTTCACCGCCCCGGCTACAGGACGGGCGAGGGCCAAAGAAGAGGGAATACGGACATGGATCAGAGGGGGACACCTGGATCCGACCCGCACTCAGTGGATGCTCTCCAACCCTTTAGAAAACACAACTCCTGAACTCCCCATTAACCTTGCCCCATCAAAGCAGTGGATGACAAAACCTTGTGTGTGTTAGGTGTTAGCGAGGCCTTTGAGTATAGCAGGGTAGAAGGTGAAAAGGCTGACGCACAGCGTGTTGGCCTGAGGTTACGTACCAACAGAGCCTCCGGTGGAGAGCTGGCAGAACTCAAAGAGCCCATCAAACACAGGACAGTCCTCCCCTACGTTGACTGGGGAGAGGAAAACCCAAACAACGTTTAGAATACAAACGTATAGCTCATATGATAATATATCATTTAAGACATGAGCCACGATGACGCAGCAGCCATGCACTTTGATGAAGGAAGAACTCACATCTCTGCATCTGTTTGCTGTACTCAGACATGTTGTCCGGTCGGATGGACCTGAGGAACTTGATGTAGTCGTCGCTGTGGTACTTTGTCATCTCCTCCCCGTTGGCCTTGTGCGGTCTCTGGAATAACAACAACAGTGGGTTAGCTTTTCCTTACGTTGAAGTGGCACAGTAGCACAGGCACAGGAGCAATCAGCGGGGGAAACAGAACCCGTTCAATCACGTTATTTAATATTTCTGACGTCCGTACATTGTGCGATGTGTTTGTGGTTCAGAACTGGTATCTTGTAACCAGCTAGTATCAGAGAGATTGTTTTATATCAGATGTTCCAGATGCTGCATTCCAGTCAACATGTCGTCCCTGTTCTTCCATTAACCATTAGTTATGTAAGTATTGTGATGTGTTTATGAGCAGGGTGTCAGGAGAGACATCAATAGTGTGCGACTGGGAATGCACAGCATTGCTCTGAAATTGTTGTTAAATAAATAAATATTTATACACACGAAAACAAAAGATCATTCCTCAACATCGACTGCATGTATTTAGACACCGGAAGGAAGTGTGTCTAGACTACTTACATAGATCTCCATTTTCCTGTACAGCCCGTAGTTGAGCAGGAGGTTGTGGGTCATGCGGATCCTGTGGGGCTTCATTGGATGCCCCTGGCCATAGTAGTAGTTCCCCACGTCCCCTGGAGAGTGGGAAACAGTTCACGGAAAACAATTCTCTCAAACGATTGTGTTCGTTTTTTACTTTTTTTTAATCATACATACTTTGAATTCAGTTGAGGCGTTACAAATCATCGACGAACACCAACTATTGATAACCCTACCCTGTGGGGGACACCGTTACTATGGTCGCCCCCATTGTAAAAGCATCCGCTCCAATGTGGTCGTTCGTAAAACAACGTTATCTACGGTGCTCCTCTTATGTCCCCGGCTTTCTAACGGGGTACCGCTACTACAATACTGAACTGGCAGTGAACATAGTTTACGCAAGCTGTATGGCAAACGGTTGGAAATGGAGATTTTAAGATCCGTTGATTCAATGGATTGATATAGGAAGTGGATCTCATGGACGAGCATCTTAGCGCCCGGTCGACTGCCTCCATGGAGGCTTCATTACCTAGCGAAAGACCTACATTCAAACCCCAAAATGCTCAGGGTTCATTAGCTAAAGAACGGGTTTCTTTGAAATATGTGAAACAATATCAGTAAGGAACAGCAAAATAGCTTAATTACGTGATGTAGCCTCACACCAAGCTAACATTAGCAACCATCACAGGCTAGTTAGCTAATGCTCAAGCTAGCACGCTGGCTACTCTTGTTAGCTAGTCGTTTGGCACCACTTTCAGAAAGGATTACATGCAATTATCAATAAATCTGTCCACAGGGTTCGCGCTATCATAAACGTATGCAAAACAAGAGTGCATATGTCTTCTATTTACCGTCATAATAATAGCAAACTTTCTTCTTTGTTCCTTGAGACAGCGCCATTTTAGCCCAGTTCTCCACAGTGCTCGGTGCGCACCGGGTTGTCTCCGCACAAGGCAACTGGTGCTGCTGTTGGACCAATCACAGCCGTCTCCTCTAGTCGCCATCATGACGTCTGCTGAACCCATCACGGTGCTGAGGCTTGACTCTACAACGTACTCATACACTCGTGTACACTTAATGCACGCAATACAACATGCTAGATGAAAAGTAGCACACGTTCAAGTGTGTTTTGAGCAATATTACACATCTGTGTGAACATACAATGTATTGGATGTGTTGGATATACACTGCTCAAAAAAATAAAGGGAACACTTAAACAACACAATGTAACTCCAAGTCAATCACACTTCTGTGAAATCAAACTGTCCACTTAGGAAGCAACACTGATTGACAATAAATGTCACATGCTGTTGTGCAAATGGAATAGACAACAGGTGGAAATTATAGGCAATTAGCAAGACACCCCCAATAAAGGAGTGGTTCTGCAGGTGGTGACCACAGACCACTTCTCAGTTCCTATGCTTCC
Source organism: Lota lota (assembly GCA_026745465.1). Classification (NCBI taxonomy): domain Eukaryota; kingdom Metazoa; phylum Chordata; class Actinopteri; order Gadiformes; family Lotidae; genus Lota; species Lota lota. Next base: position 496,291 of record JACYXH010000189.1, read on the forward strand.
TGGCTGATGTTTTGGTCACTTTTGAATGCTGGCGGTGCTTTCACTCTAGTGGTAGCATGAGACGGAGTCTACAACCCACACAAGTGGCTCAGGTAGTGCAGCTCATCCAGGATGGCACATCAATGCGAGCTGTGGCAAGAAGGTTTGCTGTGTCTGTCAGCGTAGTGTCCAGAGCATGGAGGCGCTACCAGGAGACAGGCCAGTACATCAGGAGACGTGGAGGAGGCCATAGGAGGGCAACAACCCAGCAGCAGGACCGCTACCTCCGCCTTTGTGCAAGGAGGAGCAGGAGGAGCACTGCCAGAGCCCTGCAAAATGACCTCCAGCAGGCCACAAATGTGTCTGCTCAAACGGTCAGAAACAGACTCCATGAGGGTGGTATGAGAGCCCGACGTCCACAGGTGGGGGTTGTGCTTACAGCCCAACACCGTGCAGGACGTTTGGCATTTGCCAGAGAACACCAAGATTGGCATATTCACCACTGGCGCCCTGTGCTCTTCACAGATGAAAGCAGGTTCACACTGAGCACATGTGACAGACGTGACAGAGTCTGGAGACGCCGTGGAGAACATTCTGCTGCCTGCAACATCCTCCAGCATGACCGGTTTGGCGGTGGGTCAGTCATGGTGTGGGGTGGCATTCTTTGGGGGGCCGCACAGCCCTCCATGTGCTCGCCAGAGGTAGCCTGACTGCCATTAGGTACCGAGATGAGATCCTCAGACCCCTTGTGAGACCATATGCTGGTGCGGTTGGCCCTGGGTTCTAATGCAAGACAATGCTAGACCTCATGTGGCTGGAGTGTGTCAGCAGTTCCTGCAAGTGGAAGGCATTGATGCTATGGACTGGCCCGCCCGTTCCCCAGACCTGAATCCAATTGAGCACATCTGGGACATCATGTCTCGCTCCATCCACCAACGCCACATTGCACCACAGACTGTCCAGGAGTTGGCGGATGCTTTAGTCCAGGTCTGGGAGGAGATCCCTCAGGAAACCATCCGCCACCTCATCAGGAGCATGCCCAGGCGTTGTAGGGAGGTCATACAGGCACGTGGAGGCCACACACACTACTGAGCCTCATTTTGACTTGTTTTAAGGACATTACATCAAAGTTGGATCAGCCTGTAGTGTGGTTTTCCACTTTAATTTTGAGTGTGAGTCCAAATCCAGACCTCCATGGGTTGATAAATTTGATTTCCATTGATAATTTTTGTGTGATTTTGTTGTCAGCACATTCAACTATGTAAAGAAAAAAGTTTTTAATAAGATTATTTCATTCATTCAGATCTAGGATGTGTTATTTTAGAGTTCCCTTTATTTTTTTGAGCAGTTTACATCCAACATAACGGACATCGTACATAACGGAACGGTAACGTGTGCACATTTTCCATCATGTTGGACTAACACTGACTGGGATATTATTGGATGGCAACAGCGCCACCTGTTGGCCAATTTAAGCATCCAAGCAAGCAGAATGCAGGTAAGAAGGGTCTTATTTGACTAACCCTATCTTTTCCCCCAATTAGTTTCATTTTTTTTTATGATTATGTGGATAGACTTTGACATAGCATAGGCCTACCATGCTTGATGGACGGCGATGATTAGCGATAATAATAAAATATGAAGTACAATAAGAACGATAGGCTAACATCCATCACTTTCGATTTATTAATAATGCTCAATTGAACGGAATGAGGCGGTAATGTGGACATCAATCACATCGCTATATATAAAATAAAATATGAAACCCGAAGTAAAGACAAAAAATTAACTATAGAAGGTAATTACATAAGGCGTGGTTCTGAGAGAACGCAATGATGGAATGATGCCACAAATGACTGATCCATGTTTGTGACATTTCAATTTGCAGTCCTGCCTTTTTATTTGTCATTTAAAACATCTGCTCCTATTCTTGCTTGAGCTGGATGAATGGGTAGGTTTCAGGGTTCCTGCAGTACCTGAGAGTGAGCTCCATGAGGTGGAGACCACTGGGCCTCCAGCTCAGAACACAGGCACTTTGAAGAACACATCCATTAAGTAGACTTCATGTCCCACAGACCAACTATCATTGTCTTATCTGTCATGGTGGTCTGTCCTCTGAGCCACCTTGTTTCTTATCTCTGCAGCGATTTGTCAGCAGGAACCAGCCTTAGTTGATCTGCATCAAAGAGATTCATCAGCACAAACTTAGACATCAAATAGAAATTGATGAATACATTTTCCTATTATGTGGTGTTACTTTCTTCCTTATTCGTGTATTTCCTCTCTCTTTCCCTCCCTTCCTCTCGTCCCGTGTCTTGCAGGCAGCTGCAGGGCAGAGAGCAGATCTGGCCGCGGTCCAGCCAGCTGTGGACCTCCTCTGGTAGGAGCCAGCCACGCCAGGAGGCCCCGTGGTCAGATACAAGAAGGACATTATATCTCTTACGCTTCTTTTGTCAAAGGATAAAGATGAATAAAAGCACCCTCTATTTGGTGCGGCTAACGCCTAAATCCCCTTATAGTCCATAGTTTAGAGATTTCAACTTTCCAGCAGATTGATTGTCTCTTCTTGTGAAACATAATACACTTGAAACAGCTGCTTCCTGAACTCGGCCCTGCAGTGTCTCTACGGTCTTCCCTGCTTCTGCAGTGACATCACAGGGCAGGAGGGCCTCTGGAGCTTCCAGAGAAGAACCACACTGAAGCTGCTGAGGTCGGGTAGAGAACCAGACCTTAGCCCTCACACTACCAGAGAACCAGACCCTTAGCCCTCACACTACTAGAGAACCAGACCCTTAGCCCTCACACTACTAGAGAACCAGACCCTTAGCCCTCACACTACTAGAGAACCAGACCCTTAGCCCTCACACTACTAGAGAACCAGACCCTTTGATTGTACAAACAACAATCAAACACTCAATGTAGGTAATTTTACCAGGGCATATAATGGCGCTCCGATGAAAAGCCCCCTAAAAGGTGAAATATCACTGGACTCTCTTTAAAAATGTATTTGCACTCATTTCATGTTTTTCAGTTAGAGGTAAAACACAATATTTGGGATGTTCTGCAGCATTAATGGATATTGACATTCAGGAGAGGACAAGAAGTGTCTTCGGTCTATGTAGGCCTACTCAGTAACAGATAGAGTTCAGGTAAGGAAAGGTGTCTATGTAGGCCTACTCAGTAACAGATAGAGTTCAGGTAAGGAAAGGTGTCTATGTAGGCCTACTCAGTAACAGATAAGAGTTCAGGTAAGGAAAGGTGTCTATGTAAGCCTACCCAGTAATAGAATGAGTTCAGGTAAAGAAATTTGGGTACCTTTCTTCAGATTTGTGAGCCATTGCTGTTGTAGTCTCTGGTCTCCCTCTTTATAAAGCCATTTAATGTGACTAATAACAATATAATATGAGCATGGCTTTGTATGTGACCAATAAAAACCTGAAACTAATAACTAAAATATTTCATTAATAATAATTTTGTGAGATTATCTGTGTGTTTTACGGTGAATATCTGGCATTTACCATCTCACAACAGGGGGCAGGCCTAAGAAGAGCCTTAATAAAACAAGAGAAACGCAACTGTCATATCAGCTGTTTATTCGATAATTACTTTACATTGTATTTTGTTCCTTGGGTGACATTTGACTCAATATTTTCTATAAATAGAAAGTCTATACATTTTTACAAATGCTAGTTTTGCCTATGTTGATCGACTACGGTCTAAATCAAAGCCTACAGAGTCTATTCTATCAGCCCAGTGGATAACTGTCTCTATCCAAGTTCAAGTCTCAAATCCAATTTTGGGAAGAATTTATTGCTTGATAAATTACTGGTATATTTTCATGTCTGCCAGAACATATCAAATCTGGCCAATATTTGATGTACAGGTACGTCTATTGTAATATTGTAATAGCTGTCATTATTGCATCATTGTTCAGTTACTTGCCCATAGATAGAAAGACATGTTATCCAAGGACAATGTGCTATTCTATAAATAATGCTACCATAATGCTTTGATTATTAATATAGTAATATAGGTTCACAGTTAATGTATGTTCCCTTTAGCCATAATCAAAAACTGCAGGCACCAAACATCGTCAAAATCAAACGCTAAGGTCAACAAGTGTTGGGAGAAAGGTATTTAAAGAAGTGAAGGGATATCACCGTGGAAGGACTTTAAATTAAAAAGCTGACGAGTCCCCCAAACGAAATGTATCATTTAACTTAGACATTTAACACAGGATCGCACTGTATTAAAGAGTAACTGAACACCGAAGCAGACCACAGGGACAGCACCACCTCTGGCGAACATAACTTATTGCAATTGGCTCAAGTTGTAGCCACAAATGGTATCACCTGGCACAGTTTTTTATGTTAAGTGGTGATCACAAACCATGTTGTCCATGAGGCTTGGTTACTCTTTAAAACAGCAGAGAAATAAAACATCACATTGTCAGGGATTCACATTACATCACGTGGATACAAATATGCAGCTACTGGTATGAGCGCGGCTGGAAAGACATCTGATTTCATGTTGTGCTTTTTTGCTCTGTGATATTATAGCTAGAGAGTTTCATACAAGCTACAGATTTCTAAGCTACTGCTGGTTGCATGCATATTGGGAAGTTGATGTGTATCAAAATGAGACTTTACATTTCAAACAGTAGCCTCTGTTGTTAGGCAAGTCATAAACTTTGTGCATACTTATAATGCTTCTATCTGCAGTAGGGGACATGTCTCTAATAACAAAGTGGTACATCATTCTGTGTTTTATATAACCCTACAGGGAAACCCTTTTTGGGAAGACAGCCTCCTGTACTTCCTTCCCACAGCAGTCAGATATTTTCCTGCCGTTGCACATTAACAAATCGTACTGAACTCCGCTCTCAGATTGATTGTTAGTTTGAATGAGCCCCTTTTGTAATATGAATAACACACTGTTATAAGATGTTTCACACAAAATAGAACAAAAGGAAAAGATAAATATGTTTTAAAAGTATGGAAGGAAGAGTTTGGTTAAACCACGTGTTGATGTGAACCTTGGTCGATGGGAGTAACATTTATGATTTTTAGGCCTGGGACAAATGGAAGAAGGTATTATTCCAATCAAAGGGGAAAACAAGATAAATGAATCCACCCGGCATTCATCATATGCTATATAGGATATAATCATTTTTATATATCATTCAAGCTACAATTTCTTTCATTCTCCAATTTTAGTTGTGTGTGATATTTCCCCTCGCCAATGAATTTAGACTATACAACTGAATTTAGACTATACAACTGAATTTAGACTATACAACTGAATTTAGACTATAAAACTGAATTTAGACTATAAAACTGAATTTAGACGATACAACTGAATTTAGACTATACAACTGAATTTAGACTATAAAACTGAATTTAGACTATACAACTGAATTTAGACTATAAAACTGAATTTAGACTGAATTTAGAAACTGAATTTTAACTATAAAACTGAGTACTAGAATACGACAGTGTAAACGTCACCTCAGGAACACATGTTAAAGTTTAACATCAGCCTGAATCCCTTTGAGAAGTGTTGCCGGATGCTTTGCTGTCAGTAGATTAGGTATTGTGGCTGAAACACGCTTCTGTGAAACACACACTCTACGAGTCTTTGCAGGAACAACTTGCAAATTTCACATAGTCCCAAGTCGAGTTTACATCATATATGTGGAAGAAAATGGAAGACTTTCTCTTTCTCTGTTTTGATAGCTGTGAAGTTGTGCACAGTATGCTTAGCAACACACAGACTCACAGAAGCATGTTTCCAGCTTCAGTAGGATGATCAGCGAGTCCTCAAACATCGTGATCATATACTGTTTACGTTATAACCAAAATGTCCCACCGGAAGAACTCAACTGTTACTTTCTCTACCTCTCCCTCTTTCTGAGACAAAAGACAAAATATACTGCTATCATAATTTCATTCCATTACCTTTGGGGCACAGCATAGTTTCAACAGCTTGCTAGTTAACTAGTTAGTTGATTAAGTGCTGTTCATCTTTCATGCTGATTGGGAGGAGAGGTTCTTCACACACTCAAACTGAAAGGCAATCGGTGTCAAAGCAAGTAGGTTATACTCAAAACATGACATTAAAAGGTAGCGCATCAAGCAACTAGTGATAGCGTTAGCCAGACTAACATCTCTACCCAAATCAAAGGTGAGCTGACACACCGGGCAATAATAACACAAAAAGACTAGACAAACAACGTGTCTGTTCTTTGGCTAGGTGCCGAATGGATGTAGAACCAGGGAACGTGTGCCACACCAGATCGAGCGTATGACTAAAGCACGTCTAAACAGGGTAGACTATTCCTCTTTGTGGACCATGGGGGTCCGCTGGTCCTGCTGGGGCGAGGCCCTCTGCAGGACCAGGAGCCCAGAGAAGGTCAGGGAGATCCCCACCCACCACAGCGCTATCTGGGCCTCCCCGAATATCAACTGGCCCAGGAAAGCCTACGGGGAAATGGAACGAATCAGACAAAACGCACAAGGGTTTTCTTAACCCCGCACCATGTAAACGTTGCATTAGCAGCCTCCAGTGGAGTTGTAGCTACAGTTTTAGCTATATCCTTTCTGAAAATGTAGAATGAAATTGAAAAACCATTGAATTCCTAATATTATGAAAGTAATTTGCTTCATAAACGTGGACCAGAACTAAAGGATCCACAGAGAAACATTCTGGATTGCCACTGGATGGGCGCATATTATTCTTTAAGAAACTATGGTTCCGATATTTTTTTCTTTCGTGAATAGCTGCAGTAGAAAGGTTATATGGTGCAGGTTCAATTAATTACATTTATATGTTTTCATTGTATAGCTTTATCTTATAAATAAAACATTTAAAGTGAATGAAAACAGGCTGGATGCAAGTGCAAGACTGGGCCTTTGAAAGACAACGAATGTAATATGTTGTTCCATTTTATTAACTTGAATTAAGTTGACTGTACTTTTGGATGCTCCTATCACATCAACTAAATAAGAATGAAGAAACAACAATACTTTCAAAGCACATTCATGTGCAGGACATCTGCCTAGGCTCTATCTTGTACCATACAACAAACTAACACTATCTTGTATCACAGTAATTGGTAGAAGATTGAGTTAAATCGTTCCCTGCCTCTATGGACCTTTGCCAGCAGAAGAACCATCGACCTTTCTGTCTTACTGTTTGTATGCATTCCAGCTGGCAAGCTTTAGCCAACAGGTCATTATTAACTTTGTCTTAAATCCTTTCCAATAAAAGGATATAGGTAAATACTCAAAATCCACCGACTGGTCATTTATTAATAATCAAATCATTTTACCTGGGCTAAATTGGCGGTATATTACAAACACATTACATAATTAGTTGATTTCATTTAGATCCTGATACTTACGGATGAGATGAAGTTGGATGCGGTGGTGGTCACAGTGGCTTGGGTACAGGAGGAGGAGTACCTGAGCGCTTTGGCGAGGAAGGTCCACATCACAGCATTACAGGTGAAGAGCAGGCCTCCACACAGCAGGCGCAGAGGGATGTGGAGCTAATGCAACACACACACACACACACACACACACACACACACACACACACACAACCACACACACACAACCATACACACACACAACCACACACGCACAACCATACACACACAACCATACACACACACACACACACACACACACACACACACACACACACACACACACACACAGTAAATATCAGTGTTATTGGTAGATGATTTGACGATGTAATTAAAGGCATCACTAGTAATGTTAACAATGGCGCTGCAATCATCTTGTACTGGCTTACAGTGCCATGTCAACTGTTTTAACTCTTTCGAGACCCGTTAGAAGCACTGGGATCTTGATGGCAGATTGACCCGTGGAAGGGTCAAATACATTTCGACAATCTTAGGGGAGAAAGTCCAACCATCGTTGTTCCTATCCGACCACCATTACATAGAAGCACGCGCTGTCGGTTTGAAGGTCACTCGTAAAAACATCATCGTCATCATCCCCCCGTCGTCATGATTTCCTTTACATTTTTATTTTAAAAAATAGTGCTTAGCAGAATTGCACCAAAGCACATCGACATATTCGCTATTAAATAAGCTAAACGTTTATTTCGAGCGTGTTAAAGGGAGGAAACAGAATAATACGATGACACACGAGCTGCATTGTCCGCATGCGAATTGGCCGCGAGCGCACTAGGCTGGCAGCGTGCTGCGTGTGCTGGTGGTGCTTCTGCTGATGCTGGTGGTGCTGCTGGTGGTGGTGCTGCTGCTGCTGCTGCTGGTGATGGTGCTGCTGCTGGTGGCGCTGCTGGTGGTGCTGCTGCTGGTGGTGCTTCGTGTACTGGTGCTGGTGCTGCGTGTACTGGTGCTGGTACAGAGCGTACCAGGAGAGAGGCGCTGTGCTATCGTCGTTGCAAATTACTCGGGCGACACACACACACACACACACACACACACACACACACACACACACACACACACACACACACACACACACACACACACACACACACACACACACACACACACACACACACACACACACACACACACACACACACACACACACACACACACACACACCTACTCTAGTGGAAACATAGAACTGAAGCAACGCCTCACCCAGTCACAGGCGGTGGTTTCCTCCGCTTGTCTGAATTTGCGCTGCTCTCCCCACGTTCGCAGCCCGGTTTCACAAACCCCTTTCAGGTAGTCGGCTCCGAGAGACAGTTTGGCCGAAGACGATGCCACGGCTCCCAAGAAACCGGCCAGCAATGCATAGAACACTCCGGGAAACATATTGACAGCAACCAAAGGTCATTATTTGTTCAGTCCATCGTCACATTTCTGCTTGTTAGCTGCCCGTGTCTCAGTGCACCCGTGTGCTGTACTTCCGAGCAGACACCGCCAGGTGGCAGTCTAACTTGTCACGACAACCTCCAACCAGACATTAAATAGCTAACCTCGATGTCCTGCGTGCAATATGCCTGTCTTATGGAATGATTGAAAATATATTATATAAACATATGGCAACGGTTTAATATGCAAGGTATTATTATTACTATGATTATTATTATGATTATTATAATTCTCTTTTATTCTAAATTATATCCATGCTGCTATATTAGATTTTATCTTGCCTTATTAGTATCGTTGAGTATTTTTAAAAGCGCTATACTAAATTACCAGCCTACCTGTAAATGGACACGATAAGGACCTGATCAGGACCTGAACAGGACCTGAACAAGACCTGACACATAAGGCCCTGAAGGATATGATAGATGTTCTTGGGGACAGGAAATAAATGAAATCCTTTTTTTGTGGTCCATTTTGATCAACCAAATCAGTGAATGCTGACACAGGTTAGTGCATAATGTACATAGTACATAATGTGTCTCACATCAGAGAAAGAGCAAACACATACCAACTTACTTTGTTCTCTTTGATGTGTTTGTGTGTATGCATTTATTTCTAGTATTTGCTTACTTCTAAAGTTCTAAAGTGTTCATTTATGATTCACCAGAAAGTTTACTTGGTTACCACTAGTTATATCAATTATCAGATGTTTAATTACATCTGAGTGAAATCTCACTTGAAGGAATGTCAAATTATGTTTTACTGAGAAATATTGTATGTCTTCGATGAGTGTAATAAAATGTAGGCCTAGTAAAAACATCACAGAAATGTCCAATACAATAATAGGCTACAGAAAAAGGATTGACTGAAAATTCTGGAAAGACTGGTAAAGCATACATTATCTAGTCTAATGTAATGCAGCACTACTGTTGATTAAATGTTAAATTGTTTGTAAAGTTAGACACGTGACGATGTTATTCATTGGGACAGCTACCAAAGGTCTGTATAGGTTACGGTTAAAACTTTGGTTATTTCCTTAGTTCATTATTAAATAAATCAACTAGGACACACAAATACTCACATACTGACAGTCACTTCACCATGTCGACAGTTAATGCTTCTTAACCATTCTTTATAAAAGGGTTGGCACTTGTAGGACAAGATGGATCAAACCAACCAGGAGCCAAGCCCACACCACACCAGTGAGGACACCGTTTGTGGCCCACACCAGTGAGGACACCGTTTGTGGCCCACACCAGTGAGGACACCGTTTGTGGCCCCCACACCACACCAGTGAGGACACCGTTTGTGGCCCCAAATGTGAAACCCTGAGTCTTTGACCCAAACTGTGGTGGCATGGGGCACTGCAGGGGAAGGCAGAAGCTCATCTCTAACACTTGTCTCTACGTGGTTGTCTCTCCGTTTGTCCAGGTACCTTGGATAGGCCTGCTATTAACATCTATTAACATTTATTAACATCTACAGCAGGATACTGGTTTAGCAAGCTAAACCTGGTTTAGCAAGCTAAACCAGTATCCTGCTATATAATTCAGAGGCGTATATGTTTTGTAAATGTAATATTGTAACTACAAATGTTAGGTTAAATAACTATTTAAATGGAAATGATCTTGGCTGTAAATAATTATAATAAAATAAAGACTAAAGCAACATCCTTTATCTTGGCCTGTCTTATAAACTTGGTGTTCTTGTCGTAAGATTATTTGGACATATGCTGATGAACGTTAAATTATATTCTGGGTATAATTTTCAAGTAAGCAGGCCAACATGCAAATAACTTTATCAACTTGATCAGAATCATCAGAGTTGCTTTTATTACATCTTAGCTTACAAGTACGCAAGAGTAAAATTCTTAGGCTTAGATCCTCAACAGTCACACAGCAGCATCAATACAAGATCAATAACAAAGTATGTAATGATAAATAATAATAAGTAGCAACATCAATACAACAATGTGTTCAAGTGGTAGTGGTACCAGCCACGGTGGTAGTGCAAAGAATAATAATAATAAAATAAATAAATAAAATGCTGTGCAAAATACAGAATAAAATGCAGATAATCAAATGGGTTGTTGTAGTGTGCGTGGGGTTGGTTTGGGGGTAATGGATTTCTCCAGGAGCCTGGCTGCTTGGGGGAAAAAAAACTGTTGGTCATCCTCTGGGTTTTGGCCCCGAGGCTTCGGTACCGCTTCCCTGACGGCAGTAGCTCAAACTGTTTCTGATTGGGGTGGCTGGTGTCCCTAATGATTCTGAGGGCCTTCTTGACACACCGGGCCTTGTAGGTGTCCTGGATGGACAGGAGATCACATACGCTGATCCTTTCAGCTGTCTGCACTACCCAGATGTTTACATCCTCAAGTGGAGAGAGATTTATAATTCTTTTTTTCACCTTAAACTTTGTTCACTTTTAAAAGTGTGTCAGTAGGTCACATTGACATGCTAGTCCACAGAGAAGGAGGAGTCGAGTACTGGGTCACATGATTGCTCAGTGATCTCGTTGTTCCAGTCAGAGCTAGGCTGAGAGAGGATCCTGAATTGTAGTGTGTCCCGGTCTACCAGCAAGCAATTTCCGTTCTTTTGCTTCCTTGCTATGAGCCGTGTACACCAGTGAACAGTCCGCGGAGCGAGGTGAATTAGAACATGTCAAGCATAACAACAACAATTGACGTACAGTTTGACAAAGTAATATCCGAAACATCTAACGAAAACAGATATCTCTCTATCGGAAGTCCCGCCCACTCTCTCGCCAATAACGCTAATTCGGTCTATCCTGTTCCAGGCGTTCAGCGACGAGAACGCCTGGGAACGAGGTTAGTCAGAGCAAGCAGGTCTTCTTCGACGGTGGAGTCGCAGGGATACGTGGTCACCTTTGCAAGCAACTGATGTTATTATTATTGCTAGGAGTTTACTAATGTGTTATTAATGTGCACATTTGGATGCCGTTAAAAACGGAAGTGTGAATAACCAATCTCGCAGTATTTCCTTCGCTGCAGACTCCCAGCTTGTCATTTCCGACGCTCTCCTGGTGTGGTGAAAAGGGTTAGGCGTTCCTGAAGAGATCAGCTGCACCGACAATAGTGAAATGCTCTCTGTGCACATCTATTGGTGGATTGACGTGATCGATTCATTGTGACTTCATATTGTTTCACGGTGTAGCCTCACCATTAGGACATTCTTCGAGTAACACCAGTCAGCGACATCTAGTTGCTGATCCATAAATCAGCAGATACGGCTTCCAAGTCGAGGTAGCAAGAAGGACAAGCCGCCAGCCAGGAGGACATGGAGTCATCTAAAGCTGGTGAGAAAGGCTTTTTACCCCATAGCTCCATTGGCTGTAGTCCTTTTATTTGATATATACTGCAATAGATAGGCCTAACGGTACTGCCGAATTTGCATTTACATTACATTTTGAGGTCATTCTTTATTATCTGCAGTTTGACCTTTTGAGTTGTCCTGGTACTCGTTTGTAAGACAATACGTCGTTGTACTTCATGGAGATCACTGTGTGACTGGTTTCTGACTGGGTCGGCAGTAGCACTGGGATGCTAGGGTACTACCAGCCTTATCTGCAGCACTGCGGCTCTCTTTCTCACATGGTCCGGTCAGCCTAGCCATGTGCCCGTGTGTTTACGCTCTCCCTACGTCCTCTCTGATTGGACGAAGGCGGCTGTGTCGTCACATTGCATAACTTACAGAGGCAAGCTGGCGTGGCGAGAGCCGTAGATACACGTGACATGTCACCGTGGACGTGCGGCGGTGACCCACTTAGTGCGTCTGGCCCCTGGGAGAAAACATGCCCGGTCCACGTGGGGGCCCGTTAAAACACAATTTTTGTTCGCATTATTTAACTTAGCTACGTGATGACTGGAAAACACCTTGTTGACCTCAGAGCATTGGTTCTTTGCTATTAATTTAGTATTAACTATTAACATGTATGGTGAATAATAATAATGATAATAACAATATTAATTATATATATATATAATACCCATTTCTACTACCATCTAATCCTAATGGGAAATAGGATCATGCACATGTTATATAGGCATATTTGAGGCCAACATAATTGGATGTCCATCGATAATGATGAGGATGATGATGATGATGATAAAGTTAATGGAATCCACACTTGCACTGTCCAATGCATTATTATGAACACCATAGCCTATTTCTGTCATTTAACATTGTGCTTTAATATAAATTGTACAACATGACATCGAGGCAGCTTTTAGAACAGATGGTGTACTTATTTCTTTATGGGCAGACAAAACAGAGCCCATCTAAAAAACATCTTCCATGTGTTTGTCTCTATGTAAGGACCAAACCCTGTTGTCAGGCAGAATGTGAGTGTCCATAAGTTACTGTCTGCATTGAAAGGGTTTCCTGTGTACCATTACACACACTCCACTGACGCAAGCATTATGTAATTGCTGTTACCTAACTGTTGAGAATGTGGTGACTATTGAACCAGGTCAGCGTGTGTTAAAGAAACAAAATGAAACACCTGTAACTGCTCATATGCTCCTCCTGTCTGGCCCTTAACACACAGCCATGGTCTGCTCCTGTCTGGCCCTTAACACACAGCCATGGTCTACTCCTCCTGTCTGGCCCTTAACACACAGCCATGGTCTGCTCCTCCTGTCTGGCCCTTAACACACAGCCATGGTCTGCTCCTCCTGTCTGGCCCTTAACACACAGCCATGGTCTGCTCCTGTCTGGCCCTTAACACACAGCCATGGTCTGCTCCTGTCTGGCCCTTAACACACAGCCATGGTCTGCTCCTGTCTGGCCCTTAACACACAGCCATGGTCTGCTCCTCCTGTCTGGCCCTTAACACACAGCCATGGTCTGCTCCTCCTGTCTGGCCCTTAACACACAGCCATGGTCTGCTCCTCCTGTCTGGCCCTTAACACACAGCCATGGTCTGCTCCTGTCTGGCCCTTAACACACAGCCATGGTCTGCTCCTGTCTGGCCCTTAACACACAGCCATGGTCTGCTCCTCCTGTCTGGCCCTAAACACACCGCCATGGTCTGCTCCTCCTGTCTGGCCCTTAACATACAGCCATGGTCTGCTCCTGTCTGGCCCTTAACACACAGCCATGGTCTGCTCCTGCTGTCTGGCCCTTAACACACAGCCATGGTCTGCTCCTCCTGTCTGGCCCTTAACACACAGCCATGGTCTGCTCCTGTCTGGCCCTTAACACACAGCCATGGTCTACTCCTCCTGTCTGGCCCTTAACACACAGCCATGGTCTGCTCCTGTCTGGCCCTTAACACACAGCCATGGTCTGCTCCTCCTGTCTGGCCCTTAACACACAGCCATGGTCTGCTCCTGTCTGGCCGTTAACACACAGCCATGGTCTGCTCCTGTCTGGCCCTTAACACACAGCCATGGTCTGCTCCTGCTGTGTGGCCCTTAACACACAGCCATGGTCTGCTCCTCCTGTCTGGCCCTTAACACACAGCCATGGTCTGCTCCTCCTGTCTGGCCCTTAACACACAGCCATGGTCTGCTCCTGTCTGGCCCTTAACACACAGCCATGGTCTGCTCCTGTCTGGCCCTTAACACACAGCCATGGTCTGCTCCTCCTGTCTGGCCCTTAACACACAGCCATGGTCTGCTCCTCCTGTCTGGCCCTTAACACACAGCCATGGTCTGCTCCTCCTGTCCCTTAACACACAGCCATGGTCTGCTCCTCTTGTCTGGCCCTTAACATACAGCCATGGTCTGCTCCTGTCTGGCCCTAAACACACCGCCATGGTCTGCTCCTCCTGTCTGGCCCTTAACACACAGCTATGGTCTGCTCCTGTCTGGCCCTTAACACACAGCCATGGTCTGCTCCTCCTGTCTGGCCCTTAACATACAGCCATGGTCTGCTCCTGTCTGGCCCTTAACACACAGCCATGGTCTGCTCCTGCTGTCTGGCCCTTAACACACAGCCATGGTCTGCTCCTCCTGTCTGGCCCTTAACACACAGCCATGGTCTGCTCCTCCTGTCTGGCCCTTAACACACAGCCATGGTCTGCTCCTGTCTGGCCCTTAACACACAGCCATGGTCTGCTCCTGTCTGGCCCTTAACACACAGCCATGGTCTGCTCCTGTCTGGCCCTTAACACACAGCCATGGTCTGCTCCTCCTGTCTGGCCCTTAACACACAGCCATGGTCTGCTCCTCCTGTCTGGCCCTTAACACACAGCCATGGTCTGCTCCTGTCTGGCCCTTAACACACAGCCATGGTCTGCTCCTCCTGTCTGGCCCTTAACACACAGCCATGGTCTGCTCCTCCTGTCTGGCCCTTAACACACAGCCATGGTCTGCTCCTCCTGTCTGGCCCTTAACACACAGCCATGGTCTGCTCCTGTCTGGCCCTTAACACACAGCTATGGTCTGCTCCTGTCTGGCCCTTAACACACAGCCATGGTCTGCTCCTCCTGTCTGGCCCTTAACATACAGCCATGGTCTGCTCCTGTCTGGCCCTTAACACACAGCCATGGTCTGCTCCTGCTGTCTGGCCCTTAACACACAGCCATGGTCTGCTCCTCCTGTCTGGCCCTTAACACACAGCCATGGTCTGCTCCTCCTGTCTGGCCCTTAACACACAGCCATGGTCTGCTCCTGTCTGGCCCTTAACATACAGCCATGGTCTGCTCCTGTCTGGCCCTTAACACACAGCCATGGTTTGCTCCTCCTATCTGGCCCTTAACACACAGCCATGGTCTGCTCCTCCTGTCTGGCCCTTAACACACAGCCATGGTCTGCTCCTGTCTGGCCCTTAACACACAGCCATGGTCTGCTCCTGTCTGGCCCTTAACACACAGCCATGGTCTGCTCCTCCTGTCTGGCCCTTAACACACAGCCATGGTCTGCTCCTCCTGTCTGGCCCTTAACACACAGCCATGGTCTGCTCCTCCTGTCTGGCCCTTAACACACAGCCATGGTCTGCTCCTGCTGTCTCCAAAGGCGTGATCCCTTTGTCAGTATTAACTGGGTCAGCAAGGTTTACAGTTGTCCACATATTTCTGAATGAAAATCAGTATTGTATGGTTATTCTAAATTGTAGGCACCAAACATTTTATTTGTATATAACTATGTCACTCATAGTTGTGTGATTCTGTCCTTGTCCAGCAGGGGGGGTGATAGCCTACATCAGCTCGGCCTCCAGCCCCGAGCCCTGCCACAGCGACTCATCCAGCCGCCAGTCTCCGTCGGCGCAACCCCTCGGCGCCCCGCCCCCTGTGGTCGGACGGACCCCGCCGGCCGCACCCCAGAAATCTGGCCGCGCCTCCAACGCCACGCCTAAAGGAGGCATCACAAGTACGATGAGCAAACTCACAGATAGTCTTCTGTTACCACTATGCATTCAGATAGTCTTCTGTCACCACTATGCATTCAGATAGTCTTCTGTCACCACTATACATTCAGATAGTCTTCTGTCACCACTATACATTCAGATAGTCTTCTGTCACCACTATGCATTCAGATAGTCTTCTGTCACCACTATACATTCAGATAGTCTTCTGTCACCACTATGCATTCAGATAGTCTTCTGTCACCACTATGCATTCAGATAGTCTTCTGTCACCACTATGCATTCACAGATAGTCTTCTGTCACCACTATACATTCAGAAAATGTGTTTTGGGCTAACAGTTGTAGGAAGGAGGGGGGCGTGTTATCCCCATGGCTATGACCCATTTGTGATAAATCTTTAGTACCATTGTTGTGTAGGAGCGTTATAATGAGCGATGTTGTATATGAAATGTGCCACTCACTGTGGCTTATACTATGTATCCAAGAAGCTTAACCCTCTCGGATGCAGACATCAAAATCTACGGCTGTCCAGAATGAGCTCCACACACCCACACACACCATGGTGTTGTAAGTGTCCGAGAAGTTTAAACTTCTCGCTGGGCAGAGCTCCACACACACCGTGGTGTTGTAAGTGTCCGAGAAGTTTAACCTTCTCGCTGGGCGGAGCTCCACACATTACCACACACCGTGGCGTTATCCTATAGTGTCCTATAGAAGCCTAACCCTCTCTCAGACGTCAACTAGGGGAGCTAAGGGCAGTTTGCGTGTGAGGGGGATTATGATAAGTGGGTGTGCATTCTTTAGTGCATCCATTTATCGAAAACTGTAGTTTTTGAGGTAGTTTCCCAGTTCGCAACTCAAAGTAGGCTCTTACTCTTTCGGATGAAGTTGCTATCCAAAACGAAACATCTGCACAGCGTAATATTATCAAAAGCAACCTATATACCTATACCTTACACAATACAGGCCAGTACAGGACACCTTACACAATACAGGCCAGTACAGGCCACCTCACACAATACAGGCCAGTACAGGACACCTTACACAATACAGGCCAGTACAGGACACCTTACACAATACAGGCCAGTACAGGCCACCTCACACAATACAGGCCAGTACAGGACACCTTACACAATACAGGCCAGTACAGGAGACCTTACACAATACAGGCCAGTACAGGCCACCTCACACAATACAGGCCAGTACAGGACACCTTACACAATACAGGCCAGTACAGGCCACCGTAGTTGTTGGAAAGGGAGGGGTGAGCTCAGCGCTAGTGGCCACCTCACCTTTACACACTGACCTTTAAATATGGTCTAACATGAACGTGTGATTCTCCTCAGAGCTCAACGGACTGGTGCTGCTGTGTAAGGTGTGCGGCGACGTGGCCTCAGGTTTCCACTACGGGGTCCATGCCTGCGAGGGATGCAAGGTGAGACTTAGAAAGGCCCTCTGTTTTATTTCATGGTTTCACTAACGCTGCATGGTGACGAGGGCTGGAAACACAGTCTATGTCCACACAAGCCCCTCCACCTGTCCGCCTCACGTTCATTCCCTGGCCTCGTTTAACACGGCTCACACATCCAGACGCTCACCTCCTCCTCCCCCTGGCCCCCTAGCGTGGGTCCCCCCTGGCCCCCTAGCGTGGGCCCCCCCTGGCCCCCTAGCGTGGGTCCCCCCTGGCCCCCTAGCGTGAGTCCTCCCTGGCCCCCTAGCGTGGGTCCCCCCTGGCCCCCTAGCGTGGGTTCTCCCTGGCCCCCTAGCGTGGGGGTCCCCCCTGGCCCCCTAGCGTGGGTTCTCCCTGGCCCCCTAGCGTGGGTCCCCCCTGGCCCCCTAGCGGGGGTTCTCCCTGGCCCCCTAGCGTGGGGGTCCCCCCTGGCCCCCTAGCGTGAGTCCTCCCTGGCCCCCTAGCGTGGGTTCTCCCTGGCCCCCTAGCGTGGGTTCTCCCTGGCCCCCTAGCGTGGGTCCCCCCTGGCCCCCTAGCGGGGGTCCTCCCTGGCCCCCTAGCGGGGGTCCTCTCTGGCCCCCTAGCGGGGGTCCTCCCTGGCCCCCTAGCGTGGGTCCTCCCTGGCCCCCTAGCGCGGGTTCTCCCTGGCCTGGTTTAACACACGTGACCTCCCCCTCCCCCTGCAGGGCTTCTTCAGGCGCAGCATCCAGCAGAACATCCTGTACAAGAAGTGCCTGAAGAACGACGGCTGCCCCATCATGCGCATCAACCGCAACCGCTGCCAGCAGTGCCGCTTCAAGAAGTGTCTGATGGTGGGGATGTCCAGAGACTGTGAGTACCAGAGTAGGGCCGCTTCAAGAAGTGTCTGATGGTGGGGATGTCCAGAGACTGTGAGTACCAGAGTAGGGCCGCTTCAAGAAGTGTCTGATGGTGGGGATGTCCAGAGACTGTGAGTACCAGAGTAGGGCCGCTTCAAGAAGTGTCTGATGGTGGGGATGTCCAGAGACTGTGAGTACCAGAGTAGGGCCGCTTCAAGAAGTGTCTGATGGTGGGGATGTCCAGAGACTGTGAGTACCAGAGTAGGGCCGCTTCAAGAAGTGTCTGATGGTGGGGATGTCCAGAGACTGAGTACCAGAGTAGGGCTGCATCGCTGGAAAACACTTGGATTCAATTCTGAATTTGCCTTTGTTTATTCATAGTTCCGTTGGACCTTTTAGAATACATTTTCTTTCTAATATCCTGCAAAAACACCTGTTGAACTGTATCGTGTTGAACAAATGTTTCCAGTTTGGATGTTGATATGGTCTGGTTTTGGATAATTCGATCCTCTCCGATGACCAAGCTCTATTTGAGCCTTGTATCATGCCTGAATGATAGTCTAGTTGTATCTCTGATAGTTGAAGTGTTGGATGATAATGAAACTCATCAGAATCTCTCTCTCTCTCTCTCTCTCTCTCTCTCTCTCTCTCTCTCTCTCTCTCTCTCTCTCTCTCTCTCTCTCTCTCTCTCTCTCTCTCTCTCTCTCTCTCTCTCTCTCTCTCTCTCTCTCTCTCTCTCTCTCTCTCTCTCTCTCTCTCTCTCTCTCTCTCTCTCTCTCTCTCTCTCTCTCTCCTCCCCCCCCCCCCCCCCCCCCTCCCTCCCTCCCTCCCTCCCTCCAGCCGTGCGCTTTGGCCGCATCCCCAAGCGGGAGAAGCAGCGCATGCTGCTGGAGATGCAGAGCGCCATGAACAACATGATGACCAATGGCGACCTCCACGCCAACCAGCCGCTCGCCACTGCTGCGGCGGCGGCCGTCCCGGCGGCCCACCAAGCTGACCCCATGGACCCGGGCTCGGCAGTCGCCATGGACACGGGCCCCAGCTCTGCCTCCTCCTCCAGCTCGGCGTCAGACAGCGGGGAGGAGGAGGTGATCGGCTCGGTGACCCGGGCCCACCGCGAGGACTTCATGTACAACCAGGAGCAGGGCGGGGGCCTCTCCTCCGGCGGGACCCCCGACTCCCCCTCGGACCTCCGCCACCAGGACGTCGGTGTGGGTGTCGCTGACAGCAACACGGTCTCTTCCTACAGGATGTCGGGCGCGGAGGAGAGGCAGGAGGCCTGGACTAACCTCCACAACAACCTCTCCACTGTCGCCGCCCAGGGGCCCCCGGCCGCAGGCAGCTGTGGCCCTCAGGGCCCCGAGGCCCACAGCCCGGGGGACCGCTGCCCCTACAGACTGCCTTACGCCTCCCCCGGGGGCCAGTGCCCGGCCACCCCCCACGGCTCCTTCAAAGGCCCCCACCACCACGCCATCGGCGGGGGCAACAGAATGCATCTGGTGAGAGCATGTGTGGAGGCGCCAGGGCAAGAGCCTTTCCTTACTTTAGATCCACCCTCTTAACCTCTGGGTCTTTTCCTTTGCCCCTCCTCCCCGCCAGGTGTGTCCCATGAACCTGTCCCCCCACGTGGACCCCTTAAAGTCGGGCCAGGGCGTGTGGGCGGAGTTCTCCCAGAGCTTCACCCCCGCGGTGCGGGAGGTGGTGGAGTTCGCCAAGAAGGTCCCGGGCTTCAGGGACCTGTCCCAGCACGACCAGGTCAGCCTGCTCAAGGCTGGCACCTTTGAGGTACGATCCCCGCACCCTCCGTCTGCTGGCGCCCCCCCCCCTATAGTCTGTTCCCCCTCCCTCGATGCTGGTGGAGACTAGACCTCAGAACAAGGTAGTTGTGTAGACCCAGACTGACGGAGACAGTGCTGCTGCTATGAATCTTGGCAGGTGTTAGTGGTGCGCTTTGCGTCGCTGTTCGACGTGAAGGACCGCACCGTGACCTTCCTGGGCGGCAGGAAGTACGGCGTGGAGGCGCTGCGGGCCATGGGTGCCGGGGACCTGCTCACCTCCATGTTGGACTTCAGCCAGAAGCTCACCAACCTGGGCCTGAGCGAGGAGGAGATGAGCCTGTTCACTGCTGTGGTTCTGGTGTCCGCAGGTGTTGATCCGTTTGGTCCATTCTTGTTCTTATTTCTATTATATTGTTCTTATTTCATAAGTCATTATGGAGCACTTTCTTCTGACCTGTCGTTAAAGCAAAAGGTGTTGACATGATAAGAGTCAGTGTAGCGCGCTGTGAACAAAAACACTTTTGAATGAAAGCCAGCAACGCTCCCAAGGGACAGTAATTGACCCCCCTCCCTCTTTCTCTCCCTGTCTCCGTCTCTCTCTCTCTAACTCCCTCTCTCTCTAACTCCCTCTCTCTCTCTCTAACTCCCTCTCTCTCTCTCTCTCTAACTCTCTCTAACTCCCTCTTTCTCTCTCTCTCTCTCTCTCCCTCTCTCTCTCTCTAACTCTCTCTCTCTCTTGCTCCCTCCCTCTCTCACTCCCCCCCCCCCCCCCGTGTGCAGACCGCTCCGGCATTGAGAACGTGAACTCGGTGGAGGCGCTGCAGGAGACTCTGATCCGCGCGCTGCGGAGCCTCATCGCTAAGAACCACGCGCCCCACCAGACGGCCGTGTTCACCAAGCTGCTGCTCAAGCTGCCCGACCTGCACTCCCTCAACAACATGCACTCCGAGCAGCTGCTGGCCTTCAAGGTCCATTCCTGAACCCCCACCCCAGAGCTGCAGCAGCCACTGGTGTCGTCACCCCGGCGTCGTGACAACCAACCACACCACCACCCCCATCAGCAGCTCGCATGACCTTTCCATCAAACCTCCATTTCATTGGACTTCCGACATCCGTGAACACCTGCACCACCACAGCTAGCTAGCCAAGCTAGCCAAGCTTACCAAGCTAGCCAAGCTAACCAAGCTAACCCAGCTAGCCAAGCTAGCCCAGCTAGCCAAGCTAGCCTAGCTGCCTTCGCATGACGTCAGAGGCCTCTAGGACTTAGACAGTGAGCTGAACTGAAAAGGGTTGAACGTATGAAACGTGGATGGAATACGTGTCAGCGTTTGGGGCTGGGGGGTCTGCAGACCATAATATGTCGTTCTACTGTAGGGCTGTAAGGCCTCTGTTGTGGGAATACAGACATATGAAAGCACTGACTCAATGTTATTTCGTTTCACCTTGTGTTAGGTGTGTGAGTGTGTAGCAAAAGAAAAACGATTTTTGCAGATGTTAGGAGCATCTACTTTGTATAGTGTAGACTTAGTTGGCATTAATAGTGCAATATGTGATGCTTCTGGCTGTTTCCTCCTGTCCTGGTGTTGGAGAACTCAAGAGGAGTCAGCAGGAATTCCTCTAAATAAAAGCAGATGAGGCCACGAGGTTGGCGCAAAGAGAAAATATTTAACGACCAAGCGTGTCTTTGTTAGACAATGGCGCAGTGCGTCTGGATACAATTACAGCAAGAAAAACAGTGGAACTTAATTTGGTAATCAAGGTAATTCTTTGTTTAGATTTCTGTTTTTAATATGATTACTATTTTTCTCTATCCCCGCTCCCAAGGCTCATTCACGTATTGTGATTCAACAATGCAAAACCAGTTTTATCAGGATTTAAGAAAGAAAATATGTTCACATTTAAATCTTCCCCACTTCCCATTTTGAAACAAACCTATGTAATTTCCCTGTTAACTCGGTGGCTGCTCACGAGTGTTCCAGACATCTGAAACACTGCCCTCTAGTGGCCATCCAGACATCTGAAACAATGCCTTCTAGTGACCATCCAGACATCTGAAACACTGCCCTCTAGTGGCCATTCAGACATCAGAAACACTGCCCTCTAGTGGCCATCCAGACATCAAAAACACTGCTCTCTAGTGGCCATCCAGACATACAAAACACTGGCCTCTAGTGGCCACCGACTCACTCTACAACGTGTGAGTGTCGAAGAGGATGAAGCGATTGTCTTTTCTGCGATCACTAAACTGCGGAGTGTTAAGGGCTTGTGTTGGATATTACAGTTAAGTTGAAGCTGTTTCTGTATTTTTGACCTTGTCAGTTTGTTTGTTCTCCAGAACGTTTGGCCTTTTGAATGCTGATAATTATATAGCTTGTCTTTGTGTTGTGTAGGTGTAATTACATTTTACTGTGAACGGAATGCAGTAGGCCTATAAATAGATATTATATATACATAGTGCTTAACTATAAAGATGAATATATCTATATAAATACATTTTATAAGTGCAAAAGTGCTCATGGAACTATTTATTTCTTGTTTTGTACCTGTTGAGTTTGTGTTGAGCGTCTCTGGTTGCACCCTCCACATGGGTAGAGGCTCCTATTATGGGAATATTATATTATATATTATTATTATATAATATAACCAAAATATGTTTTGGTTATTAAGTTACGGTTTGAGTAAAAGGTTATAAAACGATAGAGGTCCTGGACCAAGTCAATAAAAAAGCTTGTAATAATAGTATATGTTTATCTATGATCGGTAAATGGTGGCAAAGAACCACCTTCTGCACCATGGTTCTTATGCCTGATGGGAACCCCCATTTCCTTTCGTGTTTAACGTTTACACTTTTTATCCAGAGATGACAGTTCTGGGTTCACTAAATGAATGAAAGTGAACAAATATGGATGGGTTGGTTCATAATGGTTTGTTGAAAGTCAATGCATTAATCTATTACCTATTTGAACTACAGAGACAGACGGCCGACCAAATCAAGTTTGTTCAATCAAAAATAAAACGTTTTAAATGTAATATACGTTTTGTACACGTATAATCTTTTACGATAACTCAAACATCTCATACTTTTTCCAAGCGCTATTCTGTGAAGCACATTCTCGTCAACAAAATGAACAAGAGTAAATGTACAAAAATACAAGCATTAAAATACTATAAAACCATTCAAACATTTCAAACATTTTATGTTTTAAAGAAGGAAAGTATTTTAAAGCAAAAAATAATAATATTCTATATCTTTTGTGTAGCATATGTTTTCGAATCCACTTCCTGACGATAGCGATGGATGATGCCTTTGTAGTTAGGAGCAGTCTTAATTAGGAACATACTTTAATGTCCTCACATCCAGCTTGTTCAGTTTACTGCTTTAAAACATTTTATAATGTTCATGGAATGAGAGTAGATTCACGGAAGGAGAGTAGAAAATGTTTTTTTCTTTTAGTTTTCTTATTTGTCGTCAGTGGCCTCCACACGCTATCTATGGTATTACTACTATACTAACTATGGAATGGAAAGTAATACTAAAAACTAAATCCATTCATTTGTAGAATGACTCGATCACTCAACATGGCTTCTCTATGGATTTTAAAATAATCAATAATCTGCTAATAAATTCTGTAAATGCCAATTACGTACTTCCCAATGGTTGAGCACTCACCCGTAGGAAGGACTCTCACGTATCTCTTGATTTACAAGCTTGACCGTACCTCAGAGTTCCCCATCAGCAATACTTCCTACGCAAAACATGCAAATGTAGTGTGTTATTGAGTTGGTGGACCGCTGAAGTCGTAAAACTGACCACTGGATAATGACAGCCATGGTCTTGGAGAGACTTGCGGCATAGTGTGCCCCAGGTTCAGTGTGTTTTGTGTGTTTGTTCAGTGAGCATGTGTTTGGCTGCAGGGAGTTCTGGCTGATAAACCTGCGGTGAATGGTTGTGAATGGAGGGTTGGGTGAAACATTCAGACCCTACGGAGATGTAGGTGTTGTTTAGGTCCATCTCTACACCATTCAGAGCGTGCTTTAGCTGCATTCTGTCTGGCTATTTTACAGGGATTTCTGGATTTCTAAATCTGAGAAACATACAACCACTTGGTAGTCTACAGTATGATCTTACAACTTTTATTCATCACTGCATGTGTTTCAATGTTCAATATCAATAGTGATATCAATTCATAACCAAAAAAACCTTTAGATGCCATGAAATGTAGAATCTTACATTTTATTGTGAGCAGAACCAACCAGGTCGTATATACTCTGTACATACTCATTAACATAATTACGTTTTATAATATTAATTGAATTCCCACATGATGATACAAGATGACAATAACACAAGCGTATCATGTTGAGCTAGATGTATCTAGATCTATAGAGCTGTTTAGTCCAGTGAGCTAGATGTATCTAGATCAACAGAGCTGTATAGTCCAGTGAGCTAGATGTATCTAGATCTAGCTGTATAGTCCAGTGAGCTAGATGTACCTAGATCTATAGAGCTGTATAGTCCAGTAAGCTAGATGTATCTAGATCAACATAGCTGTATAGTCCAGTGAACGAGATGTATCTAGATCAACAGAGCTGTATAGTCCAGTGAGCTAGATGTATCTAGATCAACATAGCTGTATAGTCCAGTGAGCTAGATGTATCTAGATCAACAGAGCTGTATAGTCCAGTGAGCTAGATGTATCTAGATCAACATAGCTGTATAGTCCAGTGAGTAAGATGTATCTAGATCAACATAGCTGTATAGTCCAGTGAGCTAGATGTATCTAGATCAACAGAGCTGTACAGTCCAGTGAGCTAGATGTATCTAGATCAACAGAGCTGTATAGTCCAGTGAGCTAGATGTATCTAGATCTATAGAGCTGTATAGTCTAGTGAGCTAGACAAGTCACCATGGTCTCTCTGTTGGTAGTAGTATTATCCATAAGAGCAGAACTGTAGTAAAAACACATTTTACTCACCAATTTGTTAAGCTTGACTGGATCTAAGGATCAAGAGAAATGATTAGTGTTGTAACAGTGGTAATGTGGTATAACAGTAGTATAATGTTATTATACTTTCATATTCTTAAAGCCAAAACATCACTGTGGACACGACATTGAAGGAGGTTCATCATTCAAAGATGGAGAGGTTTCTACAACCACACCACTAGTGTATGACAACCAATCAGATTCTAGTAAGGGAAGAAACGAGGTGGCAGGAAGTAGAAGAAGGTGGAGGTGTTAGTCAGGTGTTAGTCCTCCTGAAGAGTTTGATTCACTCACCGTTCCTCTTCTTGTACAGAAAGACTCCAACAACAGCCAGGATGAGAACCACAGACCCAATGATGATGGGGGTGGTGATGTCACTCTTGACCCCTTCAGGTAAATCAAGAAAGAAAATCAGGTGTGTAATAATATATGTTAGACAGAGTCCATCACCCATCCATCCCTCCATCATTGAACCACATGTCTATGGACACGTAATGCTACATAATGACTAACACAACGTCAGTGTAACTATTCCACTAGAATCTGTTCTGGAGCTCAAGGTCACTCAGGGACTGATCCTAGCCTAGCCCTATTCATAGTACTAATTTACCCACAATCCAACATGTTCTGCTGAAGTGAGCTCTTCCTGAGAGCCGTTCCTGGGTCCTCCCTGTAGTGCTGCAGTTAAAACACCAGGGACTCAGAGACATGAGTCTGTCAACGCCCACCAGGTCATGTGACTCAACCTGTGCTCTCCCCATAGGCCAGGTACGTCTTTAGCCAATCAACACATCCCGTGGTGGAGTAGCTCTTCAAGTATTCATTATAACCTCGTTTCTGATCCCACATCCGTTTGGTGGGGACAGCCTGTGGTACTGGAGCGACCCATGTCAGGGTCTCCAGGTCAAACACTATGAAGTCCTCCATCCTAACCCCACTGGTTATAACCATCAGTAGTACCATCCTCTTCATCCCACTCACAGCCAAACATCCTCCGATATATGTGGGCGCCTGAGAGACAGATTCATTTATAATGTAAAACACTTGTTCATGGCATATTATTCGATTTCAGAGAGAACCAGAGAGAGAGAGAACGAGAGAGAGCGAGACAGACATGTGACCAGCAAACACACACACACACACTTCTGTCTCTACAGAGTATCGTAAAATATTCTCCCTTCTGCCTCTCTGTCTAGCTGTCGGTTTTTTCAAACTGGATTTTCAGATCATTTTAGGTCTGAGGGACTAGTGAGGACAATATATCTTCTGTCGATGTAGGTCCTCTAAAAGTGCTTGTTTTTGGCACTGACAGGCTCGTAGCCGTTGTTACCTACACTAACTATAAGTCATGTTACATTATCCGTGCACTCAGTTGTATTAGTCATTCAGTTGGTTGCTACACTGAGTACTGCTACACTGAGTACTGATATACTGAGTACTATACACTGAGTACTGCTACACTGAGTACTATACACTGAGTACTGCTACACTGAGTACTATACACTGAGTACTGCTACACTGAGTACTATACACTGAGTACTGCTACACTGAGTATTTTTATAATGAGTACTTCTACAATGAGTACTTCTATACTGAGTACTTCTACACTGAGTACTGCTACACTGACTACTGCCACACTGAGTACTGCCACACGGAGTACTGCTACACTGAGTACTGCTACACTGAGTACTACTACACTGAGTGCTGCTACACTGAGTACTACTACACTGAGTACCGCTACACTGAGTACCGCTACACTGAGTACTGATATACTGAGTACTGATATACTGAGTACTATACACTGAGTACTACTACACTGAGTACTGATATACTGAGTACTGATATACTGAGTACTGCTACACTGAGTACTATACACTGAGTACTGCTACACTGAGTACTGCCACACTGAGTACTACTACACTGAGTACTGATATACTGAGTACTGATATACTGAGTACTATACACTGAGTACTACTACACTGAGTACTGCTATACTGAGTTATTACATGAAAATAAAATGTGTATTTGTGTGTATGTACGTGCATGCGTTTTTGTATGTGTATTCTTGATTATGTATAAATGTGTGTGCAGTGTGTGTGCGTGTGGTTTGACGAATATGGTAAAACTTTATTGTGTGTGAGAGGTCAGACATTAGATATAAACTTGCCTCCTGTTTGGTTAAAGCTTCTTCAGAGTCTCAACCATGGCTTTGTGTTCCTGCTGGGCTCTGAGTTTGTGTCTAGTGTTCCACTTCAGGTGGTCTGGGTGGTCTCTGGTGAACTGGTCCATCCACGCCTGTTTGGGTACGGTTCTCTGGATGTTGCTGTCATAGTAACCAACCTGAACTTCATCCACCATCACAACAACCACAAACTCTGGGAAGGTTGAGACTCCACACAATGCCGTGTAGAAATAGTCCAGAGAGTGTATCTCTGTAGACAGACAGATGGACAGGTTAGTAGTATACATCACTGTAGACAGAGAGACAGGTTTATATACATCACTCTAGACAGACAGACAGGTTACTGTACATCCCTGTAGACAGAGAGACAGACAGATGGACAGGTTACTATACATCACTGTGGACAGACTGACAGGTTACTATACATCACTGTAGACAGATAGACAGGTAACTGTTTATCACTGTAGACAGAGACAGACAGACAGGTTAATATAAATCACTCTAGACAGACAGGTTAATACTGTACATCCCTGTAGACAGACAGACAGGTTAATATAAATCACTCTAGACAGACAGGTTAATACTGTACATCCCTGTAGACAGACAGGTTAATATAAATCACTCTAGACAGACAGGTTAATACTGTACATCCCTGTAGACAGACAGACAGGTTAATATAAATCACTCTAGACAGACAGGTTAATACTGTACATCTCTGTAGACAGACAGACAGGTTAATATAAATCACTCTAGACAGACAGGTTAATACTGTACATCCCTGTAGACAGACAGACAGGTTAATATAAATCACTCTAGACAGACAGGTTAATACTGTACATCTCTGTAGACAGACAGACAGGTTAATATAAATCACTCTAGACAGACAGGTTAATACTGTACATCCCTGTAGACAGACAGGCATATGGCCCCTCCCCCTGTCCTATGGCTGGCCGTACAGGTAATGTAGGAACCTTTTGTTTGATTTATGAAATTAATCTAATCTTAATTATATATGTTTTATTCTAAGCATATTGGCTTATTTCTAAAGAAAGAAATGATACTGTGATTAAATCCGTCTTCTGTTGAGAAAATAAACATATGAACACAACAGGATAGTTATATTTAGTAGCATATTAAAGATATCCATTTAACTAACAGTTAACATATAGAAACTACTATTACTGTACTTTTGTTATTTGATGACATTCACTCAACCAACTTTTTCCTGTCAAGGCTTTGTTGGTTGTTTTTGATTGTACAAGCTACAAAGGGTTTGTATGTGTATTATGGGAGAAATGTCCTGAGGTTTAAAGGAAGTATCAGCATTATCTTGCCTACAGGACTGAAATCAGTGTGGAAAAAGCACAGCGTCAACGAAGGAGCACATTCGAGGGACATCCACGTGGGGTCATTACACCCAACAGCCCTCGAACCTTGTTAACTTAGCAGACTTCAAGAGGACCCCTAAAACTATAAACCCCTCTATACCTGGCTCACCTCATCCTGACAGGAAAAGACAGGGAGGGCTTTGAGGGCCACAAAGAAGAAAGGAGCCCCCATCTTTCTCTCACTTTATTTATGCTGACTTATATGTTAAGGTTAACTAGTTAATGCTACAGTCAGAGTCAAACACTGTCTGCTTTATCAATATATTCCACAATCACATACAGTGGTATTGTTGTCAATAGTTTGAATGTATGCTTATTGTCTGAGTAGAAGTGATTGTCATTGTGCTCATCCATGTCACATCTTTATGCTAGCCCATATATGTGGTTCAGGCATTTGTTCTCTTTGATTATACTTTGTTACTTCACTCAAGATTGTGTTTGTCACACACGTAAACTACCTCAAGCCAGAGATGGTTGACAGACAATTTCATCTCATAAGCACATGTGGTTTATTATGTCTGTTTTATATCTGTTTAATTAATAAGGTGACGAGTGGATTTCAATCAGAGTACCTCACTGCTCTACATCTGATATTGTAACTAATGTTTAAGATGTAAATTCTTTACATTGTAATCTACTGAGAATCCGGAGAAGGAGGATAAGTGCATGTTCAGTTATGCTTTGCTGTAAAGGGCATGGGTTAACCCAGAGCTTTTTAGGGTTAGGCTGAAATAGCTCTGGGTTAACCTACCAAGCGCTTGGGTCTATGAACATCCTTACTGGATGTTTGTCTCTTCTGAC
The DNA here is from genome assembly GCA_026745465.1 of Lota lota. Taxonomy (NCBI): domain Eukaryota; kingdom Metazoa; phylum Chordata; class Actinopteri; order Gadiformes; family Lotidae; genus Lota; species Lota lota. The sequence goes on from JACYXH010000189.1 coordinate 525,879, forward strand.
AAATGTACTTATTGTAAGTCGCTTTGGATAAAAGCGTCTGCTAAATGCCCTCAACAGGAAAGGAAAAAGCTAATTAAACGATATCTCTGAGTGTCAGGACTTAAAGTGAACTAAAAGTAGATTGGATTCACTCCAAAGGAAAGTTGAATGTTTGTTACCGATAATAGATTTTATTTATTACTTTTATTTTATTACTTTTATTAACGACGTCATCAAACGGATATGACGCGTATTTGAAATGGGACCAAATGCTTTTCAATTTAACTAGGACATCTTACAACTAAAACGCTGTCTATTCAGGGACAGGACACTTTTGGAAGCTAGTTTTGAACAGGAAAACACGAGTAAGCCGTCTTACCTGAGGACACACCGTGACCCGAAACCAAGATGACCGGAAACCAGGATGACCAGGAACCAAGATGACCGGGAACCAAGATTACCTGAAACCAGGATGACCGTGAACCAAGATGACCGGGAACCATGATGACCGGAAACCAAGATGACCGGGAACCAAGATGACCGGGAACCAGGAGCAGCGGCCCTCTGAGCGCCTTCATGTCCACGTGTTAAGGACAGGATTGATGAAACAACCAAACGCAGCGCCTCGAGCGCCGCGCCCTCTCCGGGGCTGGGGGCGTGTCGGTGCGGCCGTCACTCAGCTGTCATTGGCTTAGATACGCTGTCGTATTAGCGTTATCAACTAACAACACTTTGTAAACTAATCGGACACTGTCTCCGTTGAATAATTATTACATGTTGTAATAAAAGAGGAAAATTGAGAAGAGAAATGTATTGTTCGTGTCTTAATTCCTTCAACATTTGATGTTTTTCAGTGTGGGGATGTGTCTACCGGGGAAATCAAAACGATCTTGGTCATTGCGCTAAAGCTAAAAGGTTATCTTAAATATGACTCGTTGTGTGCATACTGTAGTACATTGGATATACTAACTATTAACTACTAACTTAACTGGACTGCCACAGACTTTGCTAATGACTCATTTATTGAGACCCCGAAAACCGTGGCTCCCCTGCAGAGCGACCAAACATCAACTGCTAACTCAGGGTAGAGAGGTTACTGTAGCCAGCAATGGCACTACTGCCCCTAGTGGTCAGATGGAAGTATCCCACTCTACAACACATACACTTGTATAAACATATGATACGCTTGTGTTATTGTCATCTTGTATCATTGTGTGGGAATTCAGTTAATATTATAAAACGTAATTATGTTAATGAGTATGTACAGAGTATATACACGACGTGGTTGGTTCTGCAGGTCCTGCTCACAATAAAATGTAAGATTCTACATGTCATGGCATCTAAAGGTTGTTTTGGTTATGAATTGATATCACTATTGATATTGAACATTGCAACACATGCAGTGATGAATAAAAGTTGTAAGATCATACTGTAGACTACCAAGTGGTTGTGTTTCTCAGATTTACTCAAAGGGAGAAATCAAATGGAGAACCCTATCCAGAGGGATGTTGGGAAATCCCTGTAAAATAGCCAGACAGAAAGCAGCTAAAGCACGCTCTGAATGGTGTAGAGATGGACCTAAACAACACCTACATCTCCGTAGGGTCTTAATGTTTCACCCAAACCTCCATTCACAACCATTCACCGCAGGTTTATCAGCCAGAACTCCCTGCAGCCAAACACATGCTCACTGAACAAACTCACACAAAACACACTGAACCTGGGGCACACTATGCCGCAAGTCTCTCCAAGACCATGGCTGTCATTATCCAGTGGTCAGTTTACGACTTCAGCGGTCCACCAACTCAATAACACACTACATTTGCATGTTTTGCGTAGGAAGTATTGCTGATGGGGAACTCCGAGGTACGGTCGAGCTTGTAAATGAAGAGATACTTGAGTCCTTCCTACTCGCGAGTTTACCGAGAGAAGCGATCATGTTCTGAATGGGATGAAAGAGCAAGGTGCTCATTGCGTGTCTGGTGACCAATCCATGTCCAATCCATCTCATGTCTCTAATTATAGCGATGAAGTCTTCAGGTGACATGCCTAAAACTCCCTGCAATATGTACACGTTTATTAAATTCCGTAGAGTCTTTAAAAAAATATATATATTTATATTATATATTCCTAGATATATATATAGAAAGCTAGACAAATAGGCGCACATACTATCGTTAAATAGGCAATGCAAACATACAGACACGCATACTAGCGTAGTAAAGTACAGCAGTACCAGCTTGACTCGCTAGATGGCGATGTTCCCTTGTCTTGCTGTCAACTAATTCATGTTGAACCTAGACGTTATTAAAGTTAAAATGGTATACAGATAGACAGACGTCACCAAAATCTAAAAAGAAGTCTAAAGATTTACACTTATAGCCAAGAGAAACTACGTACAAAAGGAGACGTGGAGCAAGGACACGAACATAATCACTGCATCCTTAAAACAATCTTTATTCTCTCAAGTGCCAATTCACAGGAAGTGCAAACATCATTAACTATGAGTCAAATGGTCTCGTCTCCCCCCTCCCAGACTCCCCCATACATACTCCTCTATAATACTCCCTCACGTTCCTTGACGGCTGCTCCAGTACGCAGCAGACAATCAGCTGATCGACAAACGCTCAAGAGTTCTCTTCAGGCTTGGTTTGTATTGTGTGTTCGATTCTCATTTGACCGTTATTGATTGTTAGTTTTTTTTTCCTTTACTTTGTTTTTCCTGAAGCTGGTAATGAGATGACTGTTGGCTTTGCGTTCTTTTTTCGTTATCTTCCTTTCAAACTTGTCAGTCTGTCCTCTGCTAGACAGACTGAAGTCCAAGTGCGGTCTCTCAGGTAGTTGTGTATTGTAGAAGTGAATGTTGCACAAAGTCTTCTCCTTGTTTACATTATGCTTTGCACAGCAACTCGAATGTAACGCAAAACACTACAATGTCCATATTATGCTCTAACGAGACCTGTACAAAACACTGCAGTCTGAAAATATACATCCTTTTCCATTATACTTGTAAAATAGCATTTTCTTTTCTTCTTTATTCATTTCGTCTCGTTTCTTGTCCTACGGTGTAACCTTTAGTTATTGTTGTGTAACGGAGTAAACGTGAAAGGAGAGAGATTGCTGTGCTTGGCGCCAGTTTGACATAGGCAGCGGTTTTCCTAGAGTCCACTATGTCAAAACAACATCATCCCCTATCGGTTCGGCACCTCGTCACCGTCTGAATCGCTCTCGGTCTCTCTCTCGGTCTCTCTCTCCGTCTCTCACTTGGTCTCTCTCTCGGTCTCTCTCTCGGTCTCTCTCTCTCTCTCTCTCTCTCTCATGATTGTCTGTGCATTTCTGACGTTTTGAGTATTTTGTTTGGTGAGGTGTTTTGTGGGTGTGTGAGAGGTCCTAGGTATCTAAAAACACTGCAGCGGAGTCTATTGCTAGGTGAAGCGTAATCGACTCAGAACAAAGAAGGAACGCACCAGGTTTGCTTTTGAGGAGTAGAGTGTGGCACAGGGCCAGCGTCATTTACAAAGTGTTCTATCCTCTCCCATACTGCAAACAACCAAGTCATAAAGAGGCTTTTGCAAAAGCAAAACATACAAATTAAAATGACTAAATATAGTTTTGCTTTTCTTTCCATCAGCGTGGACACTGTACCTGCCAGGGAGAGCGGTATGTTGTTCTCATTGAATACAAACTGTTGGCCTTACAGTGAGAGGACCCCCCCCTCACCCGTATCCAGGCACACACTGCTTCATGGCATGGTGCTGTCCTTAGGGTCACACTGCTTCATGGCATGGTGCTGTCCTTAGGGTCACACTGCTTCATGGCATGGTGCTGTCCTTAGGGTCACACTGCTTCATGGCATGGTGCTGTCCTTAGGGTCACACTGCTTCATGGCATGGTGCTGTCCTTAGGGTCACACTGCTTCATGGCATGGTGCTGTCCTTAGGGTCACACTGCTTCATGGCATGGTGCTGACCTTAGGGTCACACAGAGGGCTTTAGTCTCCAGAAGCAACATTATTCAAAATGGTCTGCAACCAATCAACGTTTCCTCGCAGACACAGACGAAAGCACATCGTGTTACCATTCATAAACAAGCTGTGGGAGGATGGAACAAGCCAAAGGTTCAGTATGTATGAGTGTGTGTGTGTGTGTGTGTGTGTGTGTGTGTGTGTGTGTGTGTGTGTGTGTGTGTGTGTGTGTGTGTGTGTGTGTGTGTGTGTGCGTGTGTGTGTATACATATATATCCATATATACATATATATATACACACACACACACACACTGAACTTTTTGCATAGCATCTTTTATATCAGTCTCATTCATGACTTATTCATTTATGTATGTATATGATAGCTAGGCAACTTGGCCAGTTGGAAAAAACAATGTTTACTGTTGAGTTTTTTTGTGAAATGACGAGTTGTTTGAGCCATGCAGGGGAGCATTGGTGAGGTGAAGCCAGTCTCTCATCCAGGCTCAACTACTTGATGCAGCCGTCGCTGACCCATCCAACTCACTCCTTGGTTGTATATTTTGGCACAGTGTGGGTGGCATGGCTACTCCAGGTGATGTTGTGCTTTCCTGATGTCTGTGTAAGTCTTGTGTGCTTTGGTCGGTCCAGATAACTCTCTAAGACGAAACAGGTGACTGGGCTGGGGTCCGAAGGGATGTGTTATTCAGGGAGATCTGCTCCACAATGCCCACTCACTAATACATAGACTACATGGCTAATCGCTACCCCGAGAACTGGATCCACTTCACTGAGAAGGCAAAGTCTGTTGGGGGGACCTACAGAGATGGTCTGTGTGTCTCATCCAGCAGCTAGTTCAACAGTATTTTTAAACTAACTGATAGTCCAAATCATTAATCATCCACAAAAACTATTGTAAAAAAAGAAGAAGATAGACCAGCGGTTAAGGTATGCACAGAAGGACGAAAAAACAACAAGAAATACAAATAAAAAATGATATTATATATTCAGTACCCGCATCGTAAAGGAATGGTTCGGTCCAGAGGTCGGCTGAGAGCTACTCCTAAGCTACGGAATGAAAGGACGGTCAGTAGTGCTAGGAGGTCCATGGCTGACCTCGTCCTGCAGACCGCCAGCACCCTTCCAGCCTGCTGACCGTACTGTACAGACTCACTCACTCACACAGCCCCTTTCACACACGCACTGCAGCCCTGAACCTACGGAGGCATTGCCCGGAGGAGCGGAGTGTGAGGACATGTCCCAATCCATCTGACTGGCCATTCAACAGATCCTCCCCGCCTGCTCCGTATCCCAACGTCCGTGCAACGTCCCAGCCCGTGTGTGACTAGAGCGTTGTCACAGCGGAGGATTCACACTCCGGTACAGTAGGTGGCGGTAAATGCAAAGAAGAAGAAGAATTCACAGCAAGCGTTGATGACCTTTCTATCACGCGACTGGCGCGAAACCAAGTCATAATACATGTAGTATAGACATCAATGCAAAAGCATCAACGTCATTGTTGCCAATGAGCCGGCGGTCTCGCCATCTTGGACGTGCTGTAAACCAAACACTGCGATTTGCGCAGCATACTTTCTGCGTGACGTCCTGCCCTTTGCACACCCCGGCGCCACACCTCGCCTTAACCACGCGCAGCATTCCCCGTTTGACTGGACAGTCTCCTGTTGGGTGCTACATTGCTGAAAGGGCAGTTCTGAATACACCTCTACCACTCATTCTCTACCACACACACACAGCGTCTTTACAACAGACACACACACACAGCCTCAGCAGGAGGAGGAGGAAGAGGAGGAGGAGGAGGAGGAGGAGCCGGTTCACGGTCTGGGTGGTGATCCGGCAGTGGTCTGGACTGGGGTCTGGGTGGTGGTCTGCAGGTGGTCTGGGTGGTGGTCTTCAGGTGGTCTGGGTGGTGGTCTGGGCGGTGGTCTTCAGGTGGTCTGGGTGGTGGTTTGCAGGTGGTCTGGGCGGTGGTCTGGGCGGTGGTCTGTAGGGTGGTCTGGGCGGTGGTCTGTAGGTGGTCTGCAGGTGGTCTGCAGGTGGTCTGGGCGGTGGTCTGCAGGTAGTCTGCAGGTAGTCTGCAGGTGGTCTGGGTGGTGGTCTGGGCGGTGGTCTGGGTGGTGGTCTGCAGGTGGTCTGCAGGTGGTCTACAGGTGGTCTGCAGGTGGTCTGGGCGGTGGCCTGCAGGCTCAGTCTTCGAACACCTCCAGGAAGAGCGGGGGGAAGAGCTCGTTGGGGCACTCCACCTTCATGTGCAGGAAGCGGCTGGCGTGGCAGGCCCCGATCATGCGCAGGTCCGTCACCTTCATCAGCAGCTTGGGCCAGAAGTGGGCCAGCTTGTGCTTGCGGTAGTTGATGTAATGTTCAAACGCCAGCAGGAACTCCTCCTGGCAGCGCTCGATGCGCTCCACGCTGCTCAGCCCCGGCCGGTCTGGGTGGGGAGACGCACACACACACACACACACACACACACAGGCACGAGCGGACGCACACACACACAGGCACGAGCGGACGCACACACACACACACACATACGTACACACACACACACACTCACACACACACACACACACACACACACAGGCCCGAGCGGACGCACACACACACACGCACACAGGCACGCACGCGCACGCACGCACACACACACGCACAGGGAGAGATTAATGTAGTGACCGATGATGAAAAGGAAGATTTGTAACACACACACACAAGTATGTAACATGCACGAGCACACGCATATGTGTGTTTTCTCACAGTAGCACATAACTATTACATATCCAATATATTGACAACAATTGGGTATTGTCATATATTACAACAAATATATTTATCAGATTGGTGTGTGTGTGAGGCACACGGGTCAGATTGGGTGTGTAAAGTGTGTTCAGCTCCGAGCCACAGGGAACCCCATTAGAATCCACACACACACACACACACACACACACCCCAGAGAAGCTTGAAGTGAGCCCCTATGACGGAGCAATACCGCTCAACAACAACAAGGGGTGATTGTTCCCCCTACATCATTAGAACGTAGAGCAGATTACACGGTACGCCTCCATCGATTTCGTGAACAAAGAAATATGCCAATATGCACAATCCGTGCCTGAGAGGACTGATAAATGCTTTCCAATAGCAGCATGGGGGGGGGGGGGGGGGGGTGAGTATTGATCACCACAGCTGTTGGAGTCAATGCATCCCTCTTCTCCTATCTTTGAGTTAATGGTCCTGCTGGGGTTTCAATAAATCCTCGTAATCCCAAATTAACACCATTGGTTTAGCAGCAGTAAAACAATGGCCGTGGGTGAGAGGCAGAGTCCCAGAGAGACAAGAGTCCCAGAGAGGCAGAGACAGAGTCCCAGAGAGACAGAGTCCCAGAGAGACAAGAGTCCCAGAGAGACAGAGTCCCAGAGAGACAAGAGTCCCAGAGAGACAAGAGTCCCAGAGAGACAGTGACAGAGTCCCAGAGAGACAGAGTCCCAGAGAGACAGTGACAGAGTCCCAGAGAGACAGTGACAGAGTCCCAGAGAGACAGAGACAGAGTCCCAGAGAGACAGAGTCCCAGAGAGACAGTGACAGAGTCCCAGAGAAACAGAGTCCCAGAGAGACAGTGAGACAGGGTCCCAGAGAGACAGGGTCCCAGAGAAACAGGGTATTAGCAGCATGGCAGGTGAAGACCCCCTCGTACACGATGGCCACAGAGCCACGAAGGCCCAGGCTTCATTAGGACAGGCTCAGTGTTTCAGAGGGAAACAGCAGCGCTGTTTTAGTGCTGTATATGACTTGCAAGTGGAAACATCTTATTGGAATGAATCAAAGACCTGGATGCCAATGACCTTTATGCAGACACCAATAGGCATGGATACAAGGCATTCCATGTAATAGTTGGTTATGATGCACAAAGACAGAATAATCATGCAGGAATTTGACGAAATGTCTGTCTGTCTGTCTGGGGATATTGTGCATGTATGTACATATATATTATCTTATTATTATTATATATATATATACGTTATTCATCTGTGTTTGTAAAGCGTCCTCGAGTGTGAGACGGGCGCTACATAAAATAAATAAAGTTATTATCAGTATTATTGAATCAGGACGCGCAAGGGAGGTAGAGCCGGAAAGCAGCGTGACGACAACAACAACAACAACAACAACACCACCACCACCACATGGGGCTGACCTGAAGAGAGCAGCACGACGGCCTGCAGCAGCGCCACCTCCGAGTCGTCCAGGTTGAAGGACGACAGCGACACGCCCAGGTCGAAGATGGCGTCCGACACCACGCCCAGCCCGCCGTTCTTCAGCTGGCCCCTGGTCACCGCCATCTCCCCGTTGAGCGTCAGCGTCTCGCTCTCGGGGTCGTAGCGCACGGCCGCGCGCAGCGACATGATCTCCATGCAGCAGCCCTTCAGCAGGATGATCTGGTCCTCACAGGGCAGCTGGGGAGGTTAGCACAACGCTTAGCATCAGGTAGCCATGAGGAGGTTAGCATGGTTTCATTACAGCCCTTCAGCAGGATGATCTGATCCTCACAGGGCAGTTGGGGAGATTAGCACAACGCTTAGCATCAGGTAGCCATGGGGAGGTTAGCACCACGCTTAGCATCAGGTAGCCATGAGGAGGTTAGCATGGTTTCATTACACCCCTTCAGCAGGATGATCTGGTCCTCACAGGGCAGCTGGGGAGGTTAGCACAACATCACATCTATAGGACCAGAGACCTCCATACACACAACACATCTATAGGACCAGAGACCTCCATACACACAACACATCTATAGGACCAGAGACCTGCATACACACAACACATCTATAGGACCAGAGACCTGCATACACACAACACATCTATAGGACCAGAGACCTGCATACACACAACACATCTATAGGACCAGAGACCTGCATACACACAACACATCTATAGGACCATGAACATGTATACAGCTGTATGATAAAAAGGTATACATGTAAGCCAAACTCAATACAGTTATATTAAGTAGCAACTCAACAAGTAGCAACTGTGAAATTTAATTCACTCCCCCCCCCCCCCCCCCCCCCCCCGTTATATTGTACTTGGAACCATGGAGAACATGTCAAATCTCGCCATCGTTCAGAAAAACGGTAACGACGGCCAGGCTTACCTCACAAAACATGGGCAGTTTTTTGGCAAAGTCCACCACACGGGTGATGGCGGGGGTGATGATTTTTGTAAACTGACTGAAAGCTTCTATATCCACCTTGCTTCCCTCGGGCGTGCTGGTGATGGGCACCTGACCAATGTCTTCAGGCTGGACGGGCCAGGGAGGGAGGAGGACACACAGACGTTAGAGACCATTAGAAGCATCATTAGAAAGCAGAAACACACAATAAAGATAGACCAATCTCTCAATATGAATGCAGCACATTCACTCAACTGCTTTACCAAAGAAATGTGAGCAACAGTGTTGAAAAATAAGTGAATGGATGAATATCCTCATGTATTATCAGCCTCTTACCTTATCTTCTTTCACCCCCACTCCACTCTGGTCAGAAGTACAGAATAAATTACATGTTATTTCATTTAGTAGCATTGCTTCCTGGACCTGCTTCCTGGATAATCAACAGGGATTGTGAAGTTTCAATGAAGAACTCCTGTTTGGCCAAATAAGAAAAAAATACTGAAGAGAGACAAGGAGATAGGTGCAGAGAGAGAGAGAGAGAGAGAGAGAGAGAGAGAGAGAGAGAGAGAGAGAGAGAGAGAGAGAGAGAGAGAGAGAGAGAGAGAGAGAGCGCGAGAGAGAGAGAGCGCGAGAGAGAGAGAGAGCGAGAGAGAGAGAGAGAGAGAGAGAGAGAGAGAGAGAGAGAGAGAGAGAGAGAGAGAGAGAGAGAGAGAGAGAGAGAGAGAGAGAGAGAGAGAGAGAGAGAGAGAGAGAGACAGAGAGACAGAGAGATTAGAGAGACAAAAAGAGAGAGATGAGAGAGAGAGAAAGAGAGAGAGAGACAGATTAGAGAGAGACAGAGACAGAGAGATTAGGGAGAGTAAGAGTTAAAAAGAAGAGGAAAACAGATTTTAAAGAGGGTTTCTGTGGTTTCAGTTAAGCACGAGAGCTTTAAAGGGTGCCTGCCACGCTCTGCAGTTATCTAATGTAAGAGGACTTCCTCAAACAAGTGCTACAGATTCAGGTCTGCTACAGACCGTGATTCCACTTCCGTAAAGAATTGCAGAAAAGATGGACCACTGACGGCATCAGACCTGGATTTGTGATCTCCATTTGTCCATTTCAGAGAAAGTACGTAAAGTGTCAAACCTTTCCATGATTTGTTCACGGAAAAGGAGCTGATGTTGCAGGCAGTGACTATCTCACATGGAACGCACGAGGTGGTCTCTGTCTCTGTTCTCGTACGAGAAGACACACGAGAGTGACAGCTCCTCTTGAAGTGGGAAAGCGCTGCCTGTTGCGGCACAGCGTTAGCCCGAGAGCATCCTGATCACGTGACCTTCTGCTCGGCCCCACGGATCATCTGGACCTCTAGCCACATGGCTTCAGCGGGCGGGGGGACTTGCAGTGAAGACGAAACACGTGTTTTGTTTCTCGGTTTTTCGGTGGAAAAGATTTCAGGAAATGGATGTGGGCGACTAGAGGTCCGGACTGATCGGTGTAGCCAATCAGAAGGATGCTCTCCAGGCCAGCACAGTACTGGAAGATATAGCACCTAGAAAGTGTCATTTCTTGGATTTCAATGGGTAGTGAAGATTTGTAACACTGAGCAATAATAAATAAATGTTGGCAGTAATGTGCCAACATAATATTCCCACTAAACGGCCTCTCGCATGCTAGTTCAAGGATACAATGTTAGGAGAAATGTACTCAATATTGAGCAATACTGGCTTAGCAAATAAATAGATTTTAATTACTTAATTTTCCATAGCTCACGTACCGTGTTTAATTAAAAATAACAAACAACCTAGTAATTAAACGAATGAAATAAACCCTAGAAACCTAGAAATAACACAGACTAGAGAGATTTCAAATAATTAACAAAGCCATTTAGACACCAGTAATTAAAACATTTCATTAAGAAGCGTGAGACACCAAGGCAAAGTGTTACAGAAAGACGTGAATTGAACCTGAAAGAGTGGACCAGGTGGAGGTGGTGGTGTGTGGGACAGGGGGAGGGAGGGAGGGAGGGAGGAGGAGGTGGTGTGTGGGACAGGGGGAGGGAGGAGGTGGTGTGTGGGACAGGGAGGAGGAAGTGGTGTGTGGGACAGGGGGAGGGAGGAGGTGGTGGTGTGTGGGACAGGGGGAGGGAGGAGGAGGTGGTGTGTGGGACAGGGGGAGGGAGGAGGTGGTGTGTGGGACAGGGAGGAGGAGGTGGTGTGTGGGACAGGGGGAGGGAGGAGGTGGTGGTGTGTGGGACAGGGGGAGGGAGGAGGAGATGGTGTGTGGGACAGGGGGAGGGAGGTAGAGATGAGGGTGGTGTGGGACAGGGGGAGGGAGGAGGAGGTGGTGTGTGGGACAGGGGGAGGGAGGAGGAGGGTGTGTGTGGGGGACATGGGGAGGGAGGAGGAGGTGGGGGTGGGACAGGGGGAGGGAGGAGGTGGTGTGTGGGACAGGGACAGGGGGAGGGAGGAGGAGGTGGGGGTGGTGTGTGTGGGGGAGGGAGGAGGAGGAGGTGGTGTGTGGGACGGGGGAGGGAGTAGGAGGTGGGGGTGGTGTGTGTGGGGGAGGAAGGAGGAGGAGGTGGTGTGTGGGACAGGGGGAGGGAGGAGGAGATGGTGTGTGGGACAGGGGGAGGGAGGAGGAGGTGGGACAGGGGGAGGGAGGAGGAGGAGGTAGTGTGTAGGACAGGGGGAGGGAGGAGGAGGTGGGGGTGGGACAGGGGGAGGGAGGAGGAGGAGGTGGTGTGTGGGACAAGGGGAGGGAGGAGGAGGTGTGTGGGACAGGGAGGAGGAGGTGGTGTGTGGGACAAGGGGAGGGAGGAGGTGATGGTGTGTGGGACAGGGGGAGGGAGGAGGAGATGGTGTGTGGGACAGGGGGAGGAGGTGGTGTGTGGGACAGGGGGAGGGAGGAGGAGATGGGGGTGGTGTGGGACAGGGGGAGGGAGGAGGAGGTGGTGTGTGGGACAGGGGGAGGGAGGAGGAGGGTGTGTGTGTGGGACATGGGGAGGGAGGAGGAGGTGGGGGTGGGACAGGGGGAGGGAGGAGGTGGTGTGTGGGACAGGGGGAGGGAGGAGGAGGAGGGTGTGTGTGTGGGACAGGGGGAGGGAGGAGGAGGTGGGGGTGGTGTGTGTGGGGGAGGGAGGAGGAGGAGGTGGTGTGTGGGACGGGGGAGGGAGTAGGAGGTGGGGGTGGTGTGTGTGGGGGAGGAAGGAGGAGGAGGTAGTGTGTAGGACAGGGGGAGGGAGGAGGAGGTGGGACAGGGGGAGGGAGGAGGAGGTGGGACAGGGGGAGGGAGGAGGAGGTGGGACAGGGGGAGGGAGGAGGAGGAGGTAGTGTGTAGGACAGAGGAGGGAGGAGGAGGTGGGACAGGGGGAGGGAGGAGGAGGAGGTGGTGTGTGGGACAGGGGGAGGGAGGAGGAGGTGGGGGTGGGACAGAGGGAGGGAGGAGGAGGTGGTGTGAGGGACAGGGGGAGGGAGGAGGAGGTGGGGGAGGTTTGTCAAGGAGGGCATGAAGGGGAGTATTGTGGGATGCGTTCCATGTCATGGCTGAGGAGGAGGAGGGGGGCTCACCAGGAACTTGCGCTTCTGCTTCCAGTGGTTCCCCTGGGCGTTGGTGGCCACGTGGGCCTCCATCACCATGCGGATCAGCTCCCACTCCTCCTGCGTGGGCTCCTGCCGGCCCCACGCTGTCTTCTGGACCACCTCCTTCCTCCGCCGCTGACGGTTCTCCTCGATGAGCTTCCTCTTGGCCAGCCGCTTGCTGTCGTCCAGCACCACTGGAGAGGAGGAGGAGGAGGAGGAGGGGGGGAGGAGGAGGACGACGAGGAGGAGGGGGAGGACGACGAGGAGGAGGAGGGGGGACGAGGAGGACGACGACGAGGAGGAGGAGGGGGGGAGGAGGAAGACGAGGAGGAGGAGGGGTGGGGAGGAGGAGGAGAGGAGGAGGGGTGGGGAGGAGGACGAGGGGTGGGGAGGAGGACGAGGGGTGGGGAGGAGGACGAGGAGGACGAGGGGTGGGGAGGAGGAGGAGAGGAGGAGGGGTGGGGAGGAGGACGAGGGGTGGGGAGGAGGACGAGGGGTGGGGAGGACGAGGAGGAAGAGGAGGGTGGGGGAGGACGAGGAGGACGAGGAGGAGGACGAGGAGGACGAGGGGGAGGAGGAGGATGAAGAGGAGGGGGAGGAGGAGGACGAGGAGGGGGGAGGAGGGGGGAGGAGGAGGGGGGAGGAGGAGGGGTGGGGAGGAGGACGAGGAGGATGAGGGGGAGGAGGAGGAGGACACAGGGAGGGATATTTGATACTCTTTCCACATGTAGGCATGAAGTACAAAAAATATGTCACTTTGTAGGTCGATCGTGAAAAGAGATACTTACAATCCGTTGCCATGCCGACCACGATGCACTTCTTGAAGCGACATTCCTGGCACTGGTTGCGCGTGACCTTGTCGATGATGCACTTGGCCTCATACTTACAGGCGTACGTGGGGTTCAGGTTCTTCTGGATGGTCCTCCGGAAGAACCCCTGCAACGCAGAACGGTAGCATGACATCCCGCGGGCTTCTACATCATGTATCATCATGTATCAACGACTACACTACTGCAAGGAGTCATGACCTAACAGCACAGTGCCAGTGCTTTAGTCCTGGATCATTAAGGGAGCTACCTTGCAGCCCTCGCAGGTGATGCAGCGATAGTGGTAGCCTGTTGCTTTGTCCCCGCACACTACGCACAGTTCGTCTTTGTCCAGGTAACTTGGTATGTACCCTGGCAGAGACACAAAAAATACCAAACATGAACTACAATTGTAGATCGAAGCAGTAAAACACAGACACGTGTTTGAAGAACCTCACTACTTGTGGAACAGGTTATTTCTGTGCGAGTCTCTGCGGTCTCAAATCGGTACAAAGTGTATCGAATAAATATTCCCGGAGCATCTGTGACGATAGCCTGTTTATGGTTTGGTTGCAGTGCGTACATTATTAGTTCATGTTTCTACACAATGGGGCCATCAATATTTGACATGTGTTAGTCTTTAAAGGTCAATAAGGGTTTGTATGTTTGCATGCTGTGTAAATAGATCAATAAACATCAATATAGTCAGCTGGTAGCTTGCAAGCAAGTACATTATGTGAACGAGGAAGACTGGTTATTAATTTAATAATTAATAACCAGTCTTTTTAATCCACATCTGTTTTTGTCCTTCGTCTGGTTGAATAGAAATTGAAATCCAACTCTAAAGTTGCTTGGTTTCTTCAATGGTGAGTCCCTTCTGCAAAGCGGTTTGCATTCTTTTGTCTTAGTCAAAAAGTAAATAGCAATTCACTTTTTTTCATCTGAAATATTATTAATAAATAGTATAGCGTGTTTGAATAAATAGTCATTTCATCAAACACAAAAAGTCAGTGTGTCGTTCGCATCTATTTGTTACATTTGCGCAACTGAAAATGAAAGTAGAAGATGAACACAAACCAAAATTCTAATCCCAAATAAGGGGAAGTAAGGGGTTAGCTCCAGAAAGACAGGGAATCATCTAGATTAAATCCAGCTCTGTTTCTGGTTGCCTTGGGGTGCCTCACTGAAGAGTGTGTTCCTCATCCTGTGTGGACAGGCTCTTTATTTGGCAAGCTAACTGGGGTTGATCTTAACGAGGTAAAACATGGGCCTTCAGCACACTCCCGGTCAGTGGAGTAGCAGTGATCAATAAGAGTCCCAGGAAAGCATCTGCCTTCTGTTCTCTGTTCAGACCCCCTGGGTCACAACACCAATTAATAGACCCCCCCCCCCCCCCCCTCTCTTCTCCAGTGGGACCCCCTCAGCATCAGATGCGAGGGGGTATGTACCCAGTCTGCTCAAACACAACATACATCTCAAACATATCCTGTATGCGAGATAACAGAACATTTGAATACAAATATTTCATTTCCCAAATGCCAAATGAATGTAAAACCAAATGTCCTGACAGCAGAAACGTGCATGTAAGCAGAGCAGCGAAGCCCACTGAAGAACTCTTAATCTGGAGCCTTTCTTCTACAAGCTGCGAGCAGTACCTCTTTGACGCTCGCCCTGTCTCCACTGCAGGGTTGAGGGGTCGGCCTCTGCCTCAGAGAAGCAGTCTGCTGCCCCCTGGTAGCTATTGAATGAGATTTCCATGCCGCAAAAGTGGCCATTGAAGACAGGCGTGTGCGAGCAGCTGAAGTGCTGTCTGGGCGGCCAGGCCTGCCCCATGCAGGGAGGATGGAGCAGGACCTGAGGCTCACAGTGTCCCAATCCGGGTGTCTCGGTGGGGTGTATGCAGCACTCCCCGCCCCCCATGCTTGCATGCGGCACGCCGTACAATTCTGCCACGCAGGAGTTCATTACAGACATCATCTAGGATGGCACACAACCATGGACCAAAACGGTCAAAAACGTTTGCAAAATGATGGGGATAAAAAAGTACCCCAAAATTTCTGGATGATGTTTAAGCAAATGAGCACTGGTAATAACAGCTTAAAGCTGACTAGAAGGATTACATTTAGCGTCACAAACCGTGTTCAGGTAACACGTGTGTGGTTCCTCAAACATACGACATCGGTTTGTTCCTAGAAAGGGAGTCCTTTCTTAGGAACCTTTTATCCACTCAGTCCCCGTCTGGAAGCAGACTTATGACGACACCAGGCTCTAATCTGACCAATCGTGGAAGCTCTCCAGGGGGGAGAGGTCACCGATTAGTGACCACTCCTGATACTGTCCAGGAACTAGCAAACACAGAGATACAGGAACGTTGTTCTCTGCATCCTGTTGGTCATATGACATTTCCTCTATATTTTACACTGCTACTATTTACATTCTGATATCGTATCTCTCACATCTTTGGAGTGCAGTGATTATTCACACAACAAAAGCCTTAATCACATGAGATGTTCTGAGAGACTGACAAGACGGTTTCATTTAAAATGGAATAGACAGTTACACAATATCTTTTTCAAATATCGATTTTTGAATATTTCAAAGAGTTTGATTTGAATATATAAAAAAGTTAAGATACTGAAGGATGACACTTTAGTTAGTTAAGTTAGATTCTTCAGCAGGAATTTCCAAAGACAAGCCTGATAAACCTGATGTTACAATAACCTTTTTTAGCTAACCTGTGTGAGGCTCTTAAACCATTTGTTTGGAGAACTTTATATATATATATATATATATATATATATATATATATATATATATATATAATTAATCTAGATTAATCGCACATGCTTTTATCTAGTCTTTTTTTTTGTTTTTAATACTATCAACATGGGAGTGGACAACATATGCCAGCTTTATGCAAATGTTTGTATATTAGTTATTGGAAATCAAGTCAGAACAAAAACACAATGTAGTGTGTCCAACCAGCATCAACACAAAACAACAGACTGAAACAATCCAGGGACCCACACAGGTCAAGCGTCTATCAATAACTCAAACCACAAGTCAAGGAAGTGAAGACGCTGATCAGACAGACGCTTGATGCTTTAAAGACCCGCTGCTGCCCACATCCTGCTTTCCAAAAGGCTCACAAATGTCCGTTTGACATCTCCAGCCCATGTTACTGTTCATCAGCGGTAACACTTTCATCCTGCTTTATCCTGAAGATACAGTGAGACAGAGAGGAAGGTGTGGGAGACCCACATCCTGCTTTATCCTGAAGATACAGTGAGACAGAGAGGAAGGTGTGGGAGACCCACATCCTGCTTTATCCTGAAGATACAGTGAGACAGAGAGGAAGGTGTGGGAGACCCACATCCTGCTTTATCCTGAAGATACAGTGAGACAGAGAGGAAGGTGTGGGAGACCCACATCCTGCTTTATCCTGAAGATACAGTGAGACAGAGAGGAAGGTGTGGGAGACCCACATCCTGCTTTATCCTGAAGATACAGTGAGACAGAGAGGAAGGTGTGGGAGACCCACATCCTGCTTTATCCTGAAGATACAGTGAGACAGAGAGGAAGGTGTGGGAGACCCACATCCTGCTTTATCCTGAAGATACAGTGAGACAGAGAGGAAGGTGTGGGAGACCCACATCCTGCTTTATCCTGAAGATACAGTGAGACAGAGAGGAAGGTGTGGGAGACCCACATCCTGCTTTATCCTGAAGATACAGTGAGACAGAGAGGAAGGTGTGGGAGACCCACATCCTGCTTTATCCTGAAGATACAGTGAGACAGAGAGGAAGGTGTGGGAGACCCACATCCTGCTTTATCCTGAAGATACAGTGAGACAGAGAGGAAGGTGTGGGAGACCCACATCCTGCTTTATCCTGAAGATACAGTGAGACAGAGAGGAAGGTGTGGGAGAGAGAGGGGAGGACGCTCTCCCCGATGAGCCACTGGGGGGCCCCTTTTCATTTACTCATTATTGATTGGGATTTATTTAAGGAGTTTTGCACACACGGAAACAAGTTGATCAATGCATCATTGGGACAAATCAATTAAGCCAAAAGGATTTAAATATTAAACAAAATAAAAGGGAGCGTATACAGTTTCAGTCTTCCCTCAGGAGCTCGGTTCTATGAGGTTATAGGTCCTTCAGTAGTTTCAACCACCATGAGGATGTGGGAATAATGACAAGGACTACTCTCATATACAAACCTAAAAACTCAACCCCACAGACGGGGAGAGCGGGCTGGTTATTCCTATAACCCAGATCAATGAAACGGGCTATATGTCTATGGTTAATGTAGCTTACCTGTATATATTTATAATTCCGTGAATTTTTGTTTTATATGGTGTTTTGCATTTCTTAAAATAAAGTAGTTCTGTTATGTAATGTTAGTAATGTTGTGTATGTTAGTTTATGTTAGTTAGTTAATGTTAGTTCTGTTAGTATGAAGCAGTAAGGCGTTCACCGGCGAGCAATCTTTGACGGAGAAAGCTGCGCCATATGGCATTCATACAAAAACAACATTAATAACCTTACATTTGTATCACAATTCTGCCTTCGAGCACGGGACAACATTTACCCATTCTATTCATTGTACTTCTTCTAAAACACCTGACCGGAGCACATTATGCAGTTTGGCCCCTGGAGCGTGAGCCAAGACAGACGTGGTGAACTCACACCAGAGAAGAGCCTACTCAGTGCAGAGAAGAGCCTACTCAGTGCAGAGAAGAGCCTACTCAGTGCAGAGAACAGCCTATTCAGTGCAGAGAAGAGCCTACTCAGTGCAGAGAACAGCCTACTCAGTGCAGAGAAGAGCCTACTCAGTGCAGAGAAGAGCCTACTCAGTGCAGAGAACAGCCTACTCAGTGCAGAGAACAGCCTAATCAGTGCAGAGAAGAGCCTACTCAGTGCAGAGAACAGCCTAATCAGTGCAGAGAAGAGCCTACTCAGTGCAGAGAACAGCCTAATCAGTGCAGAGAACAGCCTACTCAGACCACAGCGTGTGAAGCCAACGCTGGTGGCTGCTGCTAGCAGACCTGAATAAATAACTACAGCTAAAATCACAATTCAACAGTCAAACAAGGAATAATAATCATTTAGTTGTGAACCATTAACCTGTAATATGCAACTGGTAGCTGAGAAGGTTTTCCACAACAGCCCACCAGGTCCAGTTAGGAGGAGCCTTTACAGCTATTTGGTGTAGCTACCAAAATCTCCCTAATTTCACTAATCTCAGTCACTACAAATGCATTGTTGAGACTACGGCCGGTCGTTATGACAAAATATTCTGTGTATGCTAAATCGCATCCTCAATCAAATGACCAAATTATTTGGAAAATAGTCATGAAGGTGTTTTAGGGCTGCACACCTGTCCAGAGAGCAACAAGGAGGCCAAAGTCTACAGCCTGCCAGCCCCCCTGTTAAACAGTCTGCCAGTCCCCCTGTTAAACAGTCTGCCAGCCCCTCTGTTAAACAGCCTGCCAGCTCCCCTGTTAAACAGCCTGCCAGGCCCCTGTTAAACAGCCTGCCAGACTCCCTGTTAAACAGCCTGCCAGGCACCCTGTGAAACAG
Source organism: Lota lota (assembly GCA_026745465.1). NCBI lineage: Eukaryota > Metazoa > Chordata > Actinopteri > Gadiformes > Lotidae > Lota > Lota lota. The sequence goes on from JACYXH010000189.1 coordinate 544,950, forward strand.
CCTTGTCATCACAGTGAGGGCTCTTTCCTGGTTAAAGGTGCAATCAAATGTTAATGGTAATGAGGAGGTAGCAGGATGGCACTCAGCAGCTAACGACTTGATCTTTAATTTATATTTGTTATCTATCTATCTTCCAATTACGTGAAGTTCAACTGCACTTAATTCTTACTAGCAACATACTTGGTTTCAATATTAGAAATGTATTTTTGCTTTATGTAACGCATTGCATGACAAATGTACAGTATTTTTCCATACATTGAAGAATGAATTACATTAAGATTAGCTATTAGGTGGGTTCAGGTGGTGCCTAGGTCACGCATCGCTCCCAAACCCACCTAATTATTTAAACACATCACACGTCACATAGCGCAGGCCATGCTACACAGGATCACCGGATCATCTTGCTCATTATAGAGTTCAAAGTTTGTGTCCACCACTGAACATTTTGGTTAGACTAAGACAGTTCGATCAGCTCCTGGTTAATTAAAGAACAGAACTCCAGACAGCCTCTAGCTTTGCATCATCTCTTCGCTCCACAACAGTGTTAAGAGAGGGATAATATGAGGGAGTCTACCCAGGAAACTCAGCACCCCGAGTGAATCCTCAACTTTATAGGTGATACTGTATGTGTATCACTGTATATAACGGTATCTAATGTATATTTTTAACAGGATACATCATGGATGGGTTCAAATGTATAATGTTACAAACATATGCTATATATATATAGCGTATGTTCCAAAATGCTATATTTCAATGAAGGATAAAGATGTCCAATTAAAACATAGCCATCAATCAATGGATAAAAAAAAAAAAAAAAAAAAAAAAGAACATTCACAATAGATGATTCATTTCCAGCAAATCAATGTAACTTTGAGATCAACATGCTCTAGCTGTTGAGAGATGGGCAGTTTAAGGTAAATCTACTTGCCAAGAGGGGTTGATACTTTTGAATGAAGTGGTGATGTTGTCTAATCTTGGAATTTGTTTATGGATTTAGTATGAAGCATGTATACAGCTGTCCATACTTTAATCTGTTTTCTGCTCAGGAACCTTATGCCACTGTATTTCAGTGTTGTCGCCTTACTAGGATGTTACAAATGGAATGCCTCAAACTAACTCGTTTGGTTAATGTACCAGATTCTTCTACAATTAAAAATAGATTCATTTCGCACTCAAAATCCGTTTCTTTGGGGGAAGAAAAACGTATTGAAATCCTTTTCTTTGAGAAAGAACCCGTATTGAAATCCCTTGGTGCCAAAAAGACAAGGTTGCAACACAAATGAACTAAGAAGTAACAAAGTCATCCCCGTTTGCTTTCCTAACCCCCTATATGCACACCTTGAGCCTTGACAACAATGACACAGCCAAGGTAACAAATCCAGGACAAGTATATGATTTCAGTAAGAGTCGACTCCTCCCTCCTCAAAACTGCAAGATTCAGCTTCTGACTTTGAAAGACGCTGAAGAACCTTTGACATTGATTCAATAGTAAAGCTCCTCTGAAGGTTGTGCTAATGTTCCACGAGGAGAAGGATGCCTGGAGACAGCAGCGACATGACATCAACCGCAAGCTATTCAAGTTCAACTACGTCAAATAAAGACAAAGAAATACTACTATACACAACATTTGAGGTAACCCCGAAAATCTTTACCTTTTTAGAAAAAACATTTCCTTGATTATATAACAGCCTCTTTTTTTGTTTTGTTGAGTCATCCAATTTACAAAGTCCCTGTCAAGGACGATAAACAAATGCCTGGCTGAATATTCAATAAGAATTTATGTTATAAATAATAATTCCAGCCCTAATCTGGAGAAGGCACTCCTTTCATCTTCCTGCTCTTCAGTACATAAATGTACCTCTTCCCTTAAAGCAGAATATGTATGATTCACGACCTTACAGATTAGTTTAGGTGTGGGGTTCACAGCTGGTCAGGGACAGGTTTTGGACGTACGGACGACCGAGGCCCTCAGCAGACATTGGACTGTTGTCCCCACGTGATCGGTGGTACCTGAGGGGGGCATGTCCCCAGAAAACGTCCTCGCAGAGCTCATGACCCGCCCAAATTACAGCAGGTTCCACTTAGTTAAGGGTTCGACTTCTCCTATAGGATTAACGCCAGGGAATTCAATTCAAGCTGTAGTTGTCCATTGACCTAAGTGCCTTAATGCAGGGGTTCAAAACCTTTGTTGTACTACAAGCAGGACATCTGACTGGATCATTTCCATGGCCTGTTGTTCTTCTTCATCTATTGACGGTTGCGTGTGGAAGAGAAGGGAGGTGCAAGGTGTTAAGGGCATTATGTCTTCAATAAACATAAACTTTATTTATCATACTTGACCCCTTGACTAGACCCCCTTCATCCGATTGGTCCTTAGCTTTGCGGCAGCCTTGTTTCGGCTGGGGCCTTGAGGAGGTCACTCAGAATATCTTCCTGGGCGGGATCCATTCTAGCCAGATGGTGATGGCCGGTCTGGGGCTTAATGGAGACAGGCCAGGCGGGAGATGGTGCAGGTGGACCTGCGGCTGATGTGAGGCTGTGGCGTCTGGGGGTTGATGATGTGAGGCTGTGGTGTCTGGGGGTTGATGATGTGAGGCTGTGGTGTCTGGGGGTTGATGATGTGAGGCTGTGGTGTCTGGGGGTTGATGATGTGAGGCTGTGGTGTCTGGGGGTTGATGATGTGAGGCTGTGGTGTCTGGGGGGTTGACGATGTGAGGCTGTGGTGTCTGGGGGTTGATGATGTGAGGCTGTGGTGTCTGGGGGTTGATGATGTGAGGCTGTGGTGTCTGGGGGGTTGACGATGTGAGGCTGTGGTGTCTGGGGGTTGATGATGTGAGGCTGTGGTGTCTGGGGGTTGATGATGTGAGGCTGTGGTGTCTGGGGGGTTGACGATGTGAGGCTGTGGTGTCTGGGGGTTGATGATGTGAGGCTGTGGTGTCTGGGGGTTGATGATGTGAGGCTGTGGTGTCTGGGGGTTGACGATGTGAGGCTGTGGTGTCTGGGGGTTGATGATGTGAGGCTGTGGTGTCTGGGGGGTTGATGATGTGAGGCTGTGGTGTCTGGGGGGTTGATGATGTGAGGCTGTGGTGTCTGGGGGTCTGGGGGGTTGATGATGTGAGGCTGTGGTGTCTGGGGGTTGTAAGGCCTTTGATGCTCAGCTTGGTCTGGGGGACGTGAGACTCTGGTTTTGTCTGCTCCCTATCAATTATTGTACTTGCATTTATTTTATTGCATTATTGGTATTATTTTATTATTGTTCTGTTTTCTAACAATACTGGGTTTGTTGTCTTGTCCAATATCATTGTAAGCCCTGTTTTTTTCATCAATATATATACATAAAGAAGGATCTATGGGATTATAATGTATTACAGTTACGATTCGTGCAAGACTAGTTATAATACATCAAATAGATAAATCTCTATTAACCTTTACCCGAGGTTAATTAGGAGATACCTGATCCATTAGCTCTCAAACATGAGCAAACAAAAAAAGCGAGAGGAGGAAAATAATAAATCTGGTCAAATGTCCACAAGAAGCAAAGCCCCCTAATCATGCGCATGCCCTTCTGCATTCGGTCACCTTCTGTGTGCACCCATAAGACGGCACAAACCTCGACAGAGAGGGGAGAAGAAACCTTACCGTTTTGAATGGCCTCATCGTTCCAGCGGGGGGAGCATTTGTCTCCTGGCTCTGAAATAGACGGAGAAGCACTTATAAATAATGCACGAACACAATCAGGCCACTCAGGAGAAAGATGCAGACTGCTCGTCTCGTTTCATGGCAAACTCAACCAAAGCTAAATGACTATTCAGAACATCATCGGTGACTGCAGTAAACAGTGAGCAGCTGTGCGTTTCTGAACTGAGGCCTGATGTTTGGGTCACTGTTGAGGTGCGTTGTTAATGACGGTGTCAGAAGTGCATTATGGGGGAGGAGGAAGCATCAAAGGGGATTATTAAAAAGGCATAATACATACTAAACTGCCAGTGCTGTACTAAAATCTAATTAATTTTACACACATTAAATCATTCATAAACAAAAGTGAGAAAAGAGGTCAATAATTTGTGACTATCATTTTCTTTCTCGATTTCATAATTTCATTCTTTAGAATTGTGTTGAATTCATTACACAACTGGAAACCATAATATAATACAAATAAATACAATGCAATCCTGCACTTTTTTGGGTGGTTTTGGGATGATTATGGAACCTTCTGTTGGTACTGTATTTTGGTTTGATGATGATTCATATAGCATGTGTTGGTTTGATGATGATTCATATAGCATGCGTTGGTTTGATGATGATTCATATAGCATGCGTTGGTTTGATGATGATTCATATAGCATGCGTTGGTTTGATGATGATTCATATAGCATGCGTTGGTTTGATGATTCATATAGCATGCGTTGGTTTGATGATTCATATAGCATGCGTTGATTTGATGATTCATATAGCATGCGTTGGTTTGATGATGATTTATATAGCATGCGTTGGTTTGATGATTCATATAGCATGCATTGGTTTGATGATTTATATAGCATGCGTTGGTTTGATGATGATTCATATAGCATGCGTTGGTTTGATGATTTATATAGCATGCGTTGGTTTGATGATGATTCATATAGCATGCGTTGGTTTGATGATGATTCATATAGCATGCGTTGGTTTGATGATGATTCATATAGCATGCGTTGGTTTGATGATGATTCATATAGCATGTGTTGGTTTGATGATGATTCATATAGCATGCGTTGGTGTGAATCTTGTGGGTTCTTGGTTGCAGTGCATTGTAGGACACCTGAGCACTTTGATGTATTCTGGAGCACACTGTTCTGATCTAAACTGGGGCAATCATTTTATAGCCACCGTACACTGTATACTGCGAATTGCCACTAGGTAAATATCAACCGGTAGGCCTACATCAAATACAAAGGAGGATACTTAAGGTAGTTCAATTAAGTAAGATGTTTAAAAAGTTTAGTTAAACCAAATGGTCAAATAAAGCACTGAAATCCTATCTTTTTCAGTCAGTAGTGTAATTTTAGTCGGTTTCCTTTTTCCAAACCTTTTCTTAAGAGGTTGTGTATGTTGAGGTAGTGTTCTCATGTAACCTAACATAACTAGACCTCTGGACTTTGAGAGTCCTGCTCTAAATGAGGCTCTCTCTACTGGGCGGGCACCCCCCCCCCCCCCCCCCCCCCCCCCAGTGGGTTGGTGGGTTGGAGGGGGGACACCAAAATACTTAAAAGGACGTTGTTAAGAGTTAAAAGGGGGGGGGGTTGTTTGAAATTGTGAACAGAATACTCTCTGTTATGAGCCAAACGTTTTGTGCTGAAAGAGCGGCACAACAAAGGCCAGGCTCAGATGAACATTCATCACACATATCTCTAGCTTCTTTGTGTCTGCCCATTGCATTAGTTCCACACTGAACTTTAGGGGAGTCAATCTTACAATGACATTCAAGCCAATTTAAAATAAAATGGATTAAGAAACCATCAGTGGGTTTGAGTTTTTATTATTATTGTTATTTTGTTGAAAACATGTAGGTTGGCTACAATCTTTCATGCAGAGAAACATCCTGTTTCCTAACGTTTCTCAGCAAAAACGATCGCTAGATCCCTATGAAACAACGAAGTCTGAATTGAATAAACATCCCATTGCCACTTTAGTATGCAAATTGGCCTACGTTACGAAGAACAATGCAGACAGTACAGCTTGGACTATCTACAATTAGGCTTTATCCCTTCTCCATCCAACACACAGCTACCTCTGTTTAGTGCATCGTGTCTTGTTGTTCTTGATGTTCTCGTTCATGTATACATTTTAAAGCTAGGGTATTTTAGAAGCATTTTTGTCACACTTGTTGATATTCTGTTTACATCCTGATAGCAATCAATAAATCTAAATAAGCCTACCTACGGGTGTACAAGCTTGCACGCTGCCAATGCCTTCATTGTGCATAACCGGAGTCTTCCACAAGGCTAGGCAGACCTGTTGCTAAAGCTAGCCTGCTGCTAAAGCCAGCCTGTTGCTAAAGCCAGCCTGTTGCTAAAGCCAGCCTGTTGCTAAAGCCAGCCTGTTGCTAAAGCCAGCCTGTTGCTAAAGCCAGCCTGTTGCTAAAGCCAGCCTGTTGCTAAAGCCAGCCTGTTGCTAAAGCCAGCCTGTTGCTAAAGCCAGCCTGTTGCTAAAGCCAGCCTGTTGCTAAAGCCAGCCTGTTGCTAAAGCTAGCCAGTAGCTAAAGCTAGCCTGTTGCTAAAGCTAGCCTGTTGCTAAAGCTAGCCTGTTGCTAAAGCTAGCCTGTTGCTAAAGCTAGCCAGCTAGTCACGTGTTTGGGGGAGTGGCTTTGGAGGGAGGCCTGAAGGGAGGCCTGAAGGGAGGGGTGGGATTATTTCTTTTCTGGCTGTTTTCTCCAAATTGCCTGCCCTATCTTTAATATATACTTTTTATATAACTCCAGTTTAAATTGTACTTTATGCATGTCACTTGGGGGGGGGGGGGGGGGGGGGGGGGGGTGACCGAAGGTAACCCTGAGGGGGTGCTGGTGGGGAAAGATGCTGCAAACCCCTGTTCTCTACACACATAGATCTCAATGTCATCTATGTGTGTGTTCACTCCAAATGAAGACAATTAGTACCAGTATCAGTATGCTACTCTCTCTAATGGTCTCAGGACACCAGTAAGCACACATGCTGTTGTTGTGAATCACCTGACATACTGCCGGGGGCTCAGGGCAGCATCTTCATCCTCAGAGCGGCCACACACATCTGGATCGCTGCCTGAAAGATACATGGACACAGACAGATCAATGAGAGTGATCACCACACAATAGCACCGGCATTGTGTGGTTTGATATGTTGTTACATCTGTCATGTGTACATTTCGATATCCGACAAGGTAGGCTACCATTAATTGGGATGTCATTTTTTTCCCTCCACACAAGATGGCTATTTAATCTGCGTCCCCACTTTATTTGTATTGTTTTCATCCCAGCTAAGGTGTGCTTCGTCCCACAGACTGTCACAGTGAATCTAGGTTTTGAACGTTTCCAGATTGTGTTGTCCTTGTTTGCTCCCTTCTCCTTTTCCTTTTGGGGGCAGCGACATCTAGTGGGCAGACGTTGTTTTGCAGTTTAACACGTCATCCGAGGCATTCAGCAGTCAGGTCAAAATCTAGATAAAATTTCAAAGACGACTGAGGTTGGTGATATATTTTAAAGCCTGCCTCCATTAGTTTTTAAATCATCCATTTGTTCTCTCATTAAAACGCACTCGATGATTACGTACAAGTATTCAAGCTGTAACTTAACCTCTGTCTCCTTCTCGTCTATCCATCGCGGTGTTCAATTACAAAGCACATTCTAAACCAATGATTCACTGTTGGAGGAAAATCCTCAGAAGTCAGCAGGAAGTAAAGTTGTCTTTACCCAGCTTCAAAGCTGCAAGTTGTGTTAGCATTCCTATAGCACTGCATCAACACAACAGCTAAGTTCACAGTGTGAATCATGATCCACTGGGAAAGAATGCTGGGGCACGTTTACTATCCGGGGGGGGGGGGTCAAAAACTCAAGTCATTAGTAGTATGTGGTACAAGATGACCTCATGATGTTTCCTACAGACCTTCTTCCTTCTAGGAAGGTTGCAAAACGTGCTGGTGTGCAGAGAAATATGACAGTGTGGAAAAAAAGAACATGTGTGTGTGTCTGTGTGTGTGTGCGCGTGCGTGCGTGTGCGAGCGAATTGCACGTCAACTTTGCGTACGCTAATCAAGCTTTAGATTCCCTCACAACCCTCGTACCGGCTAACCCCCTTCATGAGTGTGGGCACAGGAAGCTAGCCTGAGGCGGGCATCGCCCTGACGCGTTGCAATTTGCAATGAGCAAAGCCTGACGGCATCGTACACACTGCCTCTGATCACCATGGGGGTGGGCCCCGCCCCCATGGGACGCCAGCCCTAAAGGCATGATGGGAAACGCTGCCATCGAAGACCTTCTCCCGCCAGCTTGGCCCTGGAGAGCACTTTGTGTTCCAGATAAGCAGCTGGGAGGATCCTGACCCTGGACCATCCACACCAAACAGCCTTCAACAACCACACACAGGCCATCGGGCTGTTTCCTAGCTGTGACAGTAGCAAACAGACGATGAGCTCGCTGCGTGAAAGCCCTTCGCAGTGCAGCCGCAACCATTGGGCTTTGTCTCCTCCATCGGCGGGTTGGCACTGGGGACTGCACCATAGAAAATAACAGAAGCTATAACACGCTAAATAAGCAGCGGTGGATTGTCGCCGCTTACGAGACACATTTATTCAAAAGGTGCGGAGAACAGCGTCACCTCAAGCAAAGTGCAACGAGGCCCGCAGTCGTGCTGCTAGTACAGTGTGTGTGTGTGTGTGTGTGTGTGTGTGTGTGTGTGTGTGTGTGTGTGTGTGTGTGTGTGTGTGTGTGTGTGTGTGTGTGTAGTACAGTGTGTGTGTGTGTAGTACAGTGTGTGTGTGTAGTAGTGTGTGTATGTGTGTGTAGTACAGTGTGTGTGTGTGTGTGTAGTGTGTGTGTGTGTAGTGCACTGTGTGTGTGTGTGTGTGTGTGTAGTACAGTGTATGTGTGTAGTACAGTGTGTCCGTGTGTGTGTGTGTGTGTGTGTGTGGTGCACTGGGTGTGTGTGTAGTGCACTGAGTGTGTGTGTGTGTGTACTGAGTGTGTGTGTAGTGCAGTGTGTGTGTGTGTGTGTGTACTGAGTGTGTGTGTAGTGCAGTGTGTGTGTGTGTAGTGCAGTGTGTGTGTGTGTGTGTAGTGCAGTGTGTAGTGCATTGTGTGTGTGTGTGTGTGTGTGTGTGTGTGTTTGTGTGTGTGTGTGTACTACTGGAAGAGGGGCAATCAAGTCAGATTAGTCTTCATAATCACATGCACATACCAACATTTACAAATGTGTTTCGATGGGAGCTCTGACACCCAGAGGCAAGGCATTCAGAAAGGTTGTTACGTCAAGCAGGGCAGAAGCGGAAGACGCAATATCGGCTACAGCAGGCAACGACCTTCAGAAAACATCACAATGCAGACCTGATGAGCATAGGATGAGCTAACCCTAACCCTAAAATACTTTTATAAACCGCGCTTGACTAGCAGGGGAGTACAAGTGATCACACACATGTATTCAGCTGCGTCACATTTTAAATAACCCTCTATGGTCACATTTTTAATAAATAGCAATAAGCAACACACATATTTACTTAAATAGCAGAATGACAACTACAATATTGTGAATGTATAAGGTCTACATTTAATCAGATTACTAATAACTAATTGTGCGTGCGTGCGTGCGTGCGTGCGTTTTCTCACATCATGTTCTCTTTCGGCATCATTTAAAAGATGATCTGTCCTATACTCCATCGTTATTAGAAATTGTGTTGATATGTATTTTGGAAGGATATTTGAAGCAGGATATATGGTTAAAAAGTCAAAGCCTTTGCCCAGTCATGCATTATTGTTGAGAGCCTGTATAAAATAGGTTTGCTCGCCAGCCATTAGACAACAATGACCACCAGGAGCGCCCTGACATCTAAACTGAAAGGGAAATGTATAGCAGAAAAGCGCTGCCGTGTTATTAAAATAATCACACATCTCAATAGCTTATGCAGTTTTAAAGTTGATTTTGTTTTGTTTTTGAAGTTGCAACGATATTGTATATTCACCAGATATTCCCGCTCTGAATTAGCGATGTGATTGGATGTGAGTCCTGTGTGTCTAGCTGTGTTTATCTGCCCAGGAGGCAGCACTCCTCTCTATAGAGCCATTGTTTTAGTAGTTCTACACAATAGGCCAATTACAGAGCACCCTGCCCTAAACAAGTGCCAAACCAAAATGTAATTCAACTGGATACGTCAACATTTCCCCAATGGATATAACATCAGAATTGCTGTTTAGAAATGAATCCCACTAGCTCTACGACAGAGCAGAGTGTGTGTGTGAGTGTAACACAAACTGTTTAAAATACACCACTGACTTTCAATGTGGGTTCATTGGTGGTAACCAGCGCAGACATTTCTTTGAAAAAACAAGTACTCGCTGAGATTTGGACTGTGCATTTGATGATATTTCTTGCATCCTCAATGAGTAGTAACTGTATTTACTTCTCCAAGGGTGCTGGGTAACGTGAGACTAAAAGATAAAATGATGCACCCTTACTTCAATAACCACATCCTGCATGACACAGAAACCAACATGCATGCATTTCTAAGAGGTCAAAGTGCATCAATACTGTTTGGTTTAACATTTTCTTTACCTCATCTCTTCATTTACTCTATCCTCTACTTCAATGCATTGTAGCTATTGAGAAAAAAAGAAATCCTTCATGGATTGAAATTGCCAAGTCAGTGGGAGGTCAAGTAAATCCTTTTCCAATGTTGTCATGATCAGCTCAACATTCATTTTGCCGGTGTGGAACCCTAACCCTAACCCACACAAGAAAATAGGTTTCCCAAACCATGGCACACCAAACACCGTTTCACAAGCACACCAACTGTTTGTACACTTCACATTGTTCGACAGAAAGGCGTTCATGAGACAGGAAACCATATATGGCGCTATTCTCTAGCTAATAAGGGCATTTGTATGCTATAGCTTTAACCATGGATTTAAGAGATAAGGTGTATATAAAGGTTCTCACCCGATGTTCACGGTTTACTGTGGTAGCCCATTTGTGACTTCTGTCCCTTAGTAGTGCACCCACAGATTGCATTACACATCATATATGTAATGTTACCCAATGATGTAAATGATGTGTGGGTCTGCGTCCACTACGTCGTGGAGCTAAGGGACAACATGGCTAGTAGAGATTTGCCATGCAAAGCTTTACGCCACAACCAACTCAAGGAAGGGATCCTGGATGGTTGTTTAGCTGTGCCTGGTTCACAGACAGACAGACAGACAGACAGACAGACAGACAGACAGACAGACAGACAGACAGACAGACAGACAGACAGACAGACAGACAGACAGACAGACAGACAGACAGACAGACAGACAGACAGACAGACAGACAGACAGACAGACAGACAGACAGACAGACAGACAGACAGACAGACAGACAGACAGACAGACAGACACAGACAGACACAGACAGACACAGACAGACAGAGACAGACAGACAGACAGACAGACAGACAGAGACACACACACACACACACACACACACACACACACACACAGCTCTGAATTAGAATGTATTGCTCAATGGTTTTGGATGTATTTTCATCCTCAGTCTCTAGGGGTCACCTGGGAGCCTTTGTTTGGAGCCTACTCAACATGTGCTGCTGCCATGTGCTGAAGCTGAAACAGTCTGTCAGCTGCATTTGCAAACACCCAAAAAGTTTGTTACAGTACTAAAACTATAATGCATTGAATCTTGAATTTTTCCGTGCAACGTGAAAGATGGCAAGGCATCACACAGATGGCGAGACATGACAAAAAAACTGGCTGAATAAAACACTCATTTTGATTAATTTATTGAGCTAATAACAAAAAAGAAAACACATGAGGAATGAGAATGTCCACATCTTCAGCGATAATATAATGGGAAACACAATCTATATAAAGGATCTAACTTTCATACTAATAGGCCATATTTTATGGAGTATAATTGATGTAATATGACCGTTTTACCTTTCCCATTAAAGCTCCCTAATATTGAATTCAGGCCTTCAGCCATCCTTATCTTTAACGGTGCTTTAAGGAGCTATTGCTTGAGTATAATTTGTTAGAAATGGAATAGCCACCCGTCAGCTATTGGTGGTGTGTTTGAGTTGATTGTGCTCCCGGCTCTTTTCTGACCAATCAGGCATTTCTTCCCTGACTGGTATGGAGAATCCATCTTACCTGTCGATCACAGGTGTGTGAAAGGCAACACCTCTCATTGGTGGACAAACATAGGGAGGGAGCAGGGGGAGGGTACGTTTCTTTAGTTGCTTCAACATCTTGCTCTCTTCCTCTCAACCAATCACATCTCACCTCCAGCAGCTCAATGTGTCCTTCAGTCATGATCACATTCTTTATCACAACCAATCACATCTCACCTCCAGCAGCTCAATGTGTCCTTCAGTCATGATCACATTCTTTATCACAACCAATCACATCTCACCTCCAGCAGCTCAATGTGTCCTTCAGTCATGATCACATTCTTTTTCACATCCAATGACATCTCACCTCCAGCAGCTCAATGTGTCCTTCAGTCATGATCACATTCTTTTTCACAACCAATCACATCTTACCTCCAGCAGCTCAATGTGTCCTTCAGTCATGATCACATTCTTTATCATAACCAGTTTTGGGCTGATAGCATCTGAAGAGATTTTGCATTGCACATAAGAAAATGAATGCAGACAGACAGGCAGACATACCACAGACCATATGGACCACAGACTGATGGTCATGACAAAGTAAGCCACATTCCTTTTCAAGGACACAAAGTTCTTGACAAATACTAATAATTCCCTGGCGAACTTTCTCTTTCATTCAGGATTCAACCATAAGAAATGACTTGGTTTTGAGGACATTTAAAAAGCCATTTTTAATGAGGGTTTCAGAACAAGACAAATCAAGGTCTTACTTGTGGGCAAGAGAAGTTGGAATCTCACACTCCACTGGTCAGGATGGCAACGAATGGTGTTGCTTTGCCAGGCCAAGACTGGATGCCCTTGGTTACTTTGACAGGGAACCAGTTTACCAAGGTCTTCATGCAGCCACCCCTCATCAGACCATGTCAGATGAAACAGCCTCCTGATTGGTTATTCATTCAATCAATCCATCTTTCTTTTCATTTTTTTTTATTTTTACTTTCTACAACTGTGAACTTGTTGATGTCGTTATTTTGATATAACTGTTGCATTAGCCAGCCTTGAAAGGAGGGATTCTTAAATTTTTTCTCCATGTTTGTATTTTTTCCCACTGGGACATAATTCATCGCTCTTTTGAGGATGTCATCAAAAGTGGCCCAGTGAAGCCCATTTGATTCTTCTTGAGCTTGTGCTGGCTGTGTGAAGTAAATCCTATAACTACTTTACTTGACCTGGCTCATTACTGCCCCCACACAGTGTCAGCACTCGATTGAATCGTTAACACCCGACCTTTTTATTTGTGACCTGATGTCACTGTCAAAACAGGACCCTCCTCTCAGGTCATCACCAGATCGACCAATGGGATACTCTGCTTTCAGCCAACGGTTGGGAATTTGTCACCACAATCCATTTCCATCATGGATCCTGTTCAGTCATTCATCCATAACCTGGCACTTAAAGGAAAAGGATTCATCCTGCTCCAAATCTGGACTTGAATGAACAAAGCTTTAAAAACAGCTTTGTGGGATAAAAAAGAAGATGTTGTGGTGAAGCCTGAACATCAATACAGCCCTCTGTCTACTAGAAGTCTGCGAGAACACTTCAAATGAAATAAGACAGGACTGGGGGTTTGGTTTTCCGTTCAAGGAAGGTTACTTTCCATTTTAGACATGCGAGTGTCTGTCCATTTAGAAAGACCTTTCTCTCTCTCTGCTTTGAAGGAAGAGCGAGGGGGGAGCGTTGTATGCATGTGACTGCCTGAGGTGGCACGCAGGCCACACATGTACGGACAGACACGCTGAACCATTGATCGAAGCTACTATGTGCTATAACAATAAGAAATGTGTATTGTACTTCACTGCACACACTGTTCTTTATGAAAATATGATTGTAACCTCTTTAAACTATAACAAACATGTTGGTATCAACATCCCAGAACACATCCACAATCTCTTTTGTTCCCCTGACCACTCCTTTAATAATGCCAATAATACTGCATGATATTAAGGCTACATAAAGACGCAACACCATCAGCCAGTTATAACGTTACTACTGGATTAACAGCTGACAGATTGTCAAATGATTAACCCAAAACCACTATACCTTAAACTTATCTACCATAAAGGACTATGGACCAATAATGAATGGAGTATGTCTCTGAATGCTACCGCAGAGAAATCTCACCCATTGCTATCATAGCGATGAGTGGTGGAAAGAGCCAGCGTATCATATTCAGTATGGTGTGTTAACCCCGTCCTTCTTCAGCTGCTCTTAGCTCTTACAGTACACAAACAAAACATTAGCCACGAGGACTGCTAACAGCAAGTCACTCAGAGAACCACTCCAACATATTTCACAAGAGAGAGTGCTCCACTACTGCTCGGCCAAGCCCTACAAAGAGATAGTATAAACTACTTAACGAAAACTAAGATCGCCCAAAACTGTGTCAGATCAGATCGTGTTACAACACGCCCTGAATAGCTGAGTAGACAGCAGCCTTTAGTGGTGGAGACCGTCCCTTTAAGACAGGGTTAGCAGCCTTTAATGGTGGAGACCGTCCCTTTAAGGCAGGGTTAGCAGCCTTTAATGGTGGAGACCGTCCCTTTAAGACAGGGTTAGCAGCCTTTAGTGGTGGAGACCGTCCCTTTAAGACAGGGTTAGCAGCCTTTAGTGGTGGAGACCGTCCCTTTAAGACAGGGTTAGCAGCCTTTAGTTGTGGTGACTGTCCCTTTAAGACAGGGTTAGCAGCCTTTAGTAGTGGTGGTGGAGACCGTCCCTTTAAGACAGGGTTAGCCGCCTTTAGTGGTGGTGGAGACCGTCCCTTTAAGACAGGGTTAGCAGCCTTTAGTGGTGGTGGTGGAGACCGTCCCTTTAAGATAGGGTTAGCAGCCTTTAGTGGTGGAGACCGTCCCTTTAAGACAGGGTTAGCAGCCTTTAGTGGTGGTGGTGGTGACCGTCCCTTTAAGACAGGGTTAGCAGCCTTTAGTGGTGGTGGTGGAGACCGTCCCTTTAAGACAGGGTTAGCAGCCTTTAGTAGTGGAGACCGTCCCTTTAAGACAGGGTTAGCAGCCTTTAGTGGTGGTGGTGGGGACCGTCCCTTTAAGATAGGGTTAGCAGCCTTTAGTGGTGGAGACCGTCCCTTTAAGACAGGGTTAGCAGCCTTTAGTGGTGGTGGTGGTGACCGTCCCTTTAAGACAGGGTTAGCAGCCTTTAGTGGTGGTGGTGGAGACCGTCCCTTTAAGACAGGGTTAGCAGCCTTTAGTAGTGGAGACCGTCCCTTTAAGACAGGGTTAGCAGCCTTTAGTGGTGGTGGTGGAGACCGTCCCTTTGAGACAGGGTTAGCAGCCTTTAGTGGTGGTGGTGGTGGAGACTGTCCCTTTAAGACAGGGTTAGCAGCCTTTAGTGGTGGTGGTGGAGACCGTCCCTTTGAGACAGGGTTAGCAGCCTTTAGTGGTGGTGGTGGGGACCGTCCCTTTAAGATAGGGTTAGCAGCCTTTAGTGGTGGAGACCGTCCCTTTAAGACAGGGTTAGCAGCCTTTAGTGGTGGTGGTGGTGACCGTCCCTTTAAGACAGGGTTAGCAGCCTTTAGTGGTGGTGGTGGAGACCGTCCCTTTAAGACAGGGTTAGCAGCCTTTAGTAGTGGAGACCGTCCCTTTAAGACAGGGTTAGCAGCCTTTAGTGGTGGTGGTGGAGACCGTCCCTTTGAGACAGGGTTAGCAGCCTTTAGTGGTGGTGGTGGTGGAGACTGTCCCTTTAAGACAGGGTTAGCAGCCTTTAGTGGTGGTGGTGGAGACCGTCCCTTTGAGACAGGGTTAGCAGCCTTTAGTGGTGGTGGTGGAGACTGTCCCTTTAAGACAGGGTTAGCAGCCTTTAGTAGTGGTGGTGGAGACCGTCCCTTTAAGACAGGGTTAGCCGCCTTTAGTGGTGGTGGAGACCGTCCCTTTAAGACAGGGTTAGCAGCCTTTAGTGGTGGTGGTGGTGACCGTCCCTTTAAGACAGGGTTAGCAGCCTTTAGTAGTGGAGACCGTCCCTTTAAGACAGGGTTAGCAGCCTTTAGTGGTGGTGGTGGAGACCGTCCCTTTAAGACAGGGTTAGCAGCCTTTAGTGGTGGTGGTGGTGACCGTCCCTTTAAGACAGGGTTAGCAGCCTTTAGTAGTGGAGACCGTCCCTTTAAGACAGGGTTAGCAGCCTTTAGTGGTGGTGACTGTCCCTTTAAGACAGGGTTAGCAGCCTTTAGTGGTGGAGACCGTCCCTTTAAGACAGGGTTAGCAGCCTTTAGTGGTGGTGACTGTCCCTTTAAGACAGGGTTAGCAGCCTTTAGTGGTGGTGACTGTCCCTTTAAGACAGGGTTAACAGCCTTTAGTGGTGGTGGTGGTGACCATCCCTTTAAGACAGGGTTAGCAGCCTTTAGTGGTGGAGACCGTCCCTTTAAGACAGGGATAGCAGCCTTTAGTGGTAGTGGTGGAGACCGTCCCTTTAAGACTTGGCAGACTTTTCCATTCTTGGTCAACATCATTACGTAACAGAACTGGGGAAAAAGCCTATTATGAAGATAAAAGACCAAAGGCTGTATGGACAGGGCCCTTGAATCCATCCCATGCCAACAGGCCCATATCAACCCTGCCCTTACTACAGTGAGGGCAGGGTCCCACTGTAACACCATGAACTGCGTCTATGAGGCTGTTTATTGGTGACAGTAGAGCTGGTGTGGATGCTACCTGGGGCCTTAGATCAGAAAGAGCCCTTTGAGTAGAGAGAGAAACATCTGAGTGAACGTGCTGCAGATGCATGACACTGTGCCGCCATGCAGAGGAACGCAGAGAGCTACTCAAACGCATCAGGCTTAACGCCGTCGCCGATTACCTCCACTTAGCGACGCTTAACATCAGCAGACCTAGCTGCCGAACTATTTGGGGATTTTGTGGTGACCCTTTCCCTTAACAGCCGAAGTCAGCATTCAGTCTGTCATTCCCCATCCCACCTGGACTGCTCTTCATTTAACTACAGGATAAAAGTGAGTGCTATTTAAAGGCAGGGCTGCGCTGTGGGCCAGTTGGCTCCTTGAGAACAAGGAGTCCATGGCGAGATCCCGGAGAACCCTACAGCTCTGTCAAACCGCTGTCTGGTTGCCAGGTTGGGACTAACCTCTAAAGACATTAGCAAAAGATACAGCCTTTAAAATCAACGAGGGGCGCCTTTTAAAACCATAAATCTGCAAGGGGATGGCTGTACCGCTGACAATGTTGGACAATAATACTAATTCTAAAATATAGAAGAAAATGTCCCCCTGAATCAGAGGGAACAATGAAGAGAGAAGCAGCATCAGTTCTGGTCTAGCCAGATGAATGATGGGTCTGTTTGGGAGAGGAGGGCTGTGCTACACCATATAAGAGACTAGGATGAAATGTTGACTGGATCCTGCATGATTTATGCAAGATTGGCAGTCTAGCACCAACTGCTAACAACAAAAACATGAACTGGGTGACCTGTTGAGATGTAGCAGCTGCTTATTTAGTTTGTATGCGCTAGCACGTGATGTGTGTGTGTGTGTGTGTGTGTGTGTGTGTGTGTGTGTGTGTGTGTGTGTGTGTGTGTGTGTGTGTGTGTGTGTGTGTGTGTGTGTGTGTGTGTGTGTGTGTGTCTGTGTCCGACCTTTGGAACATTACTACAGTCCACCTAATAGAAGTAGACCTTTATATTTTGGCCTTTCCCCCTTGTTTTGACAAATGTTGACCTGGTTTTATTGATTGTCTGCCCACAAGGCACCTATTGCACTCTTAGCCAACCCTAGACGAGGGAGTTTTATTTTGGAGCCATTAACACTCAGTATTTTCTCGAGTGTGTGTGTGCGTGCGTTTGTGTGTGTGTGTGTGTGTGTGTGTGTGGGAAGGGAGAAACCTAACTCTAAGACGCATGAAAGGCAGGTCTTACCAGAGGAAGTGGTGAAGTCTGACAGCGTTGTGGAGCTGCAGAGCTCCCTGGGAGAGGCACCTAAGAAACACACAGACCGAGAGTTAAACGCAAACGAGCAGACACTTCACTTGGTGCTTTGACTTGGCACCAATAGATTTGCTAGTAAAATGGTTTGAAGGAAAGATAAACTCCCGCACAACAAGGAGAGAGAGGTGCTGGCATTAGCATGGTGAGGTTGGAAGCAGGAAGTGCACAACATGCTCCAACAACCTTAAGGTGTGATGACCCAGATGTAAAATTGCCCTTCGTTAGACTGTACTAATCAGGAAAATGGTTTCCAGGAGGGTTCAGGAATAAATTACCTGCAGCCTTCTGGCCAACATCGAAGAGCTAGTGCTGCCAAATGGATAGAAATAAATAGATTGTGGCAACCCGGTTCCACTACGCGGTCGTCTCCCCCCAGTGAACACAAGCCGGAAGTCAGTTTAAGCCACAAAAGGCGTATTTATTCAACAGAAATAAATAATAGGTTAGGCCGTGCCTATCACCAACGAAATATATCACAATAATGTGTGACGATATTCTCCGTCTCCGGTCCAGAGACGGCCAGGTCCCGCCGCCGGGGGTTCCCGGGGAGCCTCTGGTATTTCGCGGGGTAGTCCCCCTTATCGGTCCTCCGTCGGGGACTACCGAAGATCAGGACACTCCTCCGTGTCACTGTCGAGCGACCTCCTTCCTCGAGTCGCTGCCGAGCGATCTCCTTCCTCGAGTCGCTGCCGAGCGATCTCCTTCCTCGAGTCGCTGCCGAGCGATCTCCTTCCTCGAGTCGCTGCCGAGCGATCTCCTTCCTCGAGTCGCTGCCGAGCGATCTCCTTCCTCGAGTCGCTGCCGAGCGATCTCCTTCCTCGAGTCGCTGCCGAGCGATCTCCTTCCTCGAGTCGCTGCCGAGCGATCTCCTTCCTCGTGTCGCTGCCGAGCGATCTCCTTCCTCGAGTCGCTGCCGAGCGATCTCCTTCCTCGAGTCGCTGCCGAGCGATCTCCTTCCTCGAGTCGCTGCCGAGCGATCTCCTTCCTCGAGTCGCTGCCGAGCGATCTCCTTCCTCGAGTCGCTGCCGAGCGATCTCCTTCCTCGAGTCGCTGCCGAGCGATCTCCTTCCTCGAGTCGCTGCCGAGCGATCTCCTTCCTCGAGTCGCTGCCGAGCGATCTCCTTCCTCGAGTCGCTGCCGAGCGATCTCCTTCCTCGAGTCGCTGCCGAGCGATCTCCTTCCTCGAGTCGCTGCCGAGCGATCTCCTTCCTCGAGTCGCTGCCGAGCGATCTCCTTCCTCGAGTCGCTGCCGAGCGATCTCCTTCCTCGTAGCGCTCCCGTGTTGTCGCCGAGGGATCTCCTCGTAGCGCTCCACTCGGTGGCGCTCCCGTGTTGCCGGGGGTTCTCTCCCCGTGTCGTTCCCCTCCCTAAAGCCACGCCGAGCGCCGCTTATATCGGCGTTCCCTTCTCCGTCGCAGGTGTCGCCCCTGTCGTTGATGGCAATCAACGATCCTGAACTCTGGTGTGTTATCCTCCGGAGAGCGGTGGTAAACTCCGTCTACCACCGCTCCCCTGAGCCGCCAGGGGCGCTGTTCTGGCGCCGGGTTGCCACAAGATCTTGTTACTAAATCTGCAGATAGACTGACGTCATGTCAAGGTCAAATACATGACTGCAGAGCACAGGCCTAAATAAGTGAGCACACACACAAACACACACGACTGCTAAATGGCCCATTAAAAGGAGAGCATTTTGTCTGTGTTAATAAACCAGTGGCAGGCCAGGGCCCTTTGTCTTCCACCGACAGCTATTACTGGGAATAATAGAACCTCTACTGGGACGCTTTCCCTCACATTTCCCTGTTCTTAAGTCTCTTGTCTTTTTGAAACCATCCTTTGTATACAAAGCTTACACAATCACACTTAAATTACTATTTTCGTAAAATCGACATTTTGGTTGAATAATGCAAAAAGGGCATTATTTGAATAACAATATGCTATAGTTATTATTGGGCAAAATCTCTCAAACTCTCAGAACTACACAGAGACAGAGAGAGAGAGAGAGACAGAGAGAGAGAGACAGAGAGCGAGAGACAGAGAGTGAGAGAGACAGAGACAGAGAGAGAGACAGAGAGAGAGATGCGTGGAGACTGTGAACGTAAGGGAGAAAGTTAGATTTAGATATATACAAATATATACAAATAAATAAATATATTTATTTATATATTTGTATATATTTGTATATATCTAAACCTAACTTTCTCCCTTACGTTCACAGTCTCCACGCATCTCTGCTAAAAAATAAAGGGAACACTAAAATAACACATCCTAGATCTGAATGAATAAAATAATCTTATTAAAAACCTTTTTCTTTACATAGTTGAATGTGCTGACAACAAAATCACACAAAAATTATCAATGGAAATCAAATTGATCAACCTATGGAGGTCTGGATTTGGAGTCACACTCAAAATGAAAGTGGAAAACCACACTACAGGCTGATCCAACTTTGATGTAATGTCCTTAAAACAAGTCAAAATGAGGCTCAGTAGTGTGTGTGGCCTCCACGTGCCTGTATGACCTCCCTACAACGCCTGGGCATGCTCCTGATGAGGTGGCGGATGGTCTCCTGAGGGATCTCCTCCCAGACCTGGACTAAAGCATCCGCCAACTCCTGGACAGTCTGTGGTGCAACGTGGCGTTGGTGGATGGAGCGAGACATGATGTCCCAGATGTGCTCAATTGGATTCAGGTCTGGGGAACGGGCGGGCCAGTCCATAGCATCAATGCCTTCCTCTTGCAGGAACTGCTGACACACTCCAGTCACATGAGGTCTAGCATTGTCTTGCATTAGGAGGAACCCAGGGCCAACCGCACCAGCAGATGGTCTCCCAAGGGATCTGAGGATCTCATCTCGGTACCTAATGGCAGTCAGGCTACCTCTGGCGAGCACATGGAGGGCTGTGCGGCCCCCCAAAGAAATGCCACCCCACACCATGACTGACCCACCGCCAAACCGGTCATGCTGGAGGATGTTGCAGGCAGCAGAACGTTCTCCACGGCGTCTCCAGACTCTGTCACGTCTGTCACATGTGCTCAGTGTGAACCTGCTTTCATCTGTGAAGAGCACAGGGCGCCAGTGGCGAATTTGCCAATCTTGGTGTTCTCTGGCAAATGCCAAACGTCCTGCACGGTGTTGGGCTGTAAGCACAACCCCCACCTGTGGACGTCGGGCCCTCATACCCTCACACCCTCATGTTTCTGACCGTTTGAGCAGACAAATGCACATTTGTGGCCTGCTGGAGGTCATTTTGCAGGGCTCTGGCAGTGCTCCTCCTGCCCCTCCTTGCACAAAGGCGGAGGTAGCGGTCCTGCTGCTGGGTTGTTGCCCTCCTATGGCCTCCTCCACGTCTCCTGATGTACTGGCCTGTCTCCTGGTAGCGCCTCCATGCTCTGGACACTACGCTGACAGACACAGCAAACCTTCTTGCCACAGCTCGCATTGATGTGCCATCCTGGATGAGCTGCACTACCTGAGCCACTTGTGTGGGTTGTAGACTCCGTCTCATGCTACCACTAGAGTGAAAGCACCGCCAGCATTCAAAAGTGACCAAAACATCAGCCAGGAAGCATAGGAACTGAGAAGTGGTCTGTGGTCACCACCTGCAGAACCACACCTTTATTGGGGGTGTCTTGTTAATTGCCTATAATTTCCACCTGTTGTCTTTTCCATTTGCACAACAGCATGTGAAATTTATTGTCAATCAGTGTTGCTTCCTAAGTGGACAGTTTGATTTCACAGAAGTGTGATTGACTTGGAGTTACATTGTGTTGTTTAAGTGTTCCCTTTATTTTTTTGAGCAGTGTATATCCAACACATCCAATACATTGTATGTTCACACAGATGTGTAATATTGCTCAAAACACACCTGAACGTATGCTACTTTTCATCTAGCTTCATCTGTTGTATTGCGTGCATTAAGTGTACATGAGTGTATGAGTACGTTGTAGAGTCAAGCCTCAGCACCGTGATGGGTTCAGCAGACGTCATGATGGCGACTAGAGGAGACGGCTGTGATTGGTCCAACAGCAGCACCAGTTGCCTTGTGCGGAGACAACCCGGTGCGCACCGAGCACTGTGGAGAACTGGGCTAAAATGGCGCTGTCTCAAGGAACAAAGAAGAAAGTTTGCTATTATTATGACGGTAAATAGAAGACATATGCACTCTTGTTTTGCATACGTTTATGATAGCGCGAACCCTGTGGACAGATTTATTGATAATTGCATGTAATCCTTTCTGAAAGTGGTGCCAAACGACTAGCTAACAAGAGTAGCCAGCGTGCTAGCTTGAGCATTAGCTAACTAGCCTGTGATGCTTGCTAATGTTAGCTAGGTGTGAGGCTACATCACGTAATTAAGCTATTTTGCTGTTCCTTACTGATATTGTTTCACATATTTCAAAGAAACCCATTCTTTAGCTAATGAACCCTGAGCATTTTGGGGTTTGAATGTAGCTCTTTTGCTAGGTAATGAAGCCTCCATGGAGGCAGTCGACCGGGCGCTAAGATGCTCGTCCATGAGATCCACTTCCTATATCAATCCATTGAATCAACGGATCTTAAAATCTCAATTTCCAACCGTTTGCCATACAGCTTGCGTAAACTATGTTCACGGTCAGTTCAGTATTGTAGTAGCGGTACCCCGTTAGAAAGCCGGGGACATAAGAGGAGCACCGTGGATAACGTTGTTTTACGAACGACCACATTGGAGCGGATGCTTTTACAATGGGGGCGACCATAGTAACGGTGTCCCCCACAGGGTAGGGTTATCAATAGTTGGTGTTCGTCGATGATTTGTAACGCCTCAACTGAATTCAAAGTATGTATGATTAAAAAAAAGTAAAAAAACGAACACAATCGTTTGAGAGAATTGTTTTCCGTGAACTGTGTTTCCCACTCTCCAGGGGACGTGGGGAACTACTACTATGGCCAGGGGCATCCAATGAAGCCCCACAGGATCCGCATGACCCACAACCTCCTGCTCAACTACGGGCTGTACAGGAAAATGGAGATCTATGTAAGTAGTCTAGACACACTTCCTTCCGGTGTCTAAATACATGCAGTCGATGTTTTGCTCAATTTCAGAGCAATGCTGTGCATTCCCAGTCGCACACTATTGATGTCTCTCCTGACACCCTGCTCATAAACACATCACAATACTTACATAACTAATGGTTAATGGAAGAACAGGGACGACATGTTGACTGGAATGCAGCATCTGGAACATCTGATATAAAACAATCTCTCTGATACTAGCTGGTTACAAGATACCAGTTCTGAACCACAAACACATCGCACAATGTACGGACGTCAGAAATATTAAATAACGTGATTGAACGGGTATAATCCGTTTGAGCAGTATATATATATATATATATTATTTAGTTTCCATGGTGACAGAATTACTCATGGCAAAAAGTGTCACGTATTCTCAGCACTCACTCAGTTCAGCTCCAGTGCCGACATATGCTTTTGAAAGCATTGTCTTTGGGTGGAGCAACACATTAGGGTGGTGGTCATATGCTTTTGAAAGCATTGTCTTTGGGTGGAGCAACACATTAGGGTGGTGCTCATATGCTTTTGAAAGCATTGTCTTTGGGTGGAGCAACACATTAGGGTGGTGCTCATATGGTTTTGAAAGCATTGTCTTTGGATGGGGCAACACATTAGGGTGGTGCTCATATGCTTTTGAAAGCATTGTCTTTGGGTGGGGCAACACATTAGGGTGGTGCTCATATGCTTTTGAAAGCATTGTCTTTGGGTGGGGCAACACATTAGGGTGGTGCTCATATGCTTTTGAAAGCATTGTCTTTGGGTGGGGCAACACATTAGGGTGGTGCTCATATGCTTTTATGGGTCAATTTAAAGACACAGCGTTCATTCTTTGTTCTTGGTTTTGGATCTAACTAAAGTAATAACACTGATCAGATGACCTGGTGTTAGTTTGATTCAATACTTGACCACTGTTTAAATGTTGAGCCTATAAGATTTAGGGTTGCCACTAACAAATATCTTTCTACCGTTTAATCTATCGAATATTTTATCGATTAATCGATTGAACTAACCGATACATTTTCATCAAAAAATGCTTTTCCTTTGACTGAGATGAAGAGATAAAGAAAGGAGAAAAAAAATACTACATCATTATTAACCTTATAACAGGTATATATATATATATATATATATATATATATATATATATATATATATATGACATAACCTACACAAAGACATGCTTAATACAGTGGCAGAAATCTAATGATTAGATGAGATGATTACATCTCAACTAGCCAAACATGGCACGAATTCAAGCCTAAGGATTCCAGCCTAAGGATTCAAGCCTAAGGATTCCAGCCTAAGGATTCCAGCCTAAGGATTCCAGCCTAAGGATTCCAGCCTAAACACGTTCTGTCAACGCTCATTCATTGAAAAATCCAAAGTAGCAGGCGAATGAGTGATAATGACTTGAGTAATGAGTGTGTAGCAGCCACAGCTCTCCCTTCTAATAATACCGCGTTGGTCTTGTGTTTCATGAACATGGAAAGGCTGCCCTTAGGAAGATCACACAGACCCGGGTCTTTTCTTCAGTCGGCGAGCCGGGCTGCCCATCCTCCCCAAGTTTAATGATTTGATCTTCTATGTGCAGTCAGAAACGCGAGGCGCTTCAGAAGAAAGCAGCTCAGCACAGGTGCGCTGTCCTATAGGAAAACACAGGTAAAGCAGGTGGCACGTCTTTTAAAGGTTGTGTGGGCCTCCCCTGGCGGTCCAGCTTCCAGAAGAACACTGCTCAGCCTCTTTTCAAGTGTTGCTGTGTGGCGCGCATGCAGCTGTGGAACCTCATGGACATTTCTAATGTCTGCTAATTGAAGTAGCCCCATACTTTTGAAGCTTTCTGTCTGGGGGAATCTAAACACAACCTCTTTGGTAGCAGACTCTGCTGCAGCCGTCATATCTTTTCATATGTAGGTCAGAGGTTCTCAACCTTGGGGTCGACCCACCTGTGTCCCCTGATATATGCATGATATAAAGTATATGAATATATCAGGGGACACAGGTGATTGCTGACATAAGCTATAGACATTTGATGACTAGTTTTAGCCAACAATTTTTATTCAAAAGGTCTTATAGACATCGTGTGTATACGAACTGATTGTGGCTATGATTCCTAGCCATAAACAAACCACTTGGTGTGAAGTAAAGCAATTACATTCACCAGGACATGATCTTACTGGCAGATGTTGATTGGGCAAAAACTATTTGTGTGGGAGCAGATGCACAAAAAATAAAGATGGGGTTGCAGACATTTTCAGAGTAAGAAAAGGTGTCCAGGGCTAAATAGGTTGGGGACTAATGCTGTAGGTGTTGACAGGCCAACCAATGACAGGAGCCATTGCTGTAGGTGTTGACAGGCCGACCAATGATAGGAGCCATTGCTGTGGGTGTTGACAGGCCGACCAATGACAGGAGCCATTGCTGTGGGTGTTGACAGGCCGACCAATGACAGGAGCCAAAAGCGACCGGTGAACACAGCAATAACGTATTCATATTGACGTAGCGCATTTATTAAAACAGATGGAATTGAATGACTTGCGTTTTTGTAATGAACAAAATAAAATACGAAAAGATTCAAATGTATACAAAATATTGACGCTAACGCACTTTTCAGCACCGACGAATCACGGCTGCCCTAATAACGTCAATTTCACCTTTAAAATCATGTGACACCGCTGGATTCCAGCCATGATCCATGGGACTAGTAGTCATCCTACCCACAAAGTTAGACACGCACACAGATCAGCCTCTTGTACCCCCTTCACAACTCTATTCACGTTAAGTGCACCGATGTTAACGGGACACCTGAACACAGGGGGCATGTCCGCGCAGGCCAGCGGCCCTCCCTGGGTTGGTCTGAGTGTTGGGTTATGGGTTAATGGCATGCTCACAGAGACCAGCCATGACACCTCGGCCTAGCACGCCGTAGTAACACACGAGAGTGAGTGAGTCAGTCAGTCAGTCAGTCAGTCAGTCAGTCAGTCAGTCAGTCAGACAGACAGACAGACAGACAGACAGACAGACAGAGAGACAGAGAGACAGAGAGATAAATCATAAGAGGCGAGCAACAAAAGCGAGCAACTGTTGGAATGTCAGAGACCGTTATAAAAGAAAACAGCAGTGGCAAATTGCCGAAAATCCATAAACCCCTCCCTTCCATGAGTCTGTGCCGCAAACCACACACACACACACACACACACACACACACACACACACACACACACACACACACACACACACACACACACACACACACACACACACACACACACACACACACACACACACACACACACACACACACACACACACACAAGCCCATCCCTCTTCTCCCATTTGGCAGCCGGCGCTATGCATGTGTGGCTGAACGGTTCAAATCAGGACACCGTGCAAGCTCTCACGCTCGTGGGGGGAGATCTCTCTCTCTACTGTTTAGTCACATGGGTGAAAATGGAAGGTTGTGGAGCGAGGATGTGAGAGAAGGAGGGCTGAGAAAAGAAAAGCTTTTGATGCAGAGGGCGGGCGGTGTGAGCTCAGAGGAAGAAAGAAAACACTGACGTGTTTGTGAAGAGAAGAAATACAAATGTAGCGCAGGCACACGCACACACTGTGTGTACCAGTCCTGGCAGACAGAGCTCTAGGTCAGATCCCTGTGCACGCTGGAGAGAGAGAGAGAGAGAGAGAGAGGACAGCTCAGGACACATGCAGGGACTTTAAGGATACTGCAGTACGCTTGTTAAATATCGAAGGAGACGGGCAAATATGAGAAAATAAAAGAAATAAAAAAACTCAACAAGATGGGAGCTAGGGCATCCAAATGAATTTAGTCTGGATTTTTCAGTCGGCGTAGAGGAATTCATGTCAACATCGCTCTGTGTGTGTGTGTGTGTGTGTGTGTGTGTGTGTGTGTGTGTGTGTGTGTGTGTGTGTGTGTGTGTGTGTGTGTGTGTGTGTGTGTGTGTGTGTGTGTGTGTGCGCACATGGTAATGTAGCTGATGATGATAACACTATTCAGCTATTCCACTTGGAGCACTTCACATCTCATCAACTCTGCAACAATACGGGGCAGATAAGGACAGACCAGACTTGTCTGCAACATTGCCCATTGGAGCCAAATGATGCTCCTTAAAGAAAGCACAGCTAGAACACACAAGCCGTGGCCAGGAACAACACTGCAGCAGCAGGCTGTGAGGTACAATCTGCTACACATGAGCGCAATACAACATGTGTTGCTGAGCGTGTCATAAATAAATGAATAAATAAATATATATATATATATATATAAAAAATGTTGATATTATTATAATAATTGGATTATCTGGGACACAATAGGTCCCGGATACTAAACCTCTGCATTGTACAACTCTACATTTGGTTCCAGTGTTAGCTCTGGGGAACACATTGGTGTATCAACGGGTCTTTTGCTTTGGCCTCAGTGTGCGGACTTGGCAGCACTGTATTTGACACTAGTGTATTTTGGCGACACTGGAGCATTTTCAAACAGCAAAGCCCAGCGTCGCCTTCAGGAGGAAACACAAAGTGTTGACTGATTACAGCCTAGGATTACATTGGTGCAGCAACTACAAATAAGGAAGGAATAAAGACACAGATACAAGGATAAAATACCTAGTCTTTGATCAGCTGCTGTGTTAAAAAAAAAAAACTAGATTTTCCCCTTTTTACGTCTTGTCAAGTGAAAGGTATACTTTGTAAGATAGAGCCAACCAGCGGGTAACTTAGTAGACATCCTAGAACTTGAGTGCTCTACACACCCACACAACCTTACTTTAACTGAAATAAGCACTTTGCAGGGTGCTGACCTGTTGCCCGTCAAGGATCTAGCTGGTCTAACTATTGTATTGCTGCTATTCAAAAGAAGGCATGGGCGAGCACAACGCTCACATTTCTGAAGCACTGACAAGCATGAGGACGATCTAGAACGGGGATCTTACGAAGAACTAAACGTAATCTTTGGAAAAATCTGTGCGGTTGGCTAATTTATTCCATGTACACCAAAAACAACAAATACATTTGTCCCCCACCCCACCTCCCTGCACCAGTGGGGTGCATTAAAGCACCAGTGGGTGCATAAAAGCACCAGTGGGTGCATAAAAGCACCAGTGGGTGCATTAAAGCACCAGTGGGTGCATTAAAACACCAGTGGGTGCATTAAAACATCAGTTGGTGCATTAAAACATCAGTTGGTGCATTAAAACAAATGGACAAATAATAAAGTTTTCATTGAAGCAAGAACGTCAAAGATGCTGCCCTCGTATTGACCCCATGAGTGTGTTATAGTGGGTAATTAAGTTTTGCCATGGAAAATAAATGGCTGTGGGTGGTTTAGCCAGACCTATATTAGGAGTAGTCAGATGAGGGCCTAAATGGAGCCATATCCTGCTTGTTTGTTTGAATAAGCAGATATCCACCCATTAGCGAGATTAGGCCTATTCCTTTGAGTAATACTGCATAACACCAACAGCGATAGGTTGTTTGGGTGTATGCAATGTCCTTTTTCATGATACATACCAATAGGCCAGTGTTATATAGGTTGTATATAACAGTGTACCG
Organism: Lota lota; assembly: GCA_026745465.1. Lineage (NCBI taxonomy): Eukaryota > Metazoa > Chordata > Actinopteri > Gadiformes > Lotidae > Lota > Lota lota. Next base: position 573,396 of record JACYXH010000189.1, read on the forward strand.
GTATGGCTTTTAATTCAAGTTTTTATATTTGGCGTGTTTTAATAGAAATAAGCCATGTCAAATGGTCATGTGAATACATGTTTTAAAATGGTAAATATCCCTCATCCCTATGAAGCAAACTACTCAAATCATGTGAACTTTGAACCCAAACTATGATAGGTAGCCATGCATCAATAACATCTTATAAGCAACTTACAGTGGGTTTACTATTCATAGCAGAGAGCAAAAATAAAATTGTACATCAGCCTAGCAACATGGAAAAGTACACGAAGGAATAGCAATTGATAGCTAGCTTTTGTGTCTCTATTTCTTTGAGTTGTAAAAGCATTTGTGTGAGTATTGTCCAGTGAAAGGTAGCCTCAGTTTTTGAAAATGCCCAGCTCCAAACAAAAAAGGCCAATCGTCCTTTCATATTAGAAGTAGATGAGGGAAGATTTGTCTGACTTATAGGAACCATATCAAACAAATTTACTGTACTGAATCAAATAAAAATGACCATGATATTTCATGGGAGCTTAAGGAAACATGCTTAGTCTGAAAACATGCTACAGCCTGTACTGTATGTCCTCCTTTGAAATGTCCATTCCGGGTGGGAAAGTTTGTTTTTGCCTGTACGTTATGATTCACTATTCTCAGAGTAACCAAGGTTAACCAGATATAAAACTAATTGGCCCACAAACACAGCATGCTGCAGCCATGGAAGCAAGCAAACAAACTAGATCAACTTAGATTGTACTAGAGTCTGCAGACACAAACTAGATCAACTTAGATTGTACTAGAGTCTGCAGACACAAACTAGATCAACTTAGATTGTACTAGAGTCTGCAGTGGTGAACTGGCACTCAAAATGCACCACACTCACAATGAAGACACGCTTGTTTAATGAAATCCCCTCATATAGATGCACAAAGACCTAGAGCTATACAGAGACACAGTGTATCTACATTTGGTCCATTTTGAACTGCAGGACTGGACTGGGCTGTCCACACTCTTAGCATGCAGCAGTGCCTAGTGTTTAATAACCACGAAGAGTTTACTGGAAGGGAGGAAACATAGAGGTAGGACTGCCAGTGCACCCCAGCTACCTCAGGGATACAAAGCAGTCTGGGCTTCAAACAATGAAAGACTAAACAATTCCTGAAGCCGAAACGAATAACGCTGAAAGGAGATTTTATAACAGAGTGCACATGAGGACACCACAAAAGGATTCTCAGGGAGAATCACTGTATTACCATGTTCTGTCCCACTGTCTCTCCAGACTCACTGTAGTCAGGGAGAATCACTGTATTACCATGTTCTGTCCCACTGTCTCTCCAGACTCACTGTAGTCAGTGAGAATCACTGTATTACCATGTTCTGTCCCACTGTCTCTCCAGACTCACTGTAGTCAGTGAGAATCACTGTATTACCATGTTCTGTCCCACTGTCTCTCCAGACTCACTGTAGTCAGGGAGAATCACTGTATTACCACATGTTATGTCCCACTGTCTCTCCAGACTCACTGTAGTCAGGGATAATCACTGTATTACCACATGTTATGTCCCAATGTCTCTCCAGACTCACTGTAGTCAGGGAGAATCACTGTATTACCACATGTTATGTCCCAATGTCTCTCCAGACTCACTGTAGTCAGTGAGAATCACTGTATTACCATGTTATGTCCCACTGTCTCTCCAGACTCACTGTAGTCAGTGAGAATCACTGTATTACCATGTTATGTCCCACTGTCTCTCCAGACCCACTGTAGTCAAGCTAATTGAGCTTATTTATACACTACTAAGTAACATTTAAAAGAAGTGTTAAACCCCAAAAATACACATGCATCACACCCCATTTTCTCTCAAGGCAGCTCTAAAATGTTCCTACACACATGAATCAAACCACTGACAGACAACAAGCAACACATATTACCGTATGTTTCTCAAATACAGCCACAGCCTCTATCCTGATTGATGAAACCATAGCTGTTGCTGCGGCTTATTTTCCAGAGCGGCTTGTAGGTCGATTTGGCAAACACACAGACTTCAAATAAAGAAATCTGTGCTGTTTTCAGTGATTTGGCAAACACACAAGACTTCAAATAAAGAAATCTGCGCTGTTTTCAGTGATTTGGCAAACACACAAGACTTCAAATAAAGAAGTCGTTGCTGTTTTCAGTGATCTGCGTTGATAAAAACATGAAGTTCCTAATACCGTCACGACGTAAAGCCCATATGCTCATATACATTAGAGGTTTGCGAGTAAAAGATAACCTCGTAAAGAAATAAACACTGGCATCACTTCATAACTGACAAATAAAACAAGGAAGACTGTCTTTTTTTATTTTGTCAAAAGGTTCAGGGTTTGACTAAAGCTTGAATCTGCATTATCAATCTGCTTACTCGACCGATAGCTGACCAGCAACGCGGGTGAGACCAAAACTATTCGGGGTGTGGGTCTAGGTGGGTCTCCGAATAATTTTTTAATGAAAAAAACAAACAAAGTGTCTATGCATATGTTTATGCATATTTGCGAACCGTAGGTAGAAAACATCCCAGTGATAAAATAAAAATATATATATGTAAGGACGTGAGCCATCCCTCAGTCCGAGAACACTTCAGTTGAGGCAACGGTAGCCATCATCAAAATGGCCAAACATGGGATGACCCAATTATCCTTTGTTTGTTTTGTGTTTGGATATTATAAATCGTATTCGAATACTCCGGTAGCACTTTGACACCAGTGTGAGAATCGACCGACAGAGACAGACGGTAAACTAGCAGCCCCACGCAGCCATCCTACCTGAGGACGTAGTTCAGCTTTTTGCGTTATTAAAATAACACTGTACAAATGAGAAAGAAACGATCAGTTGATGAACCCAATTCTGCAGCAGTGGTATCCGCCGGTTCCGATTCACGGAAAGATATGTCATTTACATTTTTCCCCCATCCAAATATTTGAATATTTGTTGGGAGAACCCAACGAATATGCAAAGCTGTAATGATGTATTCAGGCCAGCCCTGCGAAAGCATCATTCCCATCCTCCAAGACTTTACCCAACCCCCACCCAAGGCACATCCTTGGGTAGCTGCTAAACACTTGACTAGCATGTTGCTCTATTCACCTTAAGCTTGACCAATACAAATCTAACTGGATCATATTAATCATAAGTGACTGAACAAATCTCTTTCTTGGTGTGTATGTAGAAACATTGAAGCAGCATTCATCATGCTGCTTCGATTATGTTCAAAACGTGCCTGTTCATAACAAGCCGATCAATGGGCCTCCCATATGGCTGTCTCCAGCTCTCCCAAGAGCCACTCGTCCGAACAACTTCCCCTCAACGCTGCACTTCCGAGCAATACCCGCCAAGTGTGAAGTGGATCGGATGAACGGTTGTGGAGAAACCTGAAGGACATACAGAGACTCCTCTAACTACAGTGACCAAGTGAACTGTAGACATACAGAGACTCCTCTAACTACAGTGACCAGGTGAACTGCAGACATACAGAGACTCCTCTAACTACAGTGACCAGGTGAACTGCAGACATACAGAGACTCCTCTAACTACAGTAACCAAGTGAACTGCAGACATACAGAGACTCCTCTAACTACAGTGACCAAGTGAACTGCAGACATACAGAGACTCCTCTAACTACAGTGACCAGGTGAACTGCAGACATACAGAGACTCCTCTAACTACAGTGACCAGGTGAACTGCAGACATACAGAGACTCCTCTAACTACAGTGACCAAGTGAACTGCAGACATACAGAGACTCCTCTAACTACAGTGACCAAGTGAACTGTAGACAATGAACACGGCTTGTGTAGGCCCGTTGCCGACGTAGTTGTAGAAGTGCTGAGTCTGACCGCAGAGCCCCGAAGCCCCGCCCCCTGAAGCCCCACCCAAAGCCCCGCCCCCCGAAGCCCCGCCCCCGCTGCTGCACAGAGCTCGCTGGTTGCTTGTTTTGCTCAAAGTTTATCAATATTGAACGTGTTGTGTGTCCAAATAGGTCGACACTGCACTTCCTCGGATCCCCAGCAATACACCCGCTGAGTGTGAAGTAGATCAGATGAGCTCCGTGAAGGACTTGCATACAGAGATTCCTCACTTAGATAGATAACGAATGCAACCGCTTCATGGTCGTTATAGAAAATGTATATGTGGAATGTTGCAAAAACTTAATTAAATTCTGTCTATGCCAGCTACTATACCAGATAAGAACTGTCTATGCCAGCTACTATACCAGATAAGAACTGTCTATGCCAGTTACTATACCAGATAAGAACTGTCTAAGCCAGTTACTATACCAGATAAGAACTGTCACTAGAAGATGTCACTAGCCACCTTCACCCATAATGCCATTAGCAATGCTCTCCCACTAGCAACAGTATAGGTCTGATTGAGCAAAAGAAAGGGGAAACCAGAATACTTGTCATACTAGTCAAAATCCCGCCCTTTATGGCAAAGCAACACGACCCTCTCGGAAAGTGTTTCACGGTGTTACACACACACACACACACACACACACACACACACACACACACACACACACACACACACACACACACACACACACACACACACACACACACACACACACACACACACACACACACACACACACACACACACACGTGGAGCAAGTACAGGATACTGGCTTGCACTTCACAGTCGCCTATAAGCAAACAAACAAAGCCTTTAAATCTTCTCTGAAGCCTCCAGCCACGCCCACCTTCCGCTCGCCAACACAAAGAAGGGGAGATAATAGCCCAATAACAAAGTTAAGCTTGGCCAAATATACAAAACCCACCACCACCAATAAAAGTTTAACGGTCAACCTAACTATGTATTTAAAATTATACTGGCTCGCTAGGCAAAGCCCAAGCTGTTTCTCATAGTCATTGTTAACCAGCAAACAAATGGAATCAAAATAAACTTTGGACTTTCATATTTGAGTTAAGTCATCCCCGCATATGAAGGTGACAAAATGAGTGATATAATTACAGTGATCAAATTTATTTAAGAGTCTACAACAGCAGATACTATCACTGGCAGCAGATCAGTTTTGCAGGCCTGCAGTTGTGAATCAATAGTGCTGAATGGACACTATTAGCTTTCAGAAATACACAGAGGTGTCAGAAAATAATCCTCATACAATATCCTAAACACATAATATGGTTAGTGTCTATTTAAGTCTATTTAAACTGTGAAATGGCATTCATAGCATAATGTATGACACTAATGTGACAAGTAGAACACAGATATTTGGATTGGACAAAACATAGAACAGATGTGGTTTGATGCTTGAGGATTGGTGCCTGCCTTTACATTTAACAGTGTATGGTGTCACCAATGGTGCATGTAAAACAAACACTACCACACGTTGAAATAGAACAGAGCGGTTTCAGTTACACTTTGATCAAAGTTGTCCTCTGCATTCGACCCATCCACATAACTCCCAGTGTGGCAGGCAGCTTAGGTCCTGAAGACCAGTGGTGGAGGCAAGGCACTGGCAGAAGACCAGTGGCGGAGGGAAGACACTGGCAGAAGACCAGTGGCAGAGGGAAGACACTGGCAGAAGACCAGTGGCAGAGGGAAGACACTGGCAGAAGACCAGTGGCGGATGCAAGACACTGGCAGAAGACCAGGGGTGGATGCAAGGCACTGACAGAAGACCAGTGGTGGATGCAAGGCACTGGCAGAAGACCAGTGGCGGAGGGAAGGCACTGGCCGAAGACCGCAGGACAACACCACCAATGTGTTTAGTATGAGGAAACACAGAGCCCTCATACATACTGTACATCCCAACAATCATGCCCTTATTCAAGAAATATCAGCGGATTAGCTCTCAAACATTTTACAAATGCCATCCCAGTTTTGTTCCCTGGGAACCAGCTGCTGGGATTGCTCACGTTGCCCTGGGTTTGGGATTTTGTCTGCAATAGTAATACAGATTAAAATCGGATACAAACAAATTATATAAATTTCTTCCATTCTCTTACATTGAGAAGCAAGCAAGCAAAAAAAACAAGCAAGGACAAGCGGTCATCATACATATATTTTTTACTGCTAACAAGCAAGGGAAGAAGAGATACTGATGTGGTTCAGTGTTGAAGCCAAGCCCATCAGCCACAGGATGCAGAGAAAGCTAAGAAGAAGCGCTCAGCTGGCTGAAAACTGGCAAATGGCCAACAGTGAAGTATCAACACGGATTTATGTAGCTAAAGCAAAAGTTAAATCAGGAAGACGACATTCCTCTTCTACTTCTATATTGGGTTCTAAATTCACACCTTGTCATCCCAGGCCCCTCCCCTTCATCTCTCAACCAATCAGGCCCTCATGGATTAACAGGAGTACAATTGCGCGCCAACGCGCCGAGTATATAAACATCTCTCATTCATGCTTGTCGCTTGTCTGTTTTCATTGAGACTCGTTGCAACCCTCCTCCATCCCCTCCACCTCCACCTGTCTACAGAGAAAGAGATGGCGTCCTCCAGGGCCAAGGAACTCCATCCATAGTCCCACCACCACCAGCGTCTGGACACCATCAGGGAGAATCATATCCATAGCTACACCACCACCAGCGTCTAGACACCATCAGGGGGGAATCATCTCCATAGCTACACCACCACCAACATTTAGACACCATCAGGGTGGAATCATATCCATAGCTACACCACCACCAGCTTCTAGACACCATCAGGGTGGAATCATATCCATAGCTACACCACCACCAGCGTCTAGACACCATCAGGGTGGAATCACCTCCATAGCTACACCACCACCAGTGTCTAGACACCATCAGGGTGGAATCATCTCCATAGCTACACCACCACCAGTGTCTGGACACCATCAGGGGGAATCATCTCCATAGCTACACCAGCGTCTAGACACCATCAGGGTGGAATCATATCCATAGCTACACCACCACCAGCGTCTGGACACCATCAGGGTGGAATCATATCCATAGCTACACCCCCACCAGCATTTAGACACCATCAGGGGGAATCATCTCCATAGCTACACCACCACCAGCATTTAGACACCATCAGGGTGGAATCATATCCATAGTTACACCACCACCAGCTTCTAGACACCATCAGGGGGAATCATCTCCATAGCTACACCACCACCAGCGTCTGGACACCATCAGGGGGAATCATATCCATAGCTACACCACCACCAGCTTCTAGACACCATCAGGGTGGAATCATCTCCCGGCATTCTTCATGGATCCATCGTCCCCATGAAGAATAATTTGACGGTGTCTAATCGTCAAATGTGTTGTCAATAAATGTTGGGGTTCATTTTAAATGACAATATGATGATTACACAGCTATTAGGATACCACTTTGAAGCAAGTGTCCTTTTCAATCTCTTTAGCACTGTATTTAAATGTTTTAACGGCTTAGTCTCAAAGGAAATAAAGCAATAGTAATGTCTCTCTTATGTCTATTTTTCCTGTGTGTAAATAGACTATGCCTTGTTAATCTCAACCTTGTGTGAGATGAGTGAACAAGTTGAAGTCGTGAACTGTAGGGCGATATTTTCAGCAGACCGGTGGTGATCCATGGTCACCAAAATCTTTTTGGATTACCGGTCACAACCGCCGACAACGCAAAGAGTGCTGCATCAGACTCCTCCCCTTTCCTTTCCTCAAATGAGCGGCGTGTTCACACGCTCAGCGCTCCAAGCACGAGGGGGAGGAAAGCTGGGTAGCACGTGTGGCTTGCTGGTTATCAACATAGGGGAAAGCTCTACCTTCATAGCACATTTCAAATCTCCAACTTGTAAACATTCAATAAATGGGAGCAGTGAACACAGTGAACCTCCCTTAGAAACATTAACTGGAGACAATAATGGGCGGGCAGACGTGTTTTGGGGCTGGCATTATCGTTTGTGTTTCACATTTGGTGAATGCCATTTAGGGAACTAGTACCCGTTCTACTCATGAAGAGTTCTAGTTCACAACGGAACCTAGGGTCACATTCGTTGAACACTGAACAGTGGTCAACAAACCCTAGTCCCATTCAAAGACTACGAGTGGTCTTTGAATGAACCCATAGTTGGCATTCAATTAAAACAAGAAAAAAAGGCTGAAAGGTCCGTTACCTCAGTGTTTTATAATTTGAGAGAGCAGATTGAGTCAGGGAGGAAACTGAGAGCGGGTTTTCTGTTGGCAAGAAAGAGTCTGACAGATGGAAGCATGGGGGGGGGGGGGTTAACAGAGGGAGAGAGGGTGAGAGATACAGAGGAAAGGCCTTGGCCTGGGGGGGGGGGGTCACAGAGGGAGAGAGGGTGAGAGATACAGAGGAAAGGCCTTGGCCTGGGGGGGGGGGGGTCACAGAGGGAGAGAGGGTGAGAGATACAGAGGAAAGGCCTTGGCCTGGGGGGGGGGGGGGGGGTCACAGAGGGAGAGAGGGTGAGAGATACAGAGGAAAGGCCTTGGCCTGGGAGGGGGGGGGTCACAGAGGGAGAGAGGGTGAGAGATACAGAGGAAAGGCCTTGGCCTGGGGGGGGGGTCACAGAGGGAGAGAGGGTGAGAGATACAGAGGAAAGGCCTTGGCCTGGGAGGGGGGGGGGGGGGGGTCACAGAGGGAGAGAGGGTGAGAGATACAGAGGAAAGGCCTTGGCCTGGGGGGGGGGGGGTCACAGAGGGAGAGAGGGTGAGAGATACAGAGGAAAGGCCTTGGCCTGGGAGGGGGGGGTCACAGAGGGAGAGAGGGTGAGAGATACAGAGGAAAGGCCTTGGCCTGGGAGGGGGGGGGTCACAGAGGGAGAGAGGGTGAGAGATACAGAGGAAAGGCCTTGGCCTGGGAGGGGGGGGGTCACAGAGGGAGAGAGGGTGAGAGATACAGAGGAAAGGCCTTGGCCTGGGAGGGGGGGGTCACAGAGGGAGAGAGGGTGAGAGATACAGAGGAAAGGCCTTGGCCTGGGGGGGGGGGGGTCACAGAGGGAGAGAGATACAGAGGAAAGGCCTGGGGGGGGGGTCACAGAGGGAGAGAGGGTGAGAGACACAGAGGAAAGGCCTTGCCCTGCGGGGGGGGGGGGGGGGGGTCGCAGTGTGTTAGCCTTGGGACAGGGGCAGGGGCCACACTTGGAGCAGTGCAGCCATGGCCTTATGTAATGAGCCTCGCTGTTGGAAGGCCACCAGCCATCCTCACAGGTGAAGGGCCCCTGACCCACTCACCAATCTAGCACCACCCCCACCCCCACCCCCACCACCACCCCCACACTCACACTTACCCCCACACTCACCCCCACACAACAGGAGAGGTCACAAAGTAAAAGGCAGTGCACTGACCCAATACAAGAAAAAAACCACATCTATTAATCTATTTCCACATTCTTTCCTGGCTGAACAAGCACATCATTGGTATGTAGACACAAGAAAGGCACCACTAAACGATACTATGCTACAATCTTTTAACTAAAAAACAAATTGCCCAAGATCTGGCATTCCCTTATTTGGAATCACAATTCCACACAAACACTGATAAAATCACCATACCTGCAATCATATTTTTTGCTTTCCTCTCTGCCTTCACCTTGCTTCAAATCCAACTTTCTAGAACTGCCCACTAAAGGTCAGGATGCTTTTCTTTTAACCAAGCGCTCCAGCCACACTCCACTCATGTTCGTATTCTCTGTGTTCTGAATGCTCCTCAATGCAGGCATCAGTCACATCCCTATTCAGTGAATGAGCATATCAGCTCACTGCAAATGTCATGTTTACTCTCTTGTACTTTGGTAATGCAAATAGGGTTATATTCAAACTATATTGAAAGATCTCCCTGAAGTTGTTTTTCAGCCTGAAAGGGGAACAATCTAAAATGAGCGAAACACACAGTTTTGGTATATGAGTTGTGTGTGTCTTCACCTTTACCTTACTTTATCATGGGTCAACCCAGAACAGGCGACCTTAACTCATAGGGTAGTACATGAGTCTGGTGATAAACCACCATGGATAAAAACACATTGTGCTCACAGGGTACATTACAAAATGGAATTATTGAAAAAGTGGAAAACATAAACTAGGTGTGTGTGTGTGTGTGTGTGTGTGTGTGTGTGTGTGTGTGTGTGTGTGTGTGTGTGTGTGTGTGTGTGTGTGTGTGTGTGTGTGTGTGTGTGTGTGTGTGTGTGTGTGTGTGTGAGCCTGCAAGAGGTGGCAGCTATGGTTATTGCATAATCAGTCATTCCAAATGCATTAAAATGTTTGCCAAAAGCTGTAAATGTTTCTGGTTCACATTAATTCTGTGATTTTCCTTGGGGTTTACACGAGATTAGGAGGTTAGCAGTAGAACTGTGGGGCAGGTTGTCAATGGACTAAACAGATCAAAACATGGCAGTGGACAGCCTATTGTTAAATACATTCCATTTAGCATAAATAGCCAAATACACTGCATGCGTATTGTCACATCTGTAAAAATCTCCAAAACAAAAACTGCGTATTTTGCCAATCCACACAATGGCGTATAACCAATGTTTTTCATTAAAAAAGTTCAACCTTTCATTATTGCAAACCATTTTTAGAATCGGAGCAGATTGAGCACCCTCGCTAAGCTCTGCAGCCTACCCACTGTGCATGCTTGGGCATTTGGGCGTGCACATGTGAGTGAGTGAGTGAGTGAGTGAGTGAGTGAGTGAGTGCGTCTTGTGACTGACACTATACAGCCAAGCAAGGGTGCTGCATAGCGGCAGAAACCTAATGCACAGCTGGAGAGGCAGAAGAGGGCCTTTGAGTCTCAATAGAAAACACTCGTACGCCCTCGAGAAACATAGAAACCAGAGTGTGTCGACGTGCGGCTGAACTAAGACCATGGTACATTTCACCACGGGGGGAGGAGCTTGTGTTTCCAACTGCTGCAGTTGAGAACATGACTCGCTCCACTAGTATTGCTCAAAGAAAAATAAACACGTCCACACTCCAAGTCTATCTCTCTCTTTTGGTAGCATTTGTTGCAGCCATTAAAGCCCCTGGCATCTGTGAATCCACCTAATTCCCCAAGCTTCTCCCCACTTGCGAGCCAACGGACAAATCCAGCTTGCACATCAGAGCGCCCTGCAGCCCAAAGCAAGGTCATTATGAACGCTGGGAGAAATCCCAGCACAGGAAAACTGCCAAACATTTTGAAGAGAGACTTTCAATTCCCACAAGTTGTCTTGTGTCTTGTGGGAGTCTTGACCATTTAACCGTTGTTGTATTTGTTGTCGGCTGAAAAGAAGCACCCTCGTACAAAAAACATGCTCTCTCTTTCCTCAAACTTGGGGGGAAAAAGAGGAAATTTTTTCGACTTCAACACACTGCAACTACATCCTCTTATGTAACCAACCTCCTGCCAGTGGACCCTGTCCTGAAAGGGAGGTTCCACTGGGGGAGAGAGGGAGACAGGGAGACAGGGAGACAGGGAGACAGGGAGAGAGATATTTTAGGGAAAGAAAGGCTGAAAAAGCCAGCAAGACAGTGTCAGTTACCTCTATTGAATATGAGAGAGCAGATTGAGTCTGGGAGAAAACTGAGAGCGGGTTTTCTGTTGGCAAGAAAAAGTCTGACAGATGGAAGCATGGGGGGGGGGGGGGGGGGGGGGGGGGAACAGAGGGAGAGAGGGTTAGGGTGAGAGATACAGAGGAAAGGACAAAAGAAATACATTTACAAAATCACCAGCCGTCCTCAAAAGGTGAAGGGCCCCTAACCCACCCACCCACACACAGCAGGGAGGTCACAAAGCAAAGGGCGGGGCGCTGAGACAGGCGTCGACTCAGTACATGACGTACAGCCGTTGTGTGTGAGAGTGGGTGGGGCATGGGGGGAGGCCTTTAAGCTGTGGATTGTGTACAGTGAATGGACTGGACTCTTCTAGCCACCATGATATCTTCTATAGCACTGTTCATTTCTGCCTCAGATGCACCCACTCACACACATAGTCACACATGGTCATCGCCCTTGTTGGCAGCAGGAATAAGGCTCCCTGTACACATTGTTTGCACACCTATAACGCAGCCACCATCCACACGCATACAAACGCACACATGAACACACACACACACACACACACAATAGCACATTTACACTGACACAATGGTAATTAACTAGGGCTGTGTATAGTCAACAAACTGGTGTGGCAAGTTGTATTACCATGTAGGGGTGGGGTAAAAAAAAGTATTTGCTTTCACGATACTGGTTTCGTCAGGTGGACAATTTTATTTATTTAAATAAGTATCTTATTTAAATATAAAAACAAATGCATGCCAGAAACCAGCCAGTCAATATGTTGAAGCAATATTATATTTCCACTAAGGCTGTTTCCAAGCTTAATGGAAACAAAGAAACGGTAGCGTCCTGCACAGGGTACCACAGTGTAAGCCTAACGTTGATACAGATGAACTATGTTCGGTTCAGCCACATTCATGTAAAAAACAACGGCGGACACCGACACACCTGTAGAACCACACAGTAAATCGTAATATCTAATCACAGTGTTATGCAGGATTGGAATATTTACAGTCGCAGTTCCACATGCTACGGGGAGTTCAGAATGTTAGCGTAGTGGGGTCCCTACCCGAACCATCATGTATCCATACATCGCGATACTAATATCGCAATAGCTTTTCAATACCTTTAGATGCCATCCATTACGTAACTGAAGGCAACAAAAACATGCATATACGTCAGGCCATTTGTCTCTAAATATTGAGACCACACTGTTTCAGCGCCCACAGCACAGTGGCCTGTTCAACATTTGAACCAATAACCTCATATATTGCACAACACAATCCAGGATGAAAGCCTATTCCAAGTTGTCATATACTGATAACCCCATTTGACAGGAAATCATATTATGCGTATTAATATATATTTATAGTAAGATCCGTTTGATATTACTGTGACATTTTCCAGAGTGCTGCCAGTGAAATAACTGCTAGACATGCAAAAATGACATGCTGTCATTGATGTTATGTTGAAGCAAAGAATGAGTAAACCGATCGACAAGACAGATGCCAGAGCACCGGCATCCTCAAATATCGCAGTTTGACCCAGATTTAGTCGAGGGAGAAGACGGCTGGGAAGGTGCAGATGGTTGGCACAACAAACAACCTCTCTGCCTTTGAGCAAGACATCCATTGGTACAGGTTCTGTTGTCCGCCAGGACCTGTCACGTAGCTTCTCCCCCTAGCTGGTCTGTCTGTCTGTCTGTCTGTCTGTCTGTCTGTCTGTCTATATATATATATTAATAATTCAACCCTGTGCGAGCTTCAAAGTGTTTCCCCGCCTAGTTTCCCTTCAGCTGAAAAAATAAACTCCTGTCAGCCCGCCAAGCAGACAGTGGTACACTGGACCACTGTGGTACCATGGAGTTATGCAAGGAGTGCTCCTTGCATAAATCCACTGCACATACGGCCGGTTAAGACCCAAAAGACTAAGATTTTCATTTTTTATACAAAGATCAGGTTAACACTAAACCGTTTGTATAGTTACATGACAGGACAAGAATCATGATTACATTTGGGTGGTATGCGTGCAGTGCCCAGAGCGTATCCAAAATATGTTAGCTGCACAACATAACGAGATTGTTGAAAAGTGAAGAGAACATTTGAACGTGGAATGATGAAGAAGCGCTGGAATCATTGGCTCTACTGCTGCTGCTTGAAACACTGGAGGAGGAGAAGGAAATATCCTTCAACTAGATGTGAGATGGACAGAAACATTTGATATCTGTAGCCGTGGCACTGATTGGAAGCCATTAATCAGCCACATGAAAAAAGAAAAGAGGTAGCCTTTATTGCACTACTAATACCATTAGGCCATATCTGTGTCTTACATATGTAAACATTACATACTCACAAACGAGTGCATGGAATCCTACAAAGCTCTAGTGCTAAGGGCTAAAACAAATGAATCGATTATCGATTAAAGGAAAATGTATCCATTACACTTAGCTTTCTCTGGCTGTAAATGTGACAGAGCAAGCACATTTAAAGGATTTGGCTGGTTTGCTAAGACCCCAGGTTAATTGTTGACATTGTCTATGTTGAGATGTAAACCATGATTCTTTTTCAACCCACCCTCTCTTGCGAAGTAAAGCACGTTCCGAAATTGGCAGTTGGCGAGCCATCGACATCCATCCTATTCCAAACGAGTGTTTAGCAGCTCCCACACCTGTAGCTGTGTTTTGTCCAACACAAGCAAACCCATAAGAATGGCCCTGGCTATGTCGTTTTCTCCAACAGTTCCCACAATCTGTGTTTGCCTGCTCACGGACTTAGACAGAGAGGCACACGGTCAGAATTTTCTAATGTTAAATGTCCTGGTCATGAGCTATTTTGGATCGGAATTGTGGATGTTGTATTGCTGCGACCAACAAGTTGCAATGGACTGGCTCAGTGGGGGAAAAGGGACATTTGTGTTCAGAGGTCTTGTTCTACGTTCATAGGACCAGTAACGGAGCACTCCATTTGTGTTCAGAGGTCTTGTTCTACGTTCATAGGACCAGTAACAGAGCACTTCATTTGGGTTCAGCTGTCTGGTTCTACGTTCATAGGACCAGTAACAGAGCACTTCATTTGGGTTCAGAGGTGAATGCTTGGGCTGCATTCCAATCACTTTTAAACAGCCCTTCCTACACTTACTTCAAGGTTGCCCTCTAACCTGAGTCCATACATATGGTTTGTTATCAATGTAGACTAATCAAATGGTATGGAGTGTGTCCCTCATGTGTCTGCTTCCAACTAAACGTCTTTTTGGGTTTTTCTATACAACTCGTATTGAGCGGGAAATATCCTGATCTTGAATTGACATAAAGAAATTAAAAGGACCACGTGGAATGTCAAAAGCCTATGTTGCTCTTGAGGCTATGCAGTGACGCAGTGACTGTTGCTCGTGAGGCTACGCAGTGACTGTTGCTCGTGAGGCTACGCAGTGACTGTTGCTCGTGAGGCTACGCAGTGACTGTTGCTCATGAGGCTACGCAGTGACTGTTGCTCATGAGGCTACGCAGTGACACAGTGACTGTTGCTCGTGAGGCTACGCAGTGACTGTTGCTCGTGAGGCTACGCAGTGACTGTTGCTCATGAGGCTACTCAGTGACGCAGTGACTGTTGCTCGTGAGGCTACGCAGTGACTGGGTTGGTGTGTAGAAAAATGAAGCCAAAACCGTCAGTAGAGTAACCCAACTAACCCAATGAACTATGAATGTCAACTATCCTAGTGTTGTATTCATCTTGGCTGCAGCTTTGCTCTCATTCGCTCTCAACTTCTCATTTGTATGCTTCCCAGTGAGCTCTATGCATCACACAGCCCCCTCACCACCACCACCAATGTTATTCCTAGGATCACCAGGATTTAGCAAGCTTAGTGTATACAAACAGACTTCAAAAATACTTTCCAAAACATTGCTTTTCCTTTTGTGGCCACACACAAGAATAAACATTTCTACGATAAAAATGTGTCATTGAAAGAAGTTCTAAAAACGGGATAGACAGTGTCCAAAGTAAGTACAAAGTAAACTAAATGCACATTCTGTAATACAAATTGTACTTTTTCTCCTGTGAACTGCAAATGATGCTATGGTAAAATCCTTAATTTGTTTGGCTGGGTTCTGGCCCCCTCTACAGAACTCCCATTCCACCTGGGGTTCAGATGTGAACCGATAACAAGCTCAAAGCTCTCACAACTAACGGGATGCACCGATATATCAAAATGTGTAATATGGCTTTATCCAACGGATAATATTACCTAGGTTTTTTAGTACTTTGTATGCATTTGATTTCATGAACAACAAAAGTGTCCATGTTCAGGGCTTAAGAATACCTTTTTAGTGGCCAATGCAGGTCTGAATGTCCCTCTCTTAAGCAAGTGGTTGGGAAAAGACAAAATAACTGAACTTATTCTCTACAAAGCCAAAAGATCCAATCTATACAAGTTCCTCAGTACGAGGATCAATCAATTGATAATGCCAATCACTGCAAATCGTATTAGCTCAACAGGGCTTTTCTTGAAAAGGCCCATTTAAAAAAAAGAACATGACCAGGATTTCCCCATTGAAAGCCTCTACAAAATGTAATGGGCTTAACAAAGTGACCTATATGAGGTCCCTTCCCGTGTAAACATGCTCTGGTTCACTCCTTCATAACGTCGCCGCCATCTTGAGTAAGCTAATTTCTAAACTGACACCGACAATGTTGGAGCTGAGCAACCTACCAATCAGGTTTCTAAACATACAACTTATAAAGGGTTAATGACCATTAAATGACAGCTTGTATGTAGGAAGCCAAAGTAGCTATTGAGACTATTAATAAGTAGTTTGAGTAGCCATTAATAGCTTCTTGGGCTAGCTAATAACGGGAAAACACTGTTATTTTGGTCTTAAGTGACGAGTATGATAGAGTAGAACAGCTTAAGAAGGTGCTATGTATAACAATCAGTAATTCCTTCTCATAATGGCCTCTTTGGCAGGTACCATCATGAACTAGTTAGAATCAGAAATAAACGTACACATTATAAAGTTATGAAAGAAGACATTTTCACCATTATCAGTGCTTCGACTTCCCCTCCTTCCTTTATCCTGGCAAAACCGGCCCGCTTCAAAACCATATAAATCAGCCCATGGGCTGTTCTGTGAGTCGTGGACATCTTATTTTCTTTGGTAATATAACCTATTCATATATTGCCAATTGAAGGCCATTTATGCATGCAAACATCCTACAGGTAGTCCCTTAAAGACACGTTGGGTTCAACATGAACTCATAGAAGGGCTTACACCAGCCAGTGCTACCAGATATATATCAGATATATTTCTGCTCTCAACCAATCTTAAGGGACATAGATACCGGGAAAATGCAGTTTGACCACGGGAATGCGCGGGAACACGCAGGAACACGCGGGAACACGCAGGAACACGCGGGAACACGCGGCAACACACACACACACACAAATGCGCATACACAAAGTGTACGACGCGTGGGCTAAATGGAACGTGTGCTAAAAGAATGTGCTTGACCCATGGGACATTCGTAAAGCCATATGAATTTCATTCTATAGGACCCACAAACAAACACAGACACACACACACACAGGATAAAACCCAAACGGGCAGATACAATCTAGCAGCCATAATTTCAGGACATCCAGCTTTTCCCTTTCCTCTATAATGTTTCACTTCCTCTCGGCTAAAAGGAAACCGCTGGCTAGCTAGTGGCTGGCTGGGTGACAACTTGCATAAAGAAGGACGAGTGAAACAACTGTGAAGTCTGCACCAGCTGGGCTATTCAACAAGGACTTACAGAACCACGCGCCAGGAGGGGAAGGGGGAAGAGGTGGAGGGCAGCAGAGGTTGTGGTCAAAAAAATAAAAGGCTAACAGAATTGTGACAGTGTACTATTACTTCCCAATAATGTAAACCTACATTAAACATTAAACATACAACGCATGTTGAAATATATTGATTAGACATACAGAATATCAAAATTATTGTTACAGGGTGTAATATGTCTCCTCCGCAAACCTCACACTCTTTCAAGAGCCGTAGAGCAGAAGGAAAAGTAGGGACAGAATAGGAAACGAGCACAGCAGGGAACGGCTCTGGAAACACAGGCCCGGGCTCTGGCAACACAGGCCCAGGCTCTGGCTCTGGAAACACAGGCCCAGGCTCTGGCTCTGGAAACACAGGCCCAGGCTCTGGCTCTGGAAACACAGGCCCAGGCTCTGGCTCTGGAAACACAGGCTCTGGCTCTGGAAACACAGGCTCTGGATCTGGAAACACAGGCTCTGGCTCTGGAAACACAGGCTCTGGATCTGGAAACACAGGCTCTGGCTCTGGAAACACAGGCTCTGGCTCTAGAAACACAGGCCCAGGCTCTGGAAACACAGGCTCTGGCTGTGGAAACACAGGCCCAGGCTCTGACTCTGGAAACACAGGCTCTGGCTCTGGAAACACAGGCCCAGGCTCTGGCAACAAAGGCCCAGGCTCTGGCTCTGGAAACACAGGCCCAGGCTCTGGCTCTGGAAACACAGGCTTTGGCTCTGGAAACACAGGCCCAGGCTCTGGCTCTGAAAACACAGGCCCAGGCTCTGGCTCTGGAAACACAGGCCCAGGCTCTGGAAACACAGGCCCAGGCTCTGGCTCTGGAAACACAGGCCCAGGCTCTGGCTCTGGAAACACAGGCCCAGGGTCTGGCTCTGGAAACACAGGCCCAGGCTCTGGCTGTGGAAACACAGGCCCAGGCTCTGGATCTGGAAACACAGGCCCAGGCTCTGGATCTGGAAACACAGGCCCAGGCTCTGGCTCTGGAAACACAGGCCCAGGCTCTGGCTCTGGAAACACAGGCCCAGGCTCTGGCTCTGGAAACACAGGCCCAGGCTCTGGCTCTGGAAACACAGGCCCAGGCTCTGGCTCTGGAAACACAGGCCCAGGCTCTGGCTCTGGAAACACAGGCCCAGGCTCTGGCTCTGGAAACACAGGCTCTGGCTCTGGAAACACAGGCCCAGGCTCTGGCTCTGGAAACACAGGCCCAGGCTCTGGCTCTGGAAACACAGGCTCTGGCTCTGGAAACACAGGCCCAGGCTCTGGCTCTGGAAACACAGGCCCAGGCTCTGGAAACACAGGCCCAGGCTCTGGATCTGGAAACACAGGCCCAGGCTCTGGCTCTGGAAACACAGGCCCAGGCTCTGGCTCTGGAAACACAGGCCCAGGCTCTGGCTCTGGAAACACAGGCCCAGGCTCTGGAAACACAGGCCCAGGCTCTGGATCTGGAAACACAGGCCCAGGCTCTGGATCTGGAAACAGAGGCCCAGGCTCTGGATCTGGAAACACAGGCCCAGGCTCTGGCTCTGGAAACACAGGCCCAGGCTCTGGCTCTGGAAACACAGGCCCAGGCTCTGGCTCTGGAAACACAGGCCCAGGCTCTGGCTCTGGAAACACAGGCTCTGGCTCTGGAAACACAGGCCCAGGCTCTGGATCTGGAAACACAGGCCCAGGATCTGGCTGTGTGCACCTGTCAAGGGACCACTGAATGTGTTGACGCGTTGCGCAGTGTTTCATGCAAGAGAAATATTTTTGGCAAACCAACCAATGGACAGTCCATCATTGAAACAGTCTTTTACTGTTTTGCGATGTAAGAAGTTGTTTCTGACAGCTGCAGGCATAGTTACCAGCATGCCAACCATAATAAAAGCCCATGTATGGGGTTAGCCAATAATTCCACGATGTTGGTCTCACATTCAGTAAGTCTCCACTAAGCATGGCATTTTGCCAAAAGCTTTGACAAAAATGCAATCTACAAAATAGCGATACCTTTCCAGATATTATTAAGTTACAATTGAAATATTTTTCTTATTTAAAAGAGTGCTGTGGGTAACATTTGAGATTTGTAAAGCGAGAGAGATCGGAATAGAGTGGAAGAGACCAAAAGAATAAACAACCCCAAAATACGAAACCTCCCTGTCTGCTCCCTCCATCCCCTCCCCACTAGGGAGATGATAATGCTGTGTGTGTGTGTGTGTGTGTGTGTGTGTGTGTGTGTGTGTGTGTGTGTGTGTGTGTGTGTGTGTGTGTGTGTGTGTGTGTGTGTGTGTGTGTGTGTGTGTGTGTGTGTGTGTGTGTGTGTGTGTGTGTGTGTGTGTGTGATTGACAGGCAAGATGGATTCCCAAAATCAATCAAGGAAGAGATCCCCTGATTGTCATTGAAACTGGAGCGGTCTAAACTCTAAATTGTCTCATACAGAGCCAGGCACAAAGTCAACCAGAACAGATATATTTACAGAGCGTTGCGCTCACGGATAGCTTACTGTGCCATTTATAAGATTTTACTCTAATTATAGTTTTTAAATCGTACCTACAGCACATTTAAATACCCATATTTCATGTTTTAAGTTGTTTAAGACCTAGCTGTTTTGTAGCAGAAGCCCTTCTAACCTGGGCTCCAGAAGACTGTGATATTGGTTGCATATGGTTATAGGTCATAGGGGTTAGGTCATAGGTTATAGGTCATAGGTTACACCAATGTCACACATCACACCTCTGGGGTGAAACCTAATGTACTAGGTCTACTGCAACAATTGGAATTTAATTTCAATGTTTAAACATTTTGTAAAACCCGTTTTCAACCGTTTGAATTTCATTTTCAAACATTTTCAACCTCGTTAAACTTAAAGTGCAACCTTTCTAACTGTGATTCAAACGCATAACTTTCTAATTGGGATGTTAATGTACCGCTTTCATTTTTTTAATGACCATGACTTGAGAATATGAACTAAAAGGTGCCATCCGTGCATAACCAATGCATTCTTATATGCAACAGCAGAGGAGGCTAAAGTGACATTGTTAAATCGTCATTATTGACTCCGCTTAAGAGACCTAAAAGGATTACTGTGATCAAGGAGATGAAAAAGGTGCACTATCCAAACCCTAAGGGCCACTACAGAATGGAAACACACAAGACCATTGTGAATGGAGACGAAATGGAAAGGTAATCACTGAATGAGACTCTCCTGTAGCAACATGATAACCATCTGCACAATCTGGTTTAACTGCATCATTAACAATAAAACAACAATGGGGACAAAGTTAAAAGTCATGCTGAGTTTGCCCTGATCCATGCCGGTCTATTACGTCAGTGGGTCTAGAGCAGTTAGGTATAGTACTATAGGGACTTTCCCAATGAGTTAAAGTGGGCCTTACCCAGAATACGTATACATATACAATGCCTCAATAACAATTGCATTGTTGGTTCATTCTGTCAGAAATATGCACTACTGTATTATATGTTATTATATGTGTTTGACTTTGACTGTCAACTAAACTATGTTTTCAAAAGATTTGATGGTTTGGCTTCAAAGCACCCATTACACGCATCAAATGTGGTTGATAATGTTAACGATGATGATTGTATTTGTAGTTGTATTTCGTGAATACAAATATATACTGATATATGTGTGGCATATATGGAAATATTGTTCAGGGATTCAGTGGAACTTGTTCTACATTGTCTTACGTCTACAATTCCTTGTACAATTAGCTTTTAGACCATAACGCTTTGACTGAAACAAGTGTATTTCATTACATTTTAACAGAATTTAAGTGCTTTTCCAAGAAATAACTGATGAATGTGAATTTAATCTTTGGCTCAGCCCGCTATGAAAGCTAACCAAGAGTAATGAGATATGCCTGAAGTGAAAAGCTGATATTTATAAGCTACAGACAACTTTGCAACTATTGTCTTCTGTTTGAGTTATTAACAACCTTCTGTTGCCAAAGCCATTTGACAAAGAAACTCAATACTAAAAAATGAATAAATTATAAAGCATTGAAATTAACCTCTTAACCAACTATTACCTGATAACCAATCAAATCATATGGTTCTGTCAAAATGTGCAGTTTTACATTAATTAATTATTATTAGAGAGTAGACCTTAGTTAGTTTTTACCACAGGACCAGAAAATGTTGTACTACATAAAAGCAGTAATCCTCTATTAAAGTTTAATTGAGCAGACTACTACATCCTTGCACCGCAGGAAAAACACGAGCCAGTTACTGATCCGACTACAGGCAATACAGGCAATTGTGTTGTGTTGGGAAATGAAAGGGACACTGGGCAGCTGAGAACAAACCGTTATCTCCAAAGCCGTTGTTTAGTGATTCTGCTGCAGCTTGAGTGGCGAGCCACCTGTTACAGCTGCACCCTAAAGCTATGGCCTGTTCAGTGCTGCTTCCTTATTCTGCTAACCCTAACCCTATAGATGGCGGCACTACCCTGCGCAACGGAAGACTTTCAACGGCACAGCATGCTGCAAAGATATTGGTTATCATTAGTTGTGATCAATTACGTCGATGCAGAACAACGATCTAGTGCATGTGAACGAGAAAGACAAACACAAGAGACCTCACAACACCGTTATTTAGGATAACGAGGTAAATAGCCTGATGGTATGTGTTACATTAAAGGAGCAGCGTGTATGATTTTTTGTTTAAAACGTTCAAAAATGAACTAGAAATAGACCGAATGTGTAGAAATAACCGTTTTGACGTTATGTCAAAGACGTCTATGTAATGTTGTGCAGAGATATTTCCTTAAGTTAGCAGCTAGCCTAGCTAGCCCCGGCCCCTAGCGTCTCGTTATGCCACCTTGTACCTCTAAAGCGTCCAGTCTGCCCAGTCCAACATCAGAGGAAACGACCCATTTTGACCAGAGGACGTATTCTAACCTCTTGTCAACGACGCCAAAGGAAGTAAATGCTACAAATAGAAGCAAAACAAGAGTTAGCATCGGCGTTGCTTTCCACTGCTGGAGATAGCTCTTGGCGAGGAACGCAATTAAGTCTGATGCTGAACTTGAAACCTTTCTTCTGGACTTGTAAGTCAACAGCAGTTAATGCTAACGTTGGCTATGTAGCGATAGCATGTGTATAGCTGCATGTCTGCCTAGCTGCTTGTACAACAGTTGATGTTGATTACAGTTTCTAAGTTAGCCATCAGTTGATGTGCGCTTCAGATTGATCAGGATACAGGGATGGACCCCACACCGTTCTGGTCATATGTTGACCCCCCATTTGTTTCGAGCGTGAAGGACTTAATTGTACACTTACACCTTCAAATATATATATATATATATATAACAGAATATTTTGAGATAATAATGAACCAGTGATTTTTGAAAGTTGTAAAGGTTTACATAGCCCATATGCTGACTTTGCCTGATGCTACATAGGCTAGTATGGGTTTATTAGCAGCAGATGACATACTCGTAACGCAACACAGTGGAACTGAACAGAATTACACAGAGGTTAGCTGGTCAGAGCTCAAACATAACATCTAGTGTAGGCATGGTATTTTTTTTTCCCCAGGGTTGAGACAGTTCCAAATGGATCACTTTGGTTCTCTAAAGACAGTCAAATCAAATGATCCTGGAGTCAGTTCAGGTGTTCGTGTTAACGCCATACTATGAACGGTGGAACCGTTCGCGCTCGACGCCACACGGCATGTCTCCACAATCCCACGAAGCGTTGACGCAATCTAATTCCATTACCAGGAGCAAGACTGGTTATGTATTTAGACTGCAGCCTGGAAAAGGATACGGGGCATGTTTGGGTGGCCTGCCAGTAGGATACAAAGGTAGTGCAACAAGTTTCAACAAAGTCATCCGAGGTGCCTCTTGGAACTTGTAAGTAGCAACGTATCAAACGACAAACGCGTAGTTCGCTAGCGTGCGTGGTGTCAAGCCAGAAGTTAGCGCACATGTGTACCGTGCAGCCAGAGCTGCCCCGGGATGGACTATGCTCCGGCCGTGTGTCCTCAAGTGCCGTCTACCCCGGGCCAAAATAGACCAGGCAAATCGTTCGATCCACCGACAAAAGGGTTAGCTGTGTATCTCAAGAGTAAATGCATTTTCTGACAGCCTCAGTGACCTACCACTCGTAAACCTTACAGCACATATCGTAATTCATGGGTTATTATTCGCCTGAGTTTATATAACGAAAGGAACGAACATAGTTGAACTGGGAATACAATCATCGAAAGTTGGGTAAACTGTCACATCATCGATGTGTAAGCAACCGAAAAAATGCACCAAAGCTCACCAGGCGTCCATTATTCTTGGACTATTTGGATACAGTATGCTACGAGCAATACCATAACTTGGGCCCCATAAACCAACTCGCTAAAGTAATCGCTAATACAAAAATAGAAGGCAACGCGATGATATGCGATCCGAAGTCAAACGCAGCGTTTGCAGACGGTTGTCATTCTATTTAGGGACCGGAACCGTAGACGGGTGTGAAGAAAACAAGAGGAACATACCGCATATGCAATACGAAGCTGGTGGCCAGATATGATTTGCAGTCACGCCGCCCGTGAATTCCTCTTCAATTGTTTTCGCCCGTGTGTCGTCTTCGCCCTGCGACCTGGACAGGACAAAGCCCGGCGAGCGGATGAAACGCCGCCAGCCCCGGAATGACCTGTGGCGTGGAGGAGAGGGTGGTGTTTAAACGCTCCGAGAGGACCTTCTCTGAATGTGGAAACTTCAACATGGAGCCGAAAAACACTGAAGTGACAAACGCAGCTCTCCGAGTGATCGCTATGGGGAATCAGAGAGTCCAAATAAGCCTCGCCCTTCAACTGTGGAGGAGTTGTTGTTGTCTTTTTTTAGCTCTTGCGTGACATTTTCTCGAGCTTGTTCACAGGCATGCATGCTTTGAAGCCATTTGTTTTCTTTTTAATGTTTAGCATTGGCTTGGTTTGTTTCAATGAAAGAAAGAAGAGAAAAATAAATAAACATGAATAAATAAAAAAACGTCAATAACCATCTCCACCCGATGGCAGTGTGTAACCATACGTTATCGGTCATGGCCAGGGGTTATTTCTACACCGCATGTCGAATAACTACATGCTAAATACAACAAGTAGAAACATTGAACCATAACATGCAACACATTTAATTATATTGGTAAATGGATTTAATTTATATTGGGCTTATCTAACCTGTTGTCACCCAAAGCACCCTGAGGGCCTCATCCGCCCACTAAAGGCAGACTCAACCATGCAAGGGAAACGCAAGCTCGTTTGGAGCAGTTAGGCGTCTTGTTCCGGGACATATCGACACTTAGGCGGGGCTAGGAGGTGAACCAGCCACCTTCTGGTTGTCAGAGATTAGCTCTACCTCCTCCGCGACTGTCGGCTGGAATGTCCTGTGCATCTTGTAAATATTTCCTGGGAACATGTATAGTATTTCAAGGCTTCTTTTTCTCAATTGAGCAATCAGTAGCACCTTCAACACAATCCATGAGTCATTCTTCTAAGCAGCCTAACCCTAAATTGACAGCTTCACAGACCCTAATCAGTAGCCCTCTGAGTCAAATGTATTCCGAATCCATTTTAGGATTTGATCTGATTATGGGTTAATCTCATATAGTTTGTGCAGGCCCATCTCATTAAGTTTTGATTAAGAGCACCCTTAGTGTAATGCATACTTAGTGTACTTATATCGATACCATTGCTGTGACTGCTCCGTCATGCATACGCTCTGAAATAGTCATGCATCAGTCTCATTGCAGCAAACATTTTAGTGCAACCACAACCACAACTTCCAGAAAAAGTGAAAGCAGGTGCAAAATACCTATAGATTAGATTAGGTGCACATCAAGCTGGATACCATATTTCTTCCACTTTTGAATGTTTTATATACTAAAATACATTGCCATTATTTTATACTTTTTATTGTGTGTTAATAGTAGTATAGCCTAATTCATTGTGCATGTGGCTTTGCATGTTTTTAGTTAATACAGAATACATAACTGTCATTCATATTTCTTCATTCATCTTGAATGCAATATAATCATGTAGGCCCATTTCTAGCATAAATCAAAGACACATCTACAAAACCGATTGGGGGGAGGTGGCTGAAAAGAGCCTAAGGGTAATGGTGTATGAAAAACAGGATGTAAACACACAACCAGCTGTTTCAACAGAGGGGTGGGGGGGACCGCAAGGAAACGTCCCATGACCTCATGTTATGGTTGATGATGAAAACAAATGGCCAGTTGTATGTCTTAGAAGCATATGTATGTCAAAGCCTTAGAACCTTTAAATAAGACAGCTACTTAGTTCAAGCTCATCTTTTTTAGACACTAGTAATCACCATCCAGGGGGAGGAGGTAGTGATGGTGGACTCCTGGGAGTGCACATGAACTGGACGGAACACACTGAGACTCTCTCAGAAAGGACAGAGCAGGGAGTTCTCTCTCAGGAGCTCAGGTCATTGGATGTGTGCAATAGCCAGTCCAGTCTCCAGCAGACTGGACTGGGCTGTGGCACTGGAAACCCAGGCTGGGGAGGCGGCATCAAGGCTAAGGAGCTGCACATGCTCAACAAGCTGGTGAGGAAGGCCAGCTCTGTTGTTGGGCTAGAGCTGGACAGTCTGGAGGCAGTGGTGAAGAGGAGGATGAAGGACAAAATGAAGAGCATCCTGGACACTCCCTCCCGTTCGCTCTACGATGAGCTGCTGCAGATGGGGTACCTTCAGCCCCCATTTGTGGAGGTCATTTAAGTTGCCATGCAGAAAGAAAGAAAAAGAAAGGGAGGTGTGTTCTGTCTCTTCGGTGACCGGCTGAACCTCACCTCTGTTCAATCCCCTCCACCTATGAATAAAGGATCCGTGAGCGGTAGAGTGCGCTTTCCCTGCGGCAACCGGGGTATTTTGTTCTGTGAGCTGTCAACCACTGTTAGAATCAACACAGAGCCTTGGAGCAGGGCTCTCTCACTCACACACACTCACACACTCTTACTCACACACACGCTCACTCACTCACACATGCTCCCTCTCACACACGCTCACTCTCACACACACGCTCACTCACACACATGCTCACTCACTCATACACACATGCTCACTCTCACTCACACACACTCTCACTCACACACAGGCTCACTCTCTCACACATGCTCACTCTCATTCACACATGCTCATTCTCACACACATGCTCACTCTCACACACTCACTCTCACGCTCACTCCCACTGTCACTCACTCACACACACGCTCACTCTCACACGCTCACTCTAACTCACACACACGCTCACTCACACACACGCTCACTCTCACTCACACACATGCTCACGCACACACACACATTCATGTTATCACCAGTTGTTTGCAGGCTCGATATAGCGGGTAAGTTGAGGTTCAGACCACAGCACTCAGAGAGCTCATGGCCTGCAACTAGAAAGTGGCTACAGAGCGGAGGGTTAATGAATGTATTCACATTTATTAACAATGAATGCAGTTCCTATTAGCATTAGCATATTAGCGTTGTAGGTTCTCCATGGGTAATGGATTGATAAAGAAACCAAATGAATAAAGATCAGGGACACACTGAAGAACAACATCACCTTATCGGGATCGGAACATCAGATTTAATTTGTAACGTATAATTGAGATTTGTAACATGAGATACATTTTGATTTATGCTGCAGTCTAGTTTTATAAACAGCATCCTCAAAAAACAACAGAAAACAGTCCTGGTTTTTGCAGATTCTGTGTAAGGTTCACAGTGTGTGCACTGAATTGTATCAAAAGGAAAGGACATCTTATTCTATATTCTAGGGAAGCTATGGCTGCAATCTGTCAGTGCCATAAAGTTAAAAAAGAAATCATCAAAATTTAGATTTGGTTGTACGGTATATCTATTGTCTTTGTATATTAATAAAGCCTTGAATTGATTATCAAGATTGTAACAATACATTCTCTTTCAATCAACTAATTAGTAATTTACTAATGTTTCAGCAGTAGTATCACCATAGCAACCTGCGAACCCATACCATAGTGCAGTAACTATGATTATTAATGGAAAATGGAAAATAAACTGCTGACATCTTCTGTTTGCAAACCATAGTTAAAGAAAATGCAATTGCAATGCAGTTATAGCAGGGGTTGCATTTATTAAAGAAGCCCATGAGTCATTATGCTGAGCATGCACTTTAATGTGTGTGTCACAAGGTCCTAGCCCGGCATCCAATAACTAGGCCATGAGGTTTGTTTGTCCTCCATGCGAAGTGCCCAGA
This sequence comes from Lota lota, assembly GCA_026745465.1. Taxonomy (NCBI): domain Eukaryota; kingdom Metazoa; phylum Chordata; class Actinopteri; order Gadiformes; family Lotidae; genus Lota; species Lota lota. Next base: position 600,929 of record JACYXH010000189.1, read on the forward strand.
TGCCCAGATTCAGCCATGGGCAGCATCAGCCGATCACGTTACTTAAGAGGACCAATGTGTGCTGATTTGAATAGGAGGGAGATTCATTCACCCCCCCCCCCCCCCCCCCCCCCCCTCCCCGATCCATTTGGGCCTTCACCCCGTGTAGCCTATAACATACAGAGGCTGATCAATTACATCATGTACATGCATAGCACTACACCTACACCTAATATATATATATATATATATATATATATATATATATATATATATATATATATATATATATATATATATATATGCTGTGTCACCTATTCATTCTTTGAATCAACTGTAAAGACAACTATTTTTTTTAAATTGACATCTTACTTTGAGCACAGGAAGACAATCCTGCAAAATCCAACGTAGTTCAAGTCAGCTGTCAATGTCCATTACAATTGTATAACACTAGACCATTATTTATTTTTCCACCTTTTCCAAAAATCGCATTTGGGGGAATTATGTGAAATTAGATGTTGGACTGTAGTTCCAAAACATTGATGGGATGAAAACGTTTTAGATGAAGACATGCAGAATGTGTATGCTTCATAAGGTATATTTGTTTAATCCATCATCTATTTTGTAAACCAAATATATTGCAGTGGTCATTGACGGGCTTCAATTTGTTTAAAACGATTGTAATTAATAAAAAGCCATATGCTGCCACCTAGCGATTATTTAGCCGGCAGTTGGTTAGATTTGGTTGTGTCATTTACGTTGACATAAATATGTTATAAAGAATAACACTAAAAATATATATACATTTAATAAAATTAAATTAACTGAAGTATCACATGGCTGTATGGCTATATGTTGCGCTAGATTTGAGAATAAACGTTTATTTGAACTGTACCGTGTGTGTGTGTGTGTGTGTGTGTGTGTGTGTGTGTGTGTGTGTGTGTGTGTGTGTGTGTGTGTGTGTGTGTGTGTGTGTGTGTGTGTGCGTGCGTGTCCAGGCGTGTGCGTGCGTGCGTGTCCATGCGTGTGCGTGTGTGTGTGTGTGTGTGTGTGTGTGTGTGTGTGTGTGTGTGTGCAGTCTAACGTTCACACACTAGGGGGAGCGCTTGTTTTTCACATGCATTTGCCACGATATCATGTCACATAATCCATGATTAATCCGTATGCCAGTGACAGCCATCTCCTGGTAACTGCACTGTAGTGTTCAAAATGCCCAGGAAGCTCTATAGGAACGGTTCTTCTCGGGTAACCACATCTAAAAATGTGTCAAAACCTCACCATTTAAAGCAAGTTTTATAAAACGTAACAATTGACACCTCTGCCTGGTAACTGTGTTAATGGCAAATGACTTGGGTCAAATAAGGCTACCCTTAAATGATATAATTGAACCCCATATTGTTTGCCTTAAACGTCATGTGTCAAAGAATAATTACAATGCACCAAGTACACACAGAAGACTATGAAGCTAATAGAATTACAACTAGAAAACTATCCAAACTTACCGTAACTGAGCCACACGGACAAGTGTAACCTCGTTCCGCTATTCTTTCTAAACACCTAGGTGCTTTATTACACTTCCTTCAGAAAGGCTAAAGTACGTGGGCTTTCGCTTTACCGCCTTTGCTAGTGTTGTGGGATACAGCCTGTGTTGTTGTGACCAGCAGTCAGTCAGTGACCTCACGTTTGACCCCGTCAGCACTTCCCTGCGTCGCGCGGCAAACTCAACTGGATGGTCTCAGCAGATACACATGTAGACTGCGACGCGTCTACGTCGCCGCCATGTTGGAGAGGCGAAGACCTAAGGGTTTCCTATCTTGTAAAACCCGCGGTTTTTTTTCTGGATAAAAAGCACTATTACCTTTACATTTCTCAACCGATGTCGATATTAAATTACATAATATTATATAAATATTTTACATCAAACACATTTTTTATCATTTTATTCATTGTTTACCCCACGCATATCATTAACTCTTGAATAATAACGGCAAAATGATATCGGTTGAGACATGTTATCGTTATAGAGCTTTTTATCCAGAGTATCCGCAGCTCCACCGTTCACTCGCATTTGTTTACAGTCTTTGCCTCTCCAATATGGCGGCGACGTTGACGTACTACCGTACGGCCACTGCTTGCGAGATAAATTATGCGCCAGATAGATAGGCCTACATATTTATAGGCCTGGTGCGTTTTTCACAAATAAAATATTTGCAATGTTTGTTTATAACGTTTTGTCCGTCTTAGTTTTACAGCTTACTACAAACCACAAAATCAGTTTTAGGTCTACAGTTTTAAGATTAGTTTTGACGCAAACCTAATGCTAGACCCTTGCTTGGTTCTTGTTCTTAATGTGCAATCTATTTATGGCTCGTTTCTGCCCTTGTTGCTTGTTGCTTTGCTTTGAGGGCTGCTTCCCATATTGGCCAAGTCCTCCTTGCTGAAGTCATGGCACTATAAGGACCAATCACACAGTTATATATCACTTCCAGTTAAAATAAAATTGTCCCTTCTTTCATGGTGTTTTCTGCTCATTCCAGATAAGTAACTGTACTCCAGCTGCTTTTGCTGCTTAACCATAAATAGTGTGTAAATAATGTTTGTATTTCAGTTCCACTTACAGATCTACATCAATATTTTAGGAAACGTATTTTAAAAGACAAAATGTCAGTGATACCACATGCAGCTTCCAGTAGCATTATTAGTATTATTAGCAGTAGGCCTACTTGCATTTTATATGTTAAGATCATATGGCGGTTAATCTTAACGCACAAAGTCAGTAATTACTTATATTATCAGTTGGGGATTGTCTTTATTCCACTATCAATCAGTAACAGTTTCTGGTAACAACACAAAACAAAGCACTTCTTCCATGGTGTGTCTGGGGCAAAGAAGTTAATCACAGCCAAAAACTGGGATACAGCCCAAAATATAAAAATGCAAAGTCCATCAGGCACATACAATAGCTTCGCTAACGTGAGCAGACCTGCCCTATTTTACAGCAAGCGACTCTGAACACTGACACATGCAGAGGACACACACACGCATTCACACACCAGTTGCAATAAGCATCATGGTTGAGAGAGGGGTGAATTAAGTGGAAAATGATGCACACAGGTGTGAGGACTGCGAGGTCTAGAGAAAACGTATCTGGGCAGCATTGCTGTGTCTGCAGGAACTGAGCTGGGTGTATTATAAAGCATGCTCGGTGCGCTGGGCTGTCAGTGGCCATCAAACTGAAAAATGGAAGACACCGGTCCTAGCGCGCTGACTTTACATTTTTGTGGACGGGAAAAAAGAAAATGATGTGATCTTCTAAATATGTGCTGGGGTATGAAAAAATAAAAACAGGCACTCTTTCAACAACGGGGATGATAACTTCAATTGTCATGTTCACCAAATGAGTTTGAGTTTGTGCAGACAGCGAGATTGATCTGTCCTGCTGCACATCTTTTCCCCAGGCTAATAATACGTTCTGTAATTATGTTGGGGATTTTAATGGTGTGGAAAGAAATGCATCCCCACAGCACCTTGGTAACCATGGAGCAGCATGGGAGTCAACAGAGGGTCAAAGACACATTTTAACTACCACCATCCCCCCTGCATTCAATGCATTGTATCTACCAACTAATGATGGCAACAACAACAAATAGGAATACATCTGTTATGCACTGTTGATGCTTTAGCCTCGCTGAGCAGGTCAGCCAAGGGGCTCAGGATTTTAGATTAAACACGTCTGATTGGTCAAACTGAGACGATAACGGCGGCAAGCCGTCATTGGCGCCCCTTTGAGATGTGGCTTCTTCTACAAATTCAACTATAACCTTTGACCTTTGGTCTACTCTGGGTGCAAACATCACATACTGTATGTTGAAAATATAAATGTAACACTCTAAAATACACTTTCCCCTGTCTTCCATAAACAACTGGCACCAATGTCAAACATTTGATAAGAAAGTTTTGTCTTTCAGCAAATAAAAACTTTATAAAAGGTTGTATTGGCATTTCCATAGGTCTTTAAATGTGTATTTCAGTAGTGGAGTAGTCCGGTGATTCCTTGATTGCAAGTATTGAGTGAGGACCCTATTGAACCATCAATCAGTCCAGATCTAATCCAGAACCTTTACAGTTTGGGGTCATTACAGAATAATGATTGTCACATCAATCTTTTCCAGGATCATCCTCCTGTATAAAACGGATCTAAATCTAAATAACACAAATCCTATTTTTATTTATATTCATTAATAAATAATTTATATAAATTGATCAATTATTTAAAATAGCTTTTGGTATCAGATCTCTGTATTGGGACTGTTTTGTACTTTATTACCAAATCGCTTCAGCTATCTGGACACCGTTATCGGTACTTTGGTGCCCATCGTTCCACCTCTGCTTGGCTGATGAAGATGTCAGCACAGGAGACTAATGGAGTGGAAGGCCGCGGGAACAAAGATGCCCTCGTAATTGCGCAGCTCAGCGGAAAACGGGAGAGATAAGGAAATAGGGAGTCCACAACCTCAACTATCACTCTCCATCCCTTTTTTCACCACCTGTCTCTAGAAGAAAGAGCGCACACTCAGCCCTTAGTGGCGATAACAATATCTTTGGTCACTGGAATAGGACGCAGTGGCACAGCATGGGTTTCTGGGTAACCTAGATTAGTCAGGAAAGCAGTCAGGGACAACTGCTCCAACAAGTCTGCTTCCTGCACAGTAGGGCACGGATATAAAGGACCCGAGCTAATGAAACATAACCACCTGTCCATGCTCCAATCACCAGAGTAATGACATCTTCACTAACTGTAATTCCAGAGCAACCAGTCAGAACCCACATCCTGTGGGTCCATGACACATGGAAGCTTCCATCTGGGAACCATGCATGTGCAACAGGGTTTAATATCCCTTGGATTATAATAAGAAAATTATATTTTATTGTAATTGTTTAACCTTTAGCTTTACTGCTGCGTTACTGCTGTTCAGTGTTTTAGCTCCACCATCTTCTGTACTTCCTCCCATTAGCTTCCTGTCCCCCCGACCTCTTCCCTTTTCTTCTGATTGTCTTGATTGTGTTGTGGTGTGTGCATTTATTTACCCCAATTTGTGACAAAATCTTAAAGAAATCACATAGTTGACATTCTTTATGTTAGCTATTTTGTTATGTTACCCCCCCCCCCCCCCATGCTGCTGATTGGTGGGATGAGTTTCAGTTGCGCTCCCAGGAACTGGAGCTAGCCAGGGTACTGACATGTCCCACCAGGAGTCAGGCAGGGTGTGGGCTGCTGAAGGTCTGGTGTGAATGCACGTGCATGTGAGTCAGGCAGGGTGTGGGCTGCTGAAGGTCTGGTGTGGACCTCTGTGAATGCACGTGCATGTGAGTGCACGTGCATGTGAGTCAGGCAGGGTGTGGGCTGCTGAAGGTCTGGTGTGGACCTCTGTGAATGCACGTGCATGTGAGTCAGGCAGGGTGTGGGCTGCTGAAGGTCTGGTGTGGACCTCTGTGAATGCACGTGCATGTGAGTCAGGCAGGGTGTGGGCTGCTGAAGGTCTGGTGTGGACCTCTGTGAATGCACGTGCATGTGAGTCAGGCAGGGTGTGGGCTGCTGAAGGTCTGGTGTGGACCTCTGTGAATGCACGTGCATGTGAGTCAGGCAGGGTGTGGGCTGCTGAAGGTGTGGACCTCTGTGAATGCACGTGCATGTGCCTCAGTGCAGTCAAGCCATTCATCATTTGTCTCCGATGTCCTTGTCATTTTTAGTTTTTTGCCTTGGACTATGGATGTTAGGTCAATGGACACCCATGGGACACCGTTGAGTCACCGCTCACACACAAACACACAGATACAGGGGTCTCAGGTCTTCAGAACAGCACCCCCTGGGCCTCTGTGCAGCGCTGGACAAACCCCCAGAACAAAGCCATCTGTCATTCAGTATGGGACCCCAAGCAAGTGGCTCCTCGTCATATGTTTCTCATCCCCTACATCAGTGGCCAGACCTGTTCAGCGTTCAGCCAGAAATACTTCTTTATTTGTGTTTGCAGATGAGAGCCAGGCCCGGGAGATCTCCCTTGGTGGTGAGCAAAGATCAAAGCAGATGTGAGTGTTTCATCTTTACATCCCTGCTCATGCAGCTCTACATGGCCCCTGATGACGAGGGACCGGATTCCTGCATGACTTTACACTTACATTCGCTATCGGCCACAATGTTTTCAGCTAATTAACCTTTTAAAATTAAAAGTATTCGTAGTAGATTCTAATGTGTGTGTGTGCGTGCGTGTGTGTGCGCGCATGCATGTGTGTGCGTGCGTGCGTGTGTGTGTTTGTCCACTATGGGACGGATGGGACAATAAAACTTGACCTGTCTAACAGTTTACATGACAACTAGGGTAATGTGAAGCCTATGACCATATACAATAGATCCTTTAGCTAAATAACTATAACTATAACTAATCAAACAATGAAGTAACTTATTTTCTATGTAAGCTAAATAAACTCCATGAAGCCACATATGGGTGTATGGGTGTAATGTAGACTTAAATTAAATATATTTAAATACACAGGTTACATTGAATTCACCGTGTTTGCATCACATCTTCAGATCTCCGTTGCATCATGTGACGGCAGCTGACCGGCTCGGTGCGTCGACCACTAGCCTGATTAACGACCTTTACAACTATTGTCGGCAAATCATGTCTGGGGTCATTAAATGTACGCACTTATGATGCTAAGATAGACTACCCTGCCGCTACGCGCAACCCCACCATACGCCAGCCGTGCCCCCGTCCCCGCCCGCTCCGTCTCAGCAGCAGCAGCAGCGGCCGCGTGTCGACAGGTCTCCGGAGGACTTCACCCGCCACACATCGCCTGCTCTCCTCCTCTGGGCTCAAGTTGGCTGTACAGGGACTACTGATGAGTCGCGACTCTTCTCCTGAAATAACTTGTGTTGGACGTCAAACGTTACTGACTGAGAGATGTTAAGACTGGTTACTCGATGTGGGTAAGTTTCTATTCAAGTCAAATCTACCGATTTATTCCCAAGTCATTAGAAAATCTTTTATAATTTTAGTTCAGTTATTATATATATATTTTTATTAAACGTCAAGCGTTTGCATGCACAGTCAATAAATTACATGTCTCTCAAATTTGTCGTGAATGTAACACCATCGATCCTCGACTACAAAGTGTTGGAAAGAACGACCGACCTTCTACGTTGTCCCCCGGTGAACCTGGCGTCCATGTGAGCGCCAGAGAGCTTCACAAGAACCAGCACCGGTGCTTTGCAACACTTTGTCTCACCGTTACAATTAGTTGGATGGCGATGCAAATGAATGGGGGGCGATTTCGCGGGGATGCATGCTGAAGATGAAGTGGGGGCAGCGGTCCTTATAACGACAACATGTGAGGAAGACGATGATGATGATGATGATGATGATGATTTTGATCTAGCTGCACGTGGTGCATCGTGGCAGTAACATCATAAAACGTTGTGAGAGCGTGAACGAGTGTAGGGTGGCGTAAATGCAACTCACTCCAATCCGTTGTTATTTATTCAACTTTAGGGTACGAGAAGATGACCTCTTCTGAGTAAATCCCGCCACATTTCATCTCAAACGCTAAATATTGATGATGTGAGAAAACACAAGAGCTTGTTTGGCCAGTTTGGCAAAATAAATATGACTGTGGCACGTGCACCGCCATCGTGGTTAGTCTACCTGGCTTAGTGTTGGAGGACGATGGAGACAGTTTCAGTAAGAAGAAGCACGTCTCTTTTCAGTCTGTCTTTGTGCCTACATCTCTGTATCCTCCTCCTCCTCGAGTGATCCACTTCTTAACCCTCCTCGAGCCTGTTGGGGAACTTCGTCTGAGGCTGTAGGCCTAACGTTACCTGTGTGAAGAAGTAAGAAGCCTCACCCCCCCCCCCCCCTCCCTGCCTCTGTCTCTGTCTCCCTCTCTCTCTCCTCCCTCTATCTCTTTCCCTTTATCTCTCCCCCTCTCTCTCTCTCTGTCGCTCTCCTTTTTCCCTCTCTCTCTCTCTCACCTCTCTCTCTCTCTCTCTCTGTCGCTCTCCTTTTTCACTCTCTCTGTCTCTTTCTTTCTTTTTTCTCTCTCTCTCCCCTCTCTCTCTCCTCCCTCTCTCTCTTTTCCCCCTCTATCTTGCTCCCTCTCTCTCCCCCTCTCTCTCTCCCCCCTCTATCTCTCTCCCTCTCTCTCTCCCCCCTCTCTATCTCCCCCCTCTCTATCACCCCCTCTCTCACCCCCTCTCTCCCCCTATCTCTCTCACCCCCTCTCTCCCCCCCCTCTCTCTATGTCCCCTCTCTCTCACCCCTCTCCCCCCTCTCTATCTCCCCTCTCTCTCTCACCCCCTCTCTCCCCCCTCTCTATCTCCCCCCTCTCTCTCTCTTTCTCTCTCTATCTCCTGCAGGCACATTGGCCTTCCTTTTGAAAGCTCATTTCCCATGCTCGTCATGCTGCCGTTTAAACCCTTTGATGTTCCTCTTGCTGAACCCTGCCTTGAGAAAGAAGAAAGCAACCCACGCCGCACCCATAGCAACTTACATTGTCTCATTGTCATACAGCCTTCTGTCTTCTTTGCGTCTTTTTAGTGTGTGTGTGTGTGTGTGTGTGTGTGTGTGTGTGTGTTATGCACAAACACATTTCCTTGAGCAGAAAATGTATTCAAAGATCATAATAACTAAAGCATAGATGAAGTCATACTTTCAGCCCAAACGGCAGGTTGTGTCCCGTCTGCGGTGATCTCAGCGTAGGCCTGGGCCACACTGAGCCTCCTGGAAGTGATCTCAGCGTAGGCCTGGCCTATGAAATAAATAAAGCGGTGAATGTGGTGATTAAGAATTAGCGCGATTGCTATGCAATATTAATGACTGGAAGAAATGAAAGGATGGACCTCTGAGATGAGTAGCCTGGAGTACGCATTAATAACACTCTTAAATCCATGTGCATCTTTCTTCTTCTGCTTTTATGTTTACACTTAATTAATACTTACGTCTTTTTTCCTTCAGACCTTGTTTGATTTAAATCCCTTAAAAAAGAGTAAACAAACAAACGAGTAAACAATGAGTGGAGAGTGAACACCCTCTGCGCGGGCTGGTTCAAGTCCCGGTCTGTCCCATGTGTTTCCTGATAACAGTCAGTAGGTGGCAAAATACTATCAGGTTTGAAAGAAAGGAAATCAGCCACATTACAACTCACTGGTGGTGACTCCATTGTTGTCCAAATGTTTGATGAACTGAGGAGCCCCCCACTAATCCACAAGCTGTGAGACAACACGCTTTAGCACACAGAGACATTATACACAAGACCCATGCTGTGTCCGCTGGCTCTCTCCTTAACGTAAGCATTTCTGACCCCCCCTCCCCCCTCCCCACCGGACAGGCAGCTCATGGCCTGGACCCCCCCTAACCCTAATCCTGCTTTTGTTTTGTCTTTGTATAAACGAGTTGCTCTCTCAACAGTGATTTCCTGGTGTGCATTGGGTTGTCTTATGAATGAATGGGACGAGGCTTCAGCAGTCTGGAGAGCTGCAACGATTAGTCAATTAATGCATTAGTTGAATGACAGTAAATGAATTAAATCTAATTTGGTCGAATCAAGTACAAATAACAACAATGTGCTGCTTTATGTTGCAGTTCAATTCAAATATTTGCTTCATGGATCATACCTTTTTTTATACCTTAATGGACTAACTTTGGACTCTGATTCAAAGACTCAGGCCGCTGGCTTGTCTGGCGTCTGTCTGAAAGGCCGCTGGCTTGTCTGGCGTCTGTCCGAAAGGCCGCTGGTTTGTCTGGCGTCTGTCTGAAAGGCCGCTGGTTTGTCTGGCGTCCGTCTGAAAGGCCGCTGGTTTGTCTGGTCTACCTTTTCACAGAGGCGTCATCGCAGGACAAACACAGGTGGCGCTCATAACACTCATTATGGGTCTGCTCCTTTTATGTACCAGGGCACGGGAGTAGACCTATCTTCACTGGTTTACACTTCACTAGACCTGTCTTCACTTCCTGGTGTTTGTCCTACGTTGACACCTCCATGAAACGGTCTTTGGCACATTGACCACATGCAAGATACTCACCGGTGTACCGGAGCGTGGGCGCTGTGGGCACCACGCTCCTAGACTGTACTAGCATGGTCATGTCACCGTGTGTACGGTGTAAATGACCATGCTAGTACAGTATAGGAGCGTGGGCGCTGTGGGCACCACGCTCCTAGACTGTACTAGCATGATCATGTCACCATGTGTACGGTGTAAATGACCATGCTAGTACAGTATAGGAGCGTGGGCGCTGTGGGCACCACGCTCCTAGACTGTACTAGCATGGTCATGTCACCATGTGTACGGTGTAAATGACCATGCTAGTACAGTATAGGAGCGTGGGCACTGTGGACCGCTCTCCTAGACTGTACTAGCATGGTCATGTCACCGTGTGTACGGTGTAAATGACCATGCTAGTACAGTATAGGAGCGTGGGCACTGTGGACCGCTCTCCTAGACTGTACTAGCATGGTCATGTCACCGTGTGTACGGTGTAAATGATGTCAAGGCCATGCAGCCATACCACTGTGTTGGGGCAACTGTCATCTGTAATGTCCGTGAAATAATATAATCACAGATACATACACACACACACACACACCATCTCAATTTTGTTGTATAATATTCTTAAATTCATATTTATTTATTACATTTGGAAGTGATTAATCTTCCCATATTTGCTGTTCGTTGTGTTCACACAGGGTGAACGATGTTCATAAACGTTGAAACATTTGTGTGTATAAATATGCTTCATACCTTCATCGTATTGCGATAGCGTTTGGGTTGCACGGCGCGGTGATTAAATGGACACCGCTATTAGCTCGGTGAGCAGTCTGCGAGGGTATTACTATACTATGATAACATAATGAAACGAGTGCGAGGGACGGGGGTGAGAGAAGCCCCAGCGCTAAACGAGGGAGATGGACTGTGCATTGTGACGAGGAGAGACAGTGAATGGAAGGGGCTGAGAAAGGAGAAGACTAGATTATGGGGAAGCCTTTGATGTGGAGCCCGGCTATGGGAATCCTGGCGTGCCTTCAGGGGGAGAGCTCCTCGCGCGCCGCAGCATCAATAATGAATGAAAGATATCTTGTTCAGTGGAAGAGCAAACTAAACTGGCATACTGATTTGTTTTGCCGTGAACCGTATGCACAAGAAATAAGAAAGCGCACTGCATCATGAAGACGTGGGTGACTGTCGCATTTTGACAATCAGAGGGTCAAATCGTGTGTGTGTGTGTGTGTGTGTGTGCGCGCGTGCGTGTGTGTGTGTAGTACAGTGTGTGTGTGTGTGTGTGTGTGTGTGTGTGTTGAGTAGTATGTAGTAAACATTGTTGCACCCAGATTAGAGGTTATGTACTGTATGAATAAAATCAAATCACATATCTTAATGAAAACATTAAATCAATGTGATGCATTGATATTATTTAAATCCAATCAATATTTTTGGATTTCCACATCACCTTTCATATTTATACTAATAAAAACCATAAGGTATCTGTATTCTCTCTTCTAACAAAAGATCGATTTGACGAACAAAAATGTATTGATTTAAATATAATCCCATTCCTGAAGCACTCCCTCCCTCCCTCTTAAAAAAAACAAAAACCATCGCACTTGAAGACACACACACATGCACATACACACACACATGGAGAGAGACACATAGCACACATAGGCACACATATCCCACACCAGACCGCATGCATTACAGGGACAGCGTCGGGACATCCCTGTGCTAAACAAACGATGCAGTGCTTAGTGATTCCACAAGCATCTCACCTGTCGACGCCACATTGGGACATTCCAATGCCTTAACTGCGGTCTCTGCCCACGCTCTTGTCCTCTATCTATCCATGAAATGCTTGGGACACGTTCCGCCGTGTCTACAAGGGGAGAGATGGAGTGGACAGTAATGTGCCGTGATGGAGCTGTTCAGAGCGGAGTTCTTTCATGTTCCCAGCCCTCTTTTCATTATCACTGTTTTACCAGCGAGGGGCCACGTGGGATTTCTCTGCAGCAGAAGTTATTTGAAGGGCATGTTATCCTGCTTTAAATACCACTTTCATTTGCAATGCTAATGGATCCCATTCTCTCTCTGTATAATCCTCTGGGTTACTTCTAGCATTGCCGTCTCTCTGCAGTGGGGTCCAATGTGTTCCACCGCAGTGGGAGTGATATTCAGATTGCTGTGTTGGAGTAGAAGCACTGTAATTCTGTAAGAAACAGTACGTAGTGCAGCAGTGCGGTCATCATCTTCCAGTCAGCCTTCTACTCGAGGAAGGTTCAAAGACAGATTTAATGCTAATGCATTCCTATTGAATAGTTGAACAGCGTGTTGACGTGTTTTGCTGCCCAGACGGTTTCCTTCTGTTGTTGGTAGGCATATGATTATGAATCCCATTCATAATCTGATCGCATCGCTTGAACAAATGTCCTTGCTCAATAATAATGGCATGGTTTTCCTGCGTTGCGTTCACCCAGGCTCAGGCCGCTGTTAGACGCAGAATAATCCGGATGGGGGTGAGAGGTACACACTCGTAACGGAAAGGCTGGCGTTCTCCAATGCTTTTCACGGGGAAGGGCTCCTTCCATTCACCATGGTTCCTCTTATTCACTAGTACGTGCACGGACTGAAACCGTCAGCACATCCTTATTGAGTAATGGCAGAAGAACACACAGCTCTATTGAATATAGTGATAAGCCCACTTGGTTAGCATGTAATTGTTTTGCTCTTCAATTGTTCTGGATAATACATACAACTTTGCAATATACAGTAGTAATATCAAGTATACTACTATTCCTGTTACATTGTAGTTTGAGGAGCAATACTCGGACCAGCGTGATCTCCAACCTACATGACAGAATAGGTTGTTTGTCATTATCAGCCAAAACAACCCACATGACTGGTCGAAGAAACAGCAAAACATCACATCAATCAATTTTTGCAGCGTTAATGAATCAATAACATAAAAGGAAGACAAAAAATACTTTCAAATGACTACAATGTGGGTTGTAGACCTACAGGAAGTGATGCAAGCACACCATTCACGGGGGCACAGAATGACTTGGGAGTAAGACAGAGACGTCTGGTCTCTTTTATATGAATCAGGGCATTAAGGTTTACTAAAATAGTAGATAATATACTAAACTAGCCCTACAGGAAGTGATGTAATTAGGAGGTGACCAAGGGGTCAAGGACTCTTGGGAGTGAGCTAGAGACCTGGGGTCTCTTTTATATGAACGAGGGCCTCAAGGATATACGATATTCAATTTGAGGGCTCTAGCCCTACAGGAAGTGATTCACAAAGCCTCAGAAAATACTCCATCTCGTGACCGCTCACCCCGCGGCCCACTTCTGATATTTTGAGCTAAATCCCTCCCAGACCGACACCCCACCGATCCAACATGCATATCTGAGAATCAGACCGCTGTCTCATAAAAAGAAATGAGGATTGAAATGCACAGGAACGTTTTTAATATATCATAAGGGGCGTGGCGTGGGGCCCTTTTGACCTTTTGACCCCATATATGAAAAACTTGTCCACAAGCCAGCTGTTATGTTCTGTGTTTTGTCCCCCCCTAGTGGTCATTGTAGGTACGCAGCCTATTTCTTTTAACGTTGCTAAAAAAAACAGTGAATGCGTCGATTTGTTATAATTGCATATTGAATATGATAGTTAATGTTGCATGGTATATTTAGATTAGCTTTGCACATTATACTGTAGTTAACATTGACCCCAGGTTACTACAAGACTTTATTTCATTCGTCCATTCATTCAGCCTTTGTTTGTTCTCCGGAATTATTTACATATTTCAAATGCACAAATTCGACTTGAGAATGTAATCTACCTTCTTGAGTAACGCCGTAGCTTTGTTTTCACGTCATGAGATTTATGATTCATGAGTTGTATTAGTCTTCTCTTCCTAGTTTTACCCTTTCTACTCAATAAAACAACATCATTGGATAAACACGTCTTGTTGATTGGGAAGAGGCTTAGCTGCCTGTCAAACATACGAGTGTGCGAGGACAGAACACCAGCTGTCTTCACACGCTTCTATCTCCATCCCTGGGGAATGCCGTTGTATGCCTATTTACTCGAAGGTTGGAGGTCACGCACCTTTTCGTGGCACTACCAGATCGCTAGAGATGCCGAACATACACACACACATTCCCTGGGTCCCAGGAATGACGTATGATCATTTCAGTAGCCTTTTTCGTCTGCCTTTAACTTTATTGACTGCACTCACGCTTCAAAAACCTTTAAAGCGGCATTTATCTGTCATGATTATCTTGATAAACTAAATGTGTATATAATATGAACCTCCGGAATGGTTTTTGTGGCGGAAGCATAAACTTCCGGGCTGCCTCACAAAAACAAGTCGGCCCAGTCCGTCCCAAAGAATACGAGTAAATGTCATCCCTGGGTCACTGGAATTCTTTATTTTTTTTTTTAAAGAACATCATCAGTTACATCAAATTACACTGAACACAACAGCTCAGAAGACGTGGATTCAAACCACACGCAAGCTGCGTGGTATCAGCGAAAGCAGTGTCCATATGAATCACCATGGCAACGATAGAAAACGTCGCTTTAACTAACAAACAAAACATCACAGACACTCACTGACTGAAGATTATGAAAATCAAATGCGCCAGTATGCACTCTCCACCTCCGGATCGCGTCCGACTCTTGCAGCTATCGTAAGACCAGGCGCTGATGATACTGTTTCTACTCTTTGCTGAGGGCCGGTTAGCTTGATGAAGGCATGGATCAGTCTGGCTGATGTGTGGTCCTCTCCCCCCTGTGCCCCCCCACCCCCCACCAGGCAGCGGTCCTCCATGAGAGTCTGGCTGATGTGTGGTCCTCTCCCCCCTGTGCCCCCCCCCCCCCCCCCCCCCCCCCCCACCACCACCAGGCAGCGGTCCTCCATGAGAGTCTGGCTGATGTGTGGTCCTCTCCCCCCTGTGCCCCCCCCCCCCCCCCCCCCCCCCCACCACCACCAGGCAGCGGTCCTCCATGAGAGTCTGGCTGATGTGTGGTCCTCTCCCCCCTGTGCCCCCCCCCCCCCCCCCCCCACCACCACCAGGCAGCGGTCCTCCATGAGAGTCTGGCTGATATGTGGTCCTCTCCCCCCTGTGCCCCCCCCCCCCCCCCCCACCACCACCAGGCAGCGGTCCTCCATGAGAGTCTGGCTGATGTGTGGTCCTCTCCCCCCTGTGCCCCCCCCACCACCACCAGGCAGCGGTCCTCCATGAGAGTCTGGCTGATGTGTGGTCCTCTCCCCCCTGTGCCCCCCCCCCCCCCACCACCACCAGGCAGCGGTCCTCCATGAGAGTCTGGCTGATGTGTGGTCCTCTCCCCCCTGTGCCCCCCCCCCCCCCCCCCCCCCACCACCACCAGGCAGCGGTCCTCCATGAGAGTCTGGCTGATGTGTGGTCCTCTCCCCCCTGTGCCCCCCCCCCCCCACCACCACCAGGCAGCGGTCCTCCATGAGAGTCTGGCTGATATGTGGTCCTCTCCCCCCTGTGCCCCCCCCCCCCCCCCCCCCCCCACCACCACCACCAGGCAGCGGTCCTCCATGAGAGTCTGGGTGGTGTGACCATGGACTCCAAACCTACTGCATTATCACCAACGTCTAACACGGCTCAGCGCTGTGTGTGTTTATTCACCGTCACATCGCACACATACGTCTGTGTCTCCCAGAAGCACCGGCAAAATGTCCCCACCAGAGGAACCAATCTTTCGCCCCAGCAGGGGGTGGGGGGTCGTTTACTGGTGGGGGGGGCGCAGCGTTGATGGTGTGACGCAGCGGCAGTAGGCGGTGTTCTTCACCGGGACGGGGGTCTCTGGTGCGGGGGTGGGCGGTGGTCTTCACCGGGACGGGGGTCTCTGGTGTGGGGGTGGGCGGTGTTCACCTCACGCTGAACCTTCACAGGAGGTACGCTGCCAGAGTGACTGTTGGCCCAGCGCTGGCGAGAGTGTGCCAGCCGTTCACCAGCCACCGCGGGCCTAGGCGAGGGGGGGGGGGAGTGGGCTGGGGGGGGGGGGGGGGGGGGATTCCTGGCAGCCCACCCAACCCTCCAACGCCCACCGCTCCCAACACACACACACACACACACACCTCAATAAAGACAACCATAAACCATAAAGAGGCACTTAGG
Organism: Lota lota; assembly: GCA_026745465.1. NCBI lineage: Eukaryota > Metazoa > Chordata > Actinopteri > Gadiformes > Lotidae > Lota > Lota lota. The sequence goes on from JACYXH010000189.1 coordinate 617,112, forward strand.
GAGTGGTGTGTCTGTCTGTGATTATTAGTGTGTGTGTATCTGTAAGTGTGTGTGTGTGTGTATTTCTGTAAGTGTGTGTGTGTGTGTGTGTGCGTGCGTTTATCTATGTGTGTATCTGTAAGTGTGTGTGTGTGTATCTGTAAGCGTGTGTGTGTGTGTATCTGTAAGCGTGTGTGTGTGTGTGTGTGTGTCTGTAAGTGTGCACCTTGGTCTCTGCACAGGATGGACCAGATGCGTCCATCCTGTGTTCAGATCTGCTTCCAAATGTGGTGTTCCACATGCCAGCAGAGCCATGATCCTGGGGAACAACATCTCTGTAACATCCAACAAGGTGTAGCAGGAACATTGGTCGCAGTGTATCAACACACACATACTCTACAACGTTTCCT